>LPNX010255989.1:0-148707 GCA_001517045.1 Pseudotsuga menziesii
ATTTGATAACAAAGCTTGACATAATAGATGAGAAGGGAAATTTTCTAAGCATAGAAACATTCCAAAAAGCCAAAGTTCAACATATCTAATTGTTGTTGTACAAATATTTAATTGTTGTTGTACACATAAACTTTGAGTGTTATTATGTGATATATCTATATGATCTAAATATGACCTTCCATATGTACAAGTGTATCATATACAAAATATGCCCCTACTTCTGCCATATATTCTTGGTCTCAAGTGACAACATAAACCCTATTAGTTCCATTACTATTGAATGTGATCTAGGTTCTTTCATTTCTCATTAGCCACTACAATCACATTGCTCACAAACAACATAATGCTATCTTGATTCTCACTAACCTTTTGTTCAATCACACCTTCATCATGTGTGTCCTTGGTCACTTGACTAATAACCTTTTGGTTAGTCATACCTTCATCATGTGTGTCTTGAATCACTTGACTACACTCATAATTTGTATCATAAGCTCTTCAAATCAATCTAAATCTTTTAATATTACATTCTAAAAATTCCCTTCTATAATTCCAAATTTAATGAAATATGTGTTACTAGTTTTTGGGTTGCTAGTTTTGAGGAAGTGGACAAGGGCTTAGACTTGAGAAACTGGAGAAACTACGTATTTTTCCTTTTATTTTTTTTAGAAGTTAAATATATGTGTTTTTATGTCATTTTAACTTTGAATATTATGTATAGCATATCCATGTGAATATTATGAGATTTTATTAGATTTTAAAGAAAAGATAGTAAATCTGTAGTTTTGTTGAACCTAAAGGTAAAGATAGTAAATCTATGGTAAATTTCAGTTTTAACGCAAAGATTAGGTTTTTGTGTCCTTAAATATGGTATCAAAGAGAAAGGCTCCAATACTCACAACCTCAATGGACCAAACCACCTTTGAGTGTAAATTTGTATTTTTCCACCTTTGAGTGCAAATTTGTATTTTTCCAAATCTAAAAGGTAATTTGTTGTAGAAACTAGATGGTAATTTGCTGAAAACACTACTGAAAAGTAATAAGCACAATGTTTTGTTTTATTTTAGAAAGGAGAATATTTTTTCTCTAGAAACGATAAGTTCAAAAATACATAATATTAAACCAAAATGATTGATGATATGAGGAAAAATGTAGAAACTTAATGTTTTTATTTTATTCTAAGAAGGATAAAGAGTCATTTCTATAAGAAGGAATTGAATTTATGAGTAAAGGAAAAATAAATTTTATTACATGAGAAATGGAACGAAGTTGGATAAAATCACCTAATATATAAATATATATAGCTTTAAAAAAAGGGGAGGGGGGCTGCATTCAAAATTTACAAACCAGAAAATCAAAATATGCAACCCTACCTAGTTTCAATTGCCACGTATGCAAGTTAATATATGATTTCTCCATAGAGACATTGCTACTAGAATCTAATTCCACCAGCTCTACCCTTTTTGGCCTCTACACCTTGGAACAATTATGTCTAAGTTTGCTTTATATGCAATGTTTCTATCTCTATCTCACTGGCTCTGCTGAACCCAAGTCTCCTCCTCTAGCTCTAGGTGCAGCTCAGGGCCGAGCGGGGGTAGGTGAAAAAACTTGTATTTCCCTAACTAGTAGCTGCTCTTCCAAATGGGAAGGTTTCAAGTGCATATATATGTGGTCGTCCTAATTTCACTAACTCCACATTTAAACCACCGGGTCTCCACAACTATCCACTCTATGGTAAATGTGCTAAGGCCTCCCGAGAGCCCTAGAGTTCACATCAAGTGAAAGGCTTGCGATAAAATCTCATCCACTCTTGGTGACTCAACTTGTCTGGTGCCTACCATGTTAATCTACTATGTCGGCACCTAAATACCTAGATTTGGCATCGATACCTTTACACTTGAATTTGCATTGAGACCAACATCTCCACTAGTAGTGGTACCTACATCGTAACAATACAATCTCACCATGGTCCTAGGAAATTCCCAAACTGCCAGAAGGCTAGTCCCAGCAGATTCACCTTGTCCTCTTGGATATTATTCACCAGGCCTACTCCTAACTGGTACTCATGGATCTTCATAGTGCTAGTCTCATGAAAGCCAGAATATCACATCCTACATTTAAAATTGATACACTTACACTAACTGGGCTAAGAGAATCCACCATTGGAGGCTACGCTGGAATTGATGGGGAGACTAAAGGATTGTTTATTTTCCCTTGTTTTAGAAAATAGACATGTAAGTGTTAAACATATCATTGCTAAAAGAATCTATTCGTCAACCTTGTATTCTTCTTCCCCTAAATATTGAGAAGCTAGGATAAGCTTCAGAACTGCAATATTTTCTAAAATATCTTGTTTAACAGCATAATCTGTAGCATCACTTGAAATGTAAGAAATGTGTGTGAGTGTATACTCATTACTGTTCTATGAACCTGTTATAGCTCAAATTGACACATCTCTTCCTGTGACCACTTTCCCATGATTCCGTCGCATGTCGACACTTCCATGACGACACTTCATGAAAGTCACTGAAAGTCACTGAAAAAACACCTATCTTGGAGGACCCATATATTGAGTTTTGTAACTCTGTTTGACCTCATTTTTGCACCGTTGGAAAGGTATTTCAGTTAGCTAAAACTTTCCAGAAGACACTAAAGTCTGAAAATTCCCAAAAATACCTTAAAAATGTGTTTTTTGTGTATACGTGACTCTCCTTATGTGCAACTCACGAATCACTCGCGACTCTTGTGTTTTACAAGTCGCGAATGCATATATTCGCGGGTTGCTCTTGTGAAAACTCGCGGATCATTCATGGGTTGTCCTCCTTCATAGTCGCGCATATGTTTGTTAACATTAAAACATAAAAACACGCCTTTTGAGTTAGTTTGGGTAGTTATGCAACTGACTCCTTCAGTTGTAACCACTTTGTCTTCGACCCTAGCTCTTCCTTTAACATATAAATAGAGGTAGGGAGGTTCATGAATGGGACTTGAATTTTTGCATTGTTATGCTGGAGGAATTGGGACTCTCTTTGCCCACACCTTTTCCTTGGAGGTCTTCCCCTTGTGTTGCAGAGCTTGGAGGCTGAGTTCTTTGGAGAAGAGAAGCAGCAGAACCAGATCAAGGTTTCGTAAGGTGTCAAACTTGAAGAGAAGGTATATTTGTACTTGTTTTCAAGATTAACAAAGATGTGATGTCCTTCTTCCTCCCAAATCATTGTTCAATGTGTGATTGAATCTCTGTTTCTGATCATATGATGATGTTGTTCAGATCATTGTTTCATGTTTATTTGATTATCATTGTCTTATATGTGGTCATAATGGTTTGAGGAAGGTATAACTTGTTTTGCAGGTCTCTTGGAGTAAGAGGACCAAGAGGAGGATTGAAGAGAAAGCTTGGACCAGCCTTCAGTTTATCAGGTGTGGAACTTTCTTATCTCTAAAACTTGCTTATATATGCTTGTTGAACATTGTGCATCTCTCTTTCAACCCCAGTATGTTGATGGCCTCTTAAACCCTAGCCATAGGATACTTTCCTTTACAACAGAACTGGCGACTCCGCTGGGGACTAGCCTTATCTGCTTGGGGTTTTTCTCTTGATTTCTTTCAGCTTTTTCATTGTTTCAGGTCTTTCTTGCCACTTAGGAACACCTTATAAGTCTGATAGCAAACCTCCCCTACCTTCCTAAGGCAGTTTGGTGACCTTTTTGGGGATTTTTCTCCATATTTGCGAGTTGCTCTTCTGAACAGTCGTGAATACAAGCTTTCATTCACGGGTTGCTGTACTGAACAGTCGTGAGTCATTCGCGAGTTGCCCTTATAGACAGTCGCGAATATACCTGGAAGTTAGGATTTTTTTAAGTCAAGTTTTGCTTTTTCCCTTCTTTTGGGTAATCCCTGTTTGTGAGTGGATTTTCTTTCTGAATGTTGTGGCTTGTCTGAAGACCTTTGCTGATCACACTTCCTACTTTTTCAAAATCTTTGGTTGTTCTTTATCTATGTGGTAAGATCCTTTGTAGCATTAGGGTGTGTTCTTTGCTCTTTCTCCCACCTCCTTTGCTCGGTTTGTTTTTTGCTTATGTTTCTGATCAGCTTCTGTTAGTGGCCTTTGCTTGATTTCAGAAACTTGTTGGTGTTGGTTTCCTTCTTGTTTGTTGGTTAAATTCACCTTGCCAAAGTTGTTGACTTGTCTCTTATGCAAGCCTTCCTTCCAAGTAGGGTTTATGCTGACTTTAGCTCAGTCTAGAGTTTGTTGGGTGGTTGCATAGCAGAGATCCTTTTGCTTTGTTCTTGTTATCTGCATGCTTTACTTTGTAGGTAGTTTTTCTTTTGTATTTATAAAAGAAAATTAAAAAGAACTTGTTTTTGTTGCTTTCCCCCTTACCTCTTTCTTTGGTTTGACCTTGTTGGACAAGGTACTGAGCAGCCTTTGTTTGTAGGTTTAGATTGATGCTTGGGACTTCTTGACCTTTGTTTATGTCAGTCTTATTGCTCGGTCTTTTCATTCCAAAGTTGTTGGCTAGTTTACCTTTGTGAGCTTGCCTTTCAAGAGGGGTTTATATTCAACTTTAGGGAAACCTAGGGTTTGTCTTTGGGGGTATAGAGTAGTTGTCTATTTGCTTTGCTTTCGGTAATTGCTTGCATTAGTTGATAGGCTGATTTTTTTTTTGCATTTATAAAAGAAAAAGATACAAAAACATAGTTTTTCTTTATATGCATGTAGATTAGGTTTTTAGTCTAGAGTGCATAGAATATCATTGTTTTTGGAAAAATTTAAAAATTATAAAAAAGATTTTATCTTTTTTTTGGCTTTCAAGTTTCTAGTTGAAAATATAAAGAGAATAGTTTTTTCTTTTTGCATTTTATTTCTCTTTGCTTAGTCATTTTGTTTCATTTTTGAGTCAAAACACCACCTCAGTTTCATGCCATTTACTCTCTGACTAAAAATATCCCTTAAAATAAACGATATAATTTTTAAAATTTACTAGTAAGTTTATTTTATAGGGTCATACACCAACTAGCTTAGGCTAGACTTGTGGGTTAGGGTGTTTTAACTCCCCACAAGTGTTAAAATTTCAGACGTAGTTGGCCAATCACTAGGTAAATCCTTTTCTACTTTGATTGTATCTGGGAAGCTCCTCTCAAACGGGAGTTAAGCACTAGGCTGCGTCGAGACTTGGACAGAGGAGATAACCCTCCGAATCCTTGTCAAAACGTAACTCAGGACTTTTACGCATCTGGGGATTCTGTCCTAGACAGAGTTTCGGGCTCAGCTACCCTTCCCATGCGTACGAGTTTGGCTGACGACTGTCCCCCCAGATTGTCAATATAGTTAAGGTAGCCTTTAGTCTCTTTGACATCTAGGGTTCATACACAGGTAAACCGGAAGGTTATTTTTGGTTGACCTTGGACAGACTTGGAAGGTAACCCTTGTGGAAAGTGCAGGAGGGTGGTGGGTGATTCCTCCGCTTGTGCCTAAGAACCCCTCAAGGATGCCAAGTAACTGTTCATCAGCTTTCTTTTGGAAAGTATATCTTATACCTGTTTGTCTGTTTGGGTTTTAGGAATTTTTAGTGAGTGCTGTGTGGTTTGTCTCTACTTAGTGTGCCTTTAGGTGTATGCTTTGTAATTTTGGTTGTCTTTCAACCTCAGACTTTGTCTCTTATTTTGAACTATGGCTAACACCCCTTTGAACACCAACCAAGAGATCCCCTTGCTGGGAACTCCTTGTACTATTCCTCTCACAGGGAATGTTGGTGTTCCCTTGATGGCCACCCTGAATCTTCCTGGATTCACCCTAGGGCTACCGGTGTGGTTGTTTTCCACTCCAACTGTCCTGAATGCTCATAATGCTTCTCAAGGAAGCTCCTTATATCAAGGGCATCAAAACACTGCTTCCCCTTCACCTGTAGTTGATTCTCCTCCTCCTTCTACCTCATGCGGTGAAAGTATTAATACTTGTAACCGACAGTCTAAAAGGAGTAAAAGAAGGAGAAATAGGAAGAAAGCACATAAGCAAGGGGGCACCCGTTCAACCTCTGCAAGTCAAGTTGAACCCCACCATCTAGCCTCTGGTGTTCACGCTGGTAGGATCCTTCAAACCCTTCCAGGTCATGTTGGATCCAGCCACTCAGCCTCTGGTGTTCAAGCTGAGTGCACCCATTCAACCTTTGGTTTTCAAGTTGAACCTTCCCATCCAACCTCTGCAAGTCACGTTGAATCCATCCATCCAGCCTCTAGTGTTCACGCTGGTGGGATCCTTCAAACCCTTCCAGGTCATGTCGGATCCGGTCACTCAGCCTCTGGTGTTCACGCTGACTGCACTCGTTCAACCTCTGGTTTTCAAGTTGAACCTCCCCATCCAACCTCTGTTGTTCAAGTTGGATCCATCCACCCAGCCTCTTTTGTTCATGCTGGGGGCACACACTCAACTGCTGCAAAGCATGTTGATCCTAACCATTCAGCCTCTGCTATTCATGTTAATGGTACCCATCCAACCTCTGCAAGTTATGTTGGACCTAGTCTCTCGGCCTCTGCAAGTCATGCTGGCGGTAATCTCTCAGCCTTTGTGGTGCATGCTGAAGACAACCCATCAACCACTGCGAGTCATGTTGACACTATTGCAAAGACTACCCGTTCAAAACACAAGCCCAAGTTTCCTTGTAAGCTTTGTGAGGGAGACCACCTTACTTATAAATGCCATTCTATTGCGGAGGTGCGAAGAGTTTGGATTCATGGTCATCCCATTTTTTAACATTCTGAAGCTTTTCAACAACCAGCCTCTCTTAGTGAGGTTGGACCCAGTCACCCAGCCTCTGTGGTTCATGCTAGGGGCAAACTCTCATCCTCTGCAAGTCATGTGGAGAGAAAACAGTCAGCCATTGCTAGTCATGTTGACACAGTTGAGAAAACTGGTCGTTTGAAGGGTAAACTTAAGTTCCCTTGTGTGCTATGCAAGGGAGATCATCTTACTCACTTGTGCCCTGCTATCCTAGAGGTACAAAGAGTGTGGTCCGAGACTCAAGATTTTCCTTCTTCTGAACACCCTATAGTTTCTCAACAACCTATTAAACCTTTGGTTGATCAAGTGGTCGAACAAATCTCTGATTTGGTTGATCCCACTCTTCTTTCGGAGAGTGTTACTTATGTGATTGAACCAATGTCATCTTTGGTCAATCCCACTCTCCCTACGGAGAGTGACTTTCATGAAGCGGTTGAATCGATTCCAGTATCGATCAATCCCACTCTTCCTTTGGAGAGTGAAGTGTCTGCTAGTCACATTTTCTTCACTACCAGTTCAGAACTTACTGAACAAGGGGGCACTGAACTTGTTTCGGATCAACCCCCACCAAGCCCTTGGATTGCTTCCTTTGATTGGGATAACCTAGTTGAGCCGCGCCTTCCTTCTGTTGCACCTTTCCAGATAAAGGTCAAAGTTGAACCATATACGATTGCTCATTGTATTGTTGATGAAGGAGCCTCAGTTAGTATTTTTTCTGCTCGTGCTTGGTGAGGCATGGGATCTCCTAGCCTTGTGTCGTCTGCTAGTCAGTTACTGGTGTTTGATAGAAGAACTTGTATAGCCTTGGGAATTCTTGCTCAAACACCTGTTACTTTGGGTGGGAAGACCGTATTAGTTGACTTCATGGTGATAGAAGACCCCTTGGACTTTAATATGCTCCTTGGACGTGATTATGTCTATGCCATGCAAGCTGTGGTGTCAACATTCTTTCGTGTGATGTACTTTAATCATGGTGAATAAATTGTCACTATCGATCAGTTGGATTTTCTTGATCCATCTCCTGACCCAACTAGAGACCGGGTCTTTCCTTTATTGGTTCCCAGTGTTTCTGTAGACACCACCCCACCACAGGTGAACTATGTGGCCTCTTGTCCTTTATGTTCAATTGCTACTGAGAAGCAGCCTCTGTTTTCATGCTTACCTTCTCGGGACTTGGTCCCAGCAGTTGACCAGGTGAGTCATCCTATACAGACCATGGAGCTTGCTCTCCACTCTGTTAATCCATTTGAAAGTTTAGACATGTGTCCTATCTCAGATGATCTCATTCCTTCGGATGAAGTCTTCTTAGAGTCTTTGATACAGTCTGATCTTCTTTTGGATGTTGGTTCAGTTGTGACTAAGTCTAACCCTGATTTTCCTAGTAAGCCTGACCTTTCTTCTTATGTTGGTCTTGTTGAGTCTTTTGACTTTTCCTTTGAACAGCAAGTCAGTGATCCTGATGAGTTTGATTTTTCTTATGAATTTTTCAACTCCTTGGATATTGAGTTTGTTCCTACAGACTCTCTCTCCCTTGTTGATTTTTTCTCTCCTTCTGAGGTTGATCTTATTGATTGTAAACCCTCGAGCCTTGGTCTTATAGAATCTTCTTTGGTTGATTCTACCTTGACTTTACCTTTTATAGAAGATAGCAAAGTCACACGTGTTTCTACCAAAGTGACCCACATCGGATTATTTCTTCTGAATATGATTCTGATGTTGTTGTTTCTTGGAGACAGGATTTGTAGTTGGATTCACAACTGTTTATTGACCTCACCTTGTTTTTCAAGTCGTAATTGCATTTGCATGTGCCCTGCTCGCGCTTATGAGCCTGATGCCGGCTTCCATGCTTTTAGCTCGTTGTATAAGCCCTCATCTTTGTTCTCATCGCCGCTTAGCCTTGTATCATTTTTCCTTTGCAACTTGACACCCTTTACCTTGAGGAGACGTTCCCCGAGTGTCCTTATCTTGCTCGCTTTCCTTGCATTATGCATAGGTTTGTTCCTTGCGCTTGGAACTAGTTTTTCCTACCTATGACACTCGTCTCCTCGTATTTTGAGCATTCTTTTTGCTCTCCTTTGAGCTCGTTAAAAACAGTAAGGAGGTCGCGAGTTTACTTTTCTGGACTCGTTAAAACTTCACGGGAAAGGTTATGAGTTTCTTTAGGCCCAATTCTGACTCCTCAAAATAGACTTGACTGCCGAGTAAACTTGTCCATTCAGGCTCGTTAAGAATATGTGAATGGGCATCCACATTGGTGGTAGGTTATCTCTTTCTCGGACCGTGTGGAATAATACGAGAAAGGATCCCTCTCTTTTATTTTGAATTGAGAAGAGTATTCTCAGGCATAGGTTTATCTCTTTTCCGGACCTGAGGGACTAAACTTACGGAAAAGGAACCCCGGTATGAGCTTAGTTTTCTCTTTTTCGTGCTCTGGACCAAAACATGAAAAAGATTCCGAGTGTACTTTGTGTCTTTGTCATGCTCGTTAAACCCTAAAGAACAAAGCATCGAGTTTATTGTTGTAAGCCCCATTTCTCGTAATCAAATGGATCTTTCCGAGTGATCTTTCCTTCCTTCACACTCATAAAACTCAGGCTATATGCTGCTTTTGAAGGAGCGTTGGATAGGTGGTAATTTAAGCTTTTTCGGACCTTCCCGACTAAGTACGAAAAAGGTGCACCTTTTCTTCTTCGGAAGTTAAGAGAGTTCTTCTTTGGTTTGTTTTATACTTTTTCGGCCTCAGGAGACTAAATTGTACGAAAAAGGACCCCCCTGGAGTCTTCTTTGGAGTTTTCAGACTCTCTAAACTATGAAAACACCATTGAGCATGTACTAGTTCGGGCTCGTAAAATCCACGAATTAGTGATTTATCAAGCATTCTTCTCTCTTTTCTTCGAGCTTGCCAAAAATGAAGATGGTCCCGAGTTTGCTTTCTTGGATTCGTTAAACCTTTACAAGAAAGAAGGAAAGGGAAGTTCATTCACATGTATTTTACATTATGGCAGCAAGTCTTGTTTCCTTGAACAAAGCACCAGTTTTGAGTCTATCAACAGTTGGGTCCTATCCTTTTGACCTTATCCTGATTCAGAGTTTTCTTACTCCTCCAGTTGGTCTTTTTCCAATTATATGAGGAATCTGTCAATGTTTCCTACATTGTAGATTTGTTTTGTTGGTCCTATTTTGTGTCAAAATCTGCCTAAGTCACATTTGTGTCATGCTCACTATTCAAGGATTAAACCTTTGTCGGCCATTCTGCAGTTGCCTTGACCTTTTGTGTCGGCCATTCCCTGGTATCAGTTCATTACATCATGTCTTCAGTGGTCCTTTTTGAGAAATTCAGTACCAATTCCATATCCAATTAGTCTTTGATTTACCTCGTGTTGGATGATGAAGGATGCCTTAATGCCTTCCTTCCAACGGATCTCTTCCTATCAACTGCAACACATCTTGCTCTGGGAACGAGATTTAGAGTTTTATGACGGTACCTTGGGAATTGTTGTCCTCAATGGAAATTTCCCTCGCTATTGGGTAGTTGGGAATACCTTAATGTCTCCTACTCGATGGATTCTTCAAGTGTTTGACTTCAAGTCCTTGTAATCACACTTGTTAGAATGTACTAGGTACCTTGGGGACCATTTTTATTAATGGTGGTTTCTCTCGCGTTTGTTAACGGTTTTCATCATTGACCGGTAATCAAACGGCTTCCTCCATGTTCGACTTCAGCTCCTTTATTCACATGGTTAGGATTTGTACCTTTTTTGGGTGGTTTGGATTGAAGACCTTGGGCTGACAGTAGCATTATCATCATTTTTTGCTATTGTCCGAGTTGCGCAAGACCTTGTTATACTTTATATGACATTTTGCTGAGACATAGATCCACCTTGTATTTTTGTGGCTATGATCGATTGTTGAGCATGGATCCACCTTGTTCATTTGTGGCCATGGCTCCTTTAGATTTTATATGGCACCTTTTTGCATATTGAGCGACCATGATAGTTTCATCAATTATACATATGTTGGATCTACCTGTATCTTTCTGGCGATGTTTTGTATATGGACGTGTATGTCCTAGAGATCAGTTTTTTTGACATTTATCTCTCTTTCAGGTACTTTCACTCGAGCCTTTTGATCTTGGATTCTGTGCTCTCTCCATACTCAGCTGTTTCCTTTATAATGTATTTTGGCTATCATCTTCCCCTATAACCTCACACATTAGGGGGCATCTGTTATAGCTCAAATTGACACATCTCTGCCTGTGACCACTTTCCCATGATTCCGTCGCATGTCGACACTTCCATGACGACACTTCATGAAAGTCACTGAAAAAACACCTATATTGGAGGACCCATATCTTTAGTTTTGTAACTCTGTTTGACCTCATTTTTACATCGTTGGAAAGCTATTCATTTAGCTAAAACTTTCCAGAAGACATCAAAGTCTAAAAATGCCCAAAAATACCTTAAAAATGCATTTTTTGTGTATACACGACTCTCCTTATGTGCAACTCGCGACTCTTGTGTTTTACAAGTAGTGAATGCATATATTCGCGGGTTGCTCTTGTGAAAACTCACGGATCATTCGCGGGTTCTCCTCCTTCATAGTCGCGCATATGTCTGTTAACATTAAAACATAAAAACACGCCTTTTGAGTTAGTTTTGGTAGTTATGCAACTGACTCCTTCAGTTGTAACCACTTTGTCTTCAACCCTAGATCTTCCTTTAACATATAAATAGAGGTAGGGAGGTTCATGAATGGGACTTGAATTTCTGCATTGTTATGCTGGAGGAATTAGGACTCTCTTTTCCCACACCTTTGCCTTGGAGGTCTTCCCCTTGTGTTGCAGAGCTTGGAGGCTGAGCTCTTTGGAGAAGAGAAGCAGCAGAACCAGATCAAGGTTTCATGAGGTGCCAAACTTGAAGAGAAGGTATATTTGTACTTGTTTTCAATATTAACAAAGATTTGATGTCCTTCTTCTTCCCAAATCATTGTTCAATGTGTGATTGAATCTCTGTTTCTGATCATATGATGATGTTGTTCAGATCATTGTTTCATGTTTATTTGATTATCATTGTCTTATATGTGGTCATAATGGTTTGAGGAAGGTATAACTTGTTTTGCAGGTCTCTTGGAGCAAGAGGACCAAGAGGAGGATTGAAGAGAAATCTTGGACCAGCCTTCAGTTTATTAGGTGTGGACCTTTCTTATCTCTAAAACTTGCTTATATATGCTTGTTGAACATTGTACATCTCTCTTTCAACCACAGTATGTTGATGGCCTCTTAAACCCTAGCCATAGGATACTTTTCTTTACAACAGAACCTTCTTCTGCATCAATACTATTGCCATTGCTAATAGACATATCTGAAGAAAATGTGAAAGAAAACTCTCTTTTTTTCATCACCTCTTGATTATATTCACCTGTCATTGTTCGAATAGGTAAATCTTTGGGTAAATAGTCAACAAGATGATGTTTTGTTTGTGTCTTGGTACCAAACATATGATCATTAGGAACGAAACCTTCACTTTCTTTATTATTGTCTTTCAGCACAAATTGTTGAGAATAAAAGCTATCAAAAATATCGTAATTATTTCTTAACATTGATGTTTGCTTTCCCAGTTCCTCTTTCCTAGATTTCGTTACTTCCTCCATCTCAGCATCCAATCTAACAATGTTAGGAATAACAATGCTATCTCCTATGCACTTCATAAGCTAGTGTGCCCAATCTTATTTTCCAGAATTATGAAGTGCAATCAAGAGGGACATTATTGTTACCATGTCAGGTACCATGCCTCTGGATTCCATTTCCTCTAACAATTTTAGAGAATCCTCAACTCTCCCCACCTTGCATAAATATGAAATCATAATGCTATTCGTGACAACATCTACACATTGTTTTTTCTTCTTCAAATCATCAAATAAATTATAGGTAGTTGTTTCCCTGCCTTCCTTGATTGGGCCATGAATCAATATATTATAAGAGTAAGAATTTGGTACCACACCCTCCTGTACCATTTAAAAAAAAACTTGGCATGCATCTGCTAAGTATCAAACCTTGAACAGGCCATCAAGAAGAGCGTTGTACACAATAAGATCAGGATTGCACCCATAAAAGGCCATTTCATTCAAAATTTTAAGGGCCTCATTGACTCTATTAACTTTGCAGAATCCACAGATTAAAGATGGGCTATCTATAGCAACCAGCTTAGATCTAGCTTTACCCGGCTCTATCATGCGCCGAGAGGGATCAAATATTTCAAGGTGCAAACCCTTTTTTGGAGTGCAATTGTTGAAGCAGGGTTTGCACCTCGAAATATTTGATCCCTCTCGGCGCATGATAGAGCCGTGTAAAGCTGGATCTAAGCTGGTTGTAGTTGTGGGTGATGGTGGTGGGGATGACGACGATATGTTGTTTGACATTGGTCAAAACGAAGTGGCAATCTAGAGTCGGCTCATGAAATCTGACTTTTGACGTAGATTTTTCAGCCTAGATCCAACTTTACTCTTTCACTCTCTAAAAGTTGTACATATAATGTACAACTTTTGGAGAGAGAATTGAAATTCTCGTATGGACCTATTCAGCTTAATCCAATGGTTAAGATTAATTTAACCATTGAAATTCTAGTAATGCACTCATTTATCAAGGATTATCTAATTGAGAAATATTATATGTGTGGCATGTGATACACTGATTTGTTTAGGTCTTGCATGACATCAGTGCTAGAACCTTAACCGTTATTCTTCAAATTATCTCTTGTGCCAAAAATCTAACATCCTCAGCTGAAATTTAACATTCTCCTAAGTTGAACGCACTCCATACTTGACGTCATATATGGTATAATTTCTATGAGAGGGCATCAAATTGCAATGATAACAAATGGAATATGGATACCTAATTATGCTCAGTAAATTATTACTCTAGGTTTCATTATCCCAAAAAAACTAAATTGGATTTTAAAGAATCACATGTCCATGTTCAAAGGAAAACATGTATCAAATGTACTTTACTCTAAAATATTATGGAATCTCTTAAAAAGCCATGGCACATTTTCATATTAATAACATGCATATTTTTTCAAAAACATGGATAAAGTGGTCAATTATATAAAAAAATAATTTGAAATGAGTGTAAATAATATTCTATATTTTACTATCAATGTTGTAAGCTATTTGATTCTTAGGAAATTTTGATCAGGTAAAAGAGAAATTTGAAAAGTGATTCCACATAACCTTGGATTCAGCATATATGATTATTAGAATATCTCAATAGATAGGAAAGTAGAGAAGGAAAGACATGATCATGGTTAAAACCCAACCTATATCTAAATGAAATATGTCTAGTATAGAGCCTCTCGGGAGGTTTTTGGTTCTTGATTACATCTTTATAGCAACATGTGATTCTTGGACAGTTAGATCTAGTAGTTGTTTCATGATTGGGAAGTTGGACACGCACATGTAGTTGCTCAGCCTTCAACGCCTCAAAATCCTCACAATGCGAGATATAGACTCTATCTCTTCTATGAATTAGGATATGGTGAACTTGATAAAGACATGAAATCGAATCCGTTGAAACAAATTCATGTACTCATTCATATGAATATTGATGATGGATCATCAGTGTTTATATGCCCTTTGCATGGAGAGCATTACTTTCATTATATTTCTTTTTGTAGTCAGCAAATGCTTTTGGGTGTATTGGATGAACACTGTGTGAGTTGCAACGATCCTAGAAATAACCTAGGATGGATGGTGTCAACTTATGATTTTGTGTACATGCTGGCTAGTCTCTACTTATGATTTTGTGTACATGCCAATGGATTTCCATAAGTGACTTGCATTTTCCTTTCATTGATAGGAACTGGGGCGTAGTGTATCTATGACATAATTAAAGCACTTGGGGTCATTTATTTTTCAGGAATCCATGAAATCTTGGCCACGCCTTTGTTAATTTGACATTGGTTAAAGCTACACTGAAGCTATATCAATATTTCCATAAAAAATGAAGGGAGGCCTTCAATTCCAGGAAAATATGTGAAGTTACATATGCAAGGGTGCAGGTATTCAATTAGTATTTTTATACTGGGTTTCTGCTTGTGTAAAGTAGTTTGTTGCAACTCCATTTGTCGGGTTTGACTACAAGGTTGAAATGCGCTGGAAGACAACTTTCACAATTCTTGGTTTGTATGTGAGTACCATTCATTAGCATTTGATCCACTCATTAATGAGAATAATCTAATTCGGTGTAAGCACTCTACCGTAACTCCCATAGGCATTACCACCGCTCTTTTGCAGCTGTGCTGGTATTTATTTGAGCCCTTCTTTTTTCTTTTTTTTTATTAACCGACTTTTTGAATGCACACGTTTCAATCTCAGGTTGAAGACGGAATTACAGATCTCCTTCATATTGGGCGTTTGGACGTCAACCACACCAATCCCAAGATACAAACTGATTGTCGGATTGGATGAATTGGCTCAAGTCCAATGTCGGCTTTGATGACTGGAGATTCGACTTCTCCCAGGGATATGCTGGAAACCTGGCTGGCATCTATCTACTAAACACCAACCCCAAATTCACAGTTGGTAAGTTCTGGGACGACATGTCTTACTCCGACAGCCGCCTCACCTACGACCAGGGTGCCCATCACTGGATCTAGGGTAAAGTTGGATCCATGAATTCTCATGACAGCTTTCTAGGTCACTTTAAAATGGCAACAATCTCTTACTAATATGGTAATTCAACACATGCACAATATATGCTTTATCAAATTATAAATAAAATGGTTAATACTTTCAACATACAAATAATGCCATTAGATAAATTAATAGGTAAGAAATATTAATACAAATTACAAATTATAATAATAAAATAATGTAAAGAATCTAAGTTTAAGCCTAGGAAGATATGCTTCAACTTAATATAAATTTGATTTTATATAGCTTATAATGATAATATTGTAAAAAAATGGTGAATATATAGATTGAAATGAGTGAATTAAGTAATTTTTTGGTTTTTCATTTTTTGAAAACTCAATCTTGTTGAAGTTCTAAATTCTAGATCCGTACTCGACAATACATATAAAGGGAAGAAAATAAAATAGAGTATGACCTAGTTTTCCATGTTGTTGCTTATGTATATGTTACTAATTGTTTTTCTAGTCAATATTCTAAATATGATTAGGGGTAGTGTCCTGATCCACAGGTTCAATATTACAGTGACTATATGAGCTAATAAATTTTCATGGTATTAGAGGTTTCAACCAATTCCTAGGCATTTCCAGTTCTTGTTGTTTCTTGAAGTTGAGAAAAAATCCCCATGTTCTAGCCACCCATTATCAAGATTGGGAATTAATAAGTTACGATGCCAATACATCAATTTGTTACAGTAACAAACACATTGACTGCTATATCATTAAATAACTTTGTAGGTCACTCTAAAATGGAGACAATCTCTTACTAATATGGTAATTCAACACATGCACAATATATGCTTTATCAAATTATAAATAAAATGGTTAATAATTTCAACATACAAATAATGCCATTAGATAACTTAATAGGTAAGAAATTTCTTGCAACATCTATTGTTCATGAGATGAGGTAAACCTTGATCAACTCAAATATTAATACAAATTAAAAAATTATAATAATAAAATAATGTAAGGAATCTAAGTTTAATATTAGGAAGATATGCTTCAAATTTATATAAATTTGATTTTATATAGCTAATATTGATAATATTATAAAAAAATGGTGAATTAAGTAATTTTTTGGTTTTTCATTTTTTGAAAACTCAATCTTGTTGAAGTTCTAAATTCTAGATCCCTTGTATAATTCCAAATTTAATGAAATGTGTGTTTTTTCCTTCCTTGGTCATATTGTTTCTTCCTGCATTCATATGCATAATGAACAATTTTCTTACAATAATGACATTGAATTTTTTATTTATCAAACCTATGGCCACTTGGCTTACTTGGATTCTGATACTCTCCTCTACCAGCAACATTTGCAGGATTTCTGCCTCGTCCTCCTCTGGAACAACTTGTTCCTCTCCCTCTAAAGTTGTTTCTCTACCTGCCTCTACCATGTCTTATGGATGACTGTGCTATGAATGCACCTTCCAATGATGTCTGCATTATGTTGAGACTGTGTTCATGATTGATGAGTGAAGCTTGCATCTCATCAATGGTAAACGTTGACATGTCTGTGTGTTCTTCCAAGGTCACAACCAAGTTTTCAAATCTTGGGGGAAGACTTCTGAGAATGTTTTCAACCACCCTTTGGTCTTCTATGTCTTCTCCATGATATTTTAGTTGGTTTCTCAAACCAACAATTCTAGTGTAGAAGGAGTCTATGGTCTCTGAATATTTCATGGACATAGATTCAAAATCTCTTCTCAAAATATGCAACTTGGAAGTCTTTACCTTGCCCAAACCTTGATAAGCGGTCTCCATTAATGTATCCCATGCCTGCTTAGCCTTAATTTTTTTTTCTACTCTTCGGAGTGTGCTTTCATGCATGGCTTGATGTATGTAAAAGAGAGCTTTTCCATCTTTCTTCTTCTGTTCCCTCAAGACATATTTCTTAGCTTGTGTTAGATTTTTATATGCCGTCATGTCTACTGGTTCTGCATAAACATTCTAGACTATATCCCAAACATCTTGACCTATGAACAAAGCCTTCATAGTTAAAGACCAATATTCATAATTCTTTCCTGTAAAAATTGGAGTTCATTAGAGGAAATTTGGGGTCTAAAATGGGCCTTATAAGAAAACGTGCCAAAATAAGTTTTTGTGAGTTGGAATTCAAGAACCAATAGAATTTCAATAAAATAAGTCAACCATAATGGTTGAATTGACATATTTGTCATTAAAAAAAACTACTTTTTTTGTTCGTATTTTCGACATATCTCATTGTGTTTTTACTCAAATTTCGATCGGAAGAGCTCGTTGGATGCAGAATTTGATTCCGCATCCAACAAGTACCTACACTGCATACTTTTGATGGACCCCACTACCCCAAAAACAAGAAATACCTGAAAAAACGTGATGATGATGTCTTCATCACGTTTTTTCAGGTATTTCTTGTTTTTGGGGTAGAGGGGTCCATCAAAAGTATGCAGTGTGGGTACTCGTTGGATGCAGAATCAAATTCCGCATCTACCGAGCTCTCCCGATCAAAATTTGAGTAAACACACAGGGAGATATGTCGAAAATACGAACACAAAAAGTAGTTTTTTTCTTTCTTCCTCCAAAATTAATCAATATTATTTTATTATTTTAACTATTATTTTATTATTTTCCTTAGGAGGCCCATTTTAGACCCCAAAATTCCTCTAATGCGCAATACTTTTCCACTTTTTTTAAGACAATATTTCTTTCCTAAACCTTTCTCTGATACTGGTTATCCAAAACTGAGCCGACTAAACTTGAGTTTACCACTCAGTTATTAAAAAATTTCACGCCAACCTCTTTTTCCTTTTTCTTGTCGGGTGAAACTTGTCTAATTCCTGACTAGACAAGTTTATCAAATTTGGTCATCCTTTTAGACCCGACTAATTTACCTCGACAAGTTATTACTTGTTGGTTCTACCAACGGTTACTTATCGATTCTACCAACAGGTTTTACTTCGACCACTTGTCGGTAACCGACAACTTGTCGGTTTTACACTTATATAGAACTGAACCAACTACTTGTCGATTTGACCTCTTTGACTACTAGTCAGCTTGACACCTTTGACCACTAGTCGGCTTGACCACTTTGACCACTAGCTTGACTAGGTCGGTTACTCAATCATTTTACTTGGACTCACTTGCTCAACTAGTTTGGTTTTAGTCGAAATTTACAAACGATATTTCTTAGTCTAAAAGATTTAAGAAATTACAAATATTTTTTTACCTGTGAGTAAGATGAAGTAAAAAATGACACAATAACAATTATAGAAAACTTATAAAAACATATACCCAAATATTTAGGAGGACTTGAGTTGACCATTCTGTCGTAAAACCTGGAACTTTCACAGGGTGAGAAATTTATGGATTCTTGTTCTTTCACTCAACCATAATTGTAAACAACATTTACACAAGTAACTATGGAAAGATTGTGCAGCTAAATAAAAATGCATTCAACCATAAACAATTTCATATAAATAACTTGTCTGGAAATAACAAAGGTAATACAAAATTGTCGATCCAAACTTGTTGGCTCACCGACTGATCCTTTTACATAGCTTCATCTCTTTGATAGAATCACATACACTGAAGCTTGTGCTTCAACTTCACTCTCTTTTTCTCACATATATTTCCTCTGTCTCTTGTGTCTTGTGTCTATTGTCTAACTTGATTTACAATCTTCTTCTTCTATTTATAGGAAAATTTATGCTATGAAGACTACTCTAGTTTATAATCTATATAAAGGAGTTGCGATATATATTATGCTAGTGAGTGAGTGTTTGCATTCATTTGTGGAGTGTGTCTTTATCCTTAAAGAAATCCACATTAACATTTTGAAGATCATATGAGGAGAATCCTAGCTCCTCCTTCAAGTTTCATGGTGTAATCCAAGCTCTCTTCTTCTCATGAATGGTGACTATGAGCATTCTAACAGATAAGACACTCTTCGTCTATTTGTTTCATGCATTAGATTTACTTTGAAATTGAATTGTGTGGTAGCTTAAAGTTGAATTGTGTGATTGCATTACCATGATGCTGAGAATTGAATACTGTATTGAGTTGTATTGGTCTTCATTGATATTCCTTTGAAGAGTTCCTACATATTGAGAGAACATTCCTTTGCAGTGTTGGGGTGCTGTTGTGTGAAGATCTATTGTGCCACTTTTACAATCTTTGATGACTAGGGTTGAATTTTTGTGCATTGAAACAATGGTAAATCTTGTTATATCTTGAAGAATAGTCTGCATTGCAAACAATGGAGTTGCACATCATTGGTGAAGATTTCCCATTCATGGAAAAGTGGGGACCTTTTCCAATCTACCTCAAAGAGCTAAACATTGAACCTCACAAACTTGAAGACCATGGCGTATTGAAGTCTACCTTGCATGTTGAGTTAATATTTGATTTTTTTCTTTTATTGCTAGTCTTATGTATGTTCATGAAGGAAATGATGTGAATAAGTATTTTGTAAGTAGTAGATTTGAATTCTCAAGAGTTGTGTTGAGATGCAAGAATGTAGCTAGAGAAATTTGATTTTTTTCTACCTTATATGCTTGAAGCATTGATAGTATGTGAAAATATTCTTGTTGCAAGACAACATTGTACAGACTACAGAGACCATTGCAAACTGCTCAATAAGAGGACTAAGTTTACCCAAGTTCGTTGATGCGAAATTGAATAATTCTATTGTAGAATTGATTTGTACATTGCCTACAAAATTGAATTTGTATGTTTCAGAATTAAATAGTGTTGTAGAATTAAATGTAATAGTGTTGCAAAATTAATTGATATAGTTACAAAATTAATTTGCAGATTACGCTCACTATAGTAAAGCTTGAAATTACTACATAAATTGTTGTATGACTATTTAACTGTTGAATGATAATATTGGACTTACAGAAAGAATTGGGAGTGATTGTACAGATTGTATTACAGGTTATTGTTGGTTGTATGAAGAATCTACAGATCTAAAACTAGTAAGTGTGTAGTGGCTTCAACAGAAGAAAATTGTAGAACAAGATCCACAACATTTAGGTATAACATATTTCTCAATTCAACCATCATATATGTAACTTGGAATTGTGTTTGTTTGTAATTGTTTTTGGTATTTTTGGTACTTGTTTGTGTTTTGTAAGTATCAAAATTGAAAATTAAAAAAACGACAAAATTGAATTGTGTATTATATATGGGTGCATTTTTAGTCAAGACCGACACCCCTCACCTTTTAAGGTTTGAATATGTTGAGTTGTATTTGTAAAGGGTGGAGTTACAAGAATCCCTATGTATTCACTTCTACCCATACTTATTCTCTTGCACCTGATAGGGGGGGACATTATGTCAGCTTCAAGTTTCGGAACCTTGTTCTCATAACTAGTAGCCATGTCCTTCTTCAAGCAAGCTTGATCCATAGATAGTTTCAAAGGCCAAACTCAATGATATAACCACATAGACAGAAGAGAACCATTTTGAGAGTACTTGTTGTAATCTCACAGATCACATAAGGTTACCAATAATACATACTAAAACATACATATCAAACAAAGACAAGAGATAAGAACAAGTAGGTGAATTAACATATTATATTACATGAATGAGTCCATACAACACAAAGAACTGAACTAAGTTCTCATCTAGCTCAATAGCCTAATATATATGATTACAAAACAACCAACATGACCTTTGGTGGCCGACCTAATCTCTATTTTAGTTGGACGACCGACTTAGTTGACTGATCGACTAAGTCAGCTCTCGTTCAAGTCAACTTATCAGCTTGCTCCTCCTACCTGACGTTCGACTTGTGAAGAAAAGGCCATATAAACTAGCTCACAAATACAAAGAGATAGTTAAAAAGGAAATTGATAACATGCTTGCAGCAGGCATCATCTATCCTATTGATCAATCAGAATGGGCAAGTCCAATGGTTGTACAGCCTAAGAAACATGATCCGACTAGATTGAGAATTTGTGTTGACTTCAGAGAACTAAATAAAGTAACACTGACAGACCCATTTCCAACTCCTTATGCAGATGAAATCTTAAATGAGATTATAGGACATGAACGCTACTCATTTATAGATGGATTCTTAGGTTATAACCAAGTGCCAATAGCTAAAGAAGACCAAAAGAAGACAACCTTTGTGTGTGAATTTGGCTCATTTTCTTACAAGGTTAGGCCTTTTGGATTAAAAAATGCACCTGTAGTATTTTCTAGAATTGTTGTAAAAACATTTCAGGAATACATTTACAAGACCATGGCAGTATACTTTGATGATTGGACAATATACTCCATGTTAAAGGATCATTGCAAATGGCTCAGACTTATGTTGGAGAGATGTCGACAAATTCAACTATCCCTAAACATCAAGAAATGCATATTTGTGACCCCCATAGGGATATTATTAGGGAACATTGTCTGTAAGGAAGGTATTAAGGTTGACTTTGCAAAGATCAAAATTATCCTCGACCTAAAACCACTAGTAAACCCAAAACAAGTCAGGGTGTTACTTGGCCACATAGGCTATTACAAAAAATTCATAAGATATTATTCAAATATGACCTATCCACTTGAAGAACTATTAAGGGAAGATAAAGAATTCAACTGGACAGAGGAGTGCCACATATCATTAGAAAAATTAAAAATAAAATTAGTCGAAGCACCAATCCTAAAGTTTCCAAATTGGTCGATCAAATTCCATGTTCATATTGATGCATTAGGCCTAGCAATAGGAGCAATCTTAACCCAACCAGGAGATGATGGAATGGATTATCCTATAGTTTACAGTAGCAGAAAATTAAACAAGGATGAGAGAAACTATTCGACAACAGAAAGAGAAGCACTAGGAATGGTCTTTGCACTACAAAAATATCAACATTATCTTCTATCTAACCCCTTTATATTCTATACAAACCATCAATCACTTAAGTATCTTGTCAATAAACCCCTACATCATGGAAGGATCTGTTGATGGCTACTTCTCTTTCAAGAATTTGAATTTGAATTTGTTGTTAGACCAGGCAAGCTAAATGTCGGTCCGGACCATTTATCCCGAATCGACATAGGAGAAGAACCGACAGGAGTCAATGATGACTTATCTGATGCACATTTATTTCGGATAGAAGTAGTCCCAGCATAATTAGAAGAAATAGCCTAGTTCTTGGAAGATGGGCATGCACCAGAAGGAATGATTACAAAGAAGAAGCAAATCTTAGCTATGAAGGTTGCACCATACAGTCTTATAAATAGATTCTTATACAAAATGGGATTAGATGACATCCTCAGAAGGTGTGTATTAGAACACGAACGAGACAACATTATGCATGAAGCACATTATGGACCTATAGGAGGACATTTCCAGCCAGACACAACTACAAAGAAAATCCAACAGTCAGGGTTATGGTGGCTGACACTCCACAGAGATTGCAAAAATTTTGTCAGTCAATGTGACAGATTTCAATGACTAGGTCAACCCCTGCCTAGCATAGAAATGCCTTTGATATCGGTAAAATCAAGTTTGACATTTGAAATCTGAGCCATAGACTTCATAGGACCATTTCCTATACCAGCAAAAAGGAGAGGTGTAAGGTATATCATAACTGCAGTCAAATATGTCACTAAATGGGCAGAGGCTGAACTAATCGACACATGTTCTAGTGAGATAGCTGCTAAGTTTATCTATGAGAATATCATCACTAGATTTGGATGTCCACTAACTCTAATTAGTGACCATGGAACACACTTCATCAATAGAACTATCAAAACCCTAACCGACCAGTTCCAAATTGACCATTGTCGGAGCACAACATACCATCCTCAGTCGAATGGAGCAATTGAAGCATTCAATAAAACATTAACAAGAGGAATAACTAAAATATGTAATGCTGATAAGGACTACTGGGATGAGAAAATACCTACAGTATTATGGGCATACAGAACAGCATACAAACGTTCAGCTGACCAAACTCCTTTTCGACTAGTCTATGGACAAGAAGAAGTAGTTCCACTACACTTTAGACAACAAACACCTATCATCACAGAGATCCTACATGTCGATGTTGAACAATGAAGAAAGGACCGACTATTGCAACTAAGCAAACTCGAAGAGCACCAACTAATGGCAATACAACATTAAGAAATCTAGAAACATCAACAGAAAGCATGGCATGACCGTAACATCAAGAACAAAAACTTGTCAGTAGGAGACCTTGCTTTACTATACAATAGTCAAGTAAAAGGTAAACCTAAAAAGCTCCACACAGAATGGATGGGACCCTACATTGTCGAAGAGATACATACCAACATATCAGTCCAACTAAGGACAT
Organism: Pseudotsuga menziesii; assembly: GCA_001517045.1. Lineage (NCBI taxonomy): Eukaryota > Viridiplantae > Streptophyta > Pinopsida > Pinales > Pinaceae > Pseudotsuga > Pseudotsuga menziesii. The sequence continues at coordinate 23,760 of LPNX010255989.1, forward strand.
TACAAGGCATAGTATTTCAGAAACTTGTTAATGTAGCCCGACTAAAATGCTACAGAAACTAGAAATTCACCTGAAAAAAACCTATAATGACCATAACAGTAAACCAAAAATTTATAAAAACCTAAAAATTCAAAAGAAAAAAAAAAAGAAAAAAATACTGTACATGTAGAACACTATGACAAGAAATTACCATTTCAACAACCGACATCATGCCCATCAACATAACACCATTGATCGACCACTTCCATCGACCATTCTCATCACTAACATTGACCGAAGACCTCGATAGTCCCATTGTGCATTCATGACATCGAGAGCCAAAATCAATTTGCTATTAATGCACAATCAAGTATTCCAGTTGGAACATCACATCCGCCATTAATACACTCATCAACGAACACATCCACAGCATTGCCTATAAATACTGGACCGCCAAAGGATCATTCACCACAATTCATACAGAGAAGCATTAGAGCATCCAGTCAACCAAAAGCCGAGATTTCCTTAGTGAAATAGACACTAGACCAACACAATGGCACCCAAACAAACTAGACCCTCGACCAAAGCCAAGGAACTACAGGCTGCGGATACACCTTTAGTCCGCAGACTAAAGACCATTAAGAATGCCAAGGTGTAGGAAGGCTCATGGAAAAAACTCTGGGCCGAGATGCAAGAGTGGGCGTATGTTAACAAGAAACCCACTCAAGTTGTGGAGAAAATCAAACACAACACCATATTTAACTATGTCAATGCATCGCTCATGGCCAGCTTTGGTGGCACCAAGGAAACCGCTATAAAATTCATCATAAGCCGGTACCACAATGGTCGGTTCTACTTCGACCAACCGGTCAACATCTCTGGAGAAGTCATCTCCAAGCTTATTGGTCTCTCAAATGAAGGAAACCTAGTACCAGTTGGTATTAAAGAAGGACTGGTCGAAGAACTCACTGGGTCACCGTCGGGAAAAAACTCGAAGGGGTTGATGATTAATCAAATCACAACCCAAACACCACAGATTGTGGCCAAAATAATAGAAATAACACTCACCCTGGTAGGTTAAGGCAACGACCTCAAGCTAGACATGCTAGAAGCTGTTGACACCATTGAAACAGACGGACGGATATACAGATGGGCTGTGTATGTTGCTGACATGGTCAAGACCATCTGTGAAAGATGCCAAGAAATGAGAGGAATCATCAAGTTCCCCTCCCTCATATTATGGATAGTCATGTACCACATCTTCCCAGAGGGGAACCCAATCTTTCAGGAACCGACAAGGTTCCACATGTGGAGATTCAAACCATTCTCCCAGAGAGGAACTTTGCAGGAACTTGAAAACGGGAAGGTCCTGTTGGAGAGCTGGTTTCAACAGCTCAAAGTCTGCACAACTAGATGGAGGGTGCCTCAAAACATCCAAAGAAGTCTATTGACAAACTCCCACATCCAGCTAGAACTTGACCATACCTCAGTGTGGTACATGCAGGGTGACGAATCCAATGTTAAAGCCCTTGACTACTATCCATCGGTCGACCAAATATTTCGGGAGTTGTCTCGAAAAGCTAAAACCAAAATACCAGTACCAGCGACAGTAAAGAAGAACGACTTCTCAATCGAGGAGCCGCTAACTAACCAAGAAAAAGGGGAAGACTATGAGTTGAACCTCTATATCAGCACCTTTGTGTCAGAGGAGACACCGGTCGAACACACTGTCCGACTTCAAATCATCATCAAACCTTCGACAACACAGAGGACTGAACCACTGCCAGAAAAAACCCAGCCAGAGAAACAGGTAATTACTCCGACTACAGAAATTATTGTCCTAACCCAAGAGCCAAGGGGAGAGATAGAGCCAGAAAACCCAGAGTATGATGTCACAAAAGGCATCGTTAGAAAATTGTCGAAAGAGATAGCAGCGGCCAGGAAGAAGTTAAAAACACAGCAACAAAAACAAGGGAAAGGTAAGCGTAAGCTTATCATTTCCAACTCATTAGACGACAGGAAGGAACTAGCAGCCATGGCCCTCGACATCATAGAAGATGCCACAACAAATAAGGTGCCGGTTGAAGCCCAATTCCAAAAATTTGTCAAGGCAAGAGCACTAGCGGGTCGACCAAAGAAATCCAAGACCACCCACACAACGATTCCTGAGAACGTCATTGATCTTGTGTCTACGCCTCCACCTCCATCACCGACAAAAGTAACCAAGGAGAAAGTACTGGCACAGCATTTTGTAAGCCCCCTTGACTTGTGCAAAAGTGCGATGTCGAAAGCTTTGAAGGCAAAGTTTGACAAAGACAGATATTTGCAGGCATTCATTGAGAAATTGCCTGAGATATTTATGGGAGCCCAGAAAATATCCACAAAATCCCCCCTCTTCAAGGTCAGTGGATACCAACCCGGACATGAATTCCACTCCCAAACATTTGCCACTATCACTTCAACTTCAGAGAGAAATCCCGACAAGGAAGCTAAAGTGACCGCATGTTGGACCGCAACTATCACTCCGACTGCACCCCAAACCAACCTACCAGCTGCTGCACTAACTAGAGGAGATGAAAATGAGGATGAAATAGCTCGACAAATTCACCAAATGTTCTCTGACTTAGACTCACCTCCTCGCCTTGAAAATACACCACTCACCCACACTTCCCCAACCCAATCACCCCCGACTATTCGCCAACTCCATCACCACCACCACCACCCCCAGACTCAGACCAAGCCCCACCACAACCAACTACACACCCTGCACCTAAACAACTAGAAGCAGCAGTCATCCCACCTCCCCAACCAGAGAAACCATCAACCACTATCCCACAAAGCAAAGATCCTGACTCAACTTTTGCAGGTACATAGGTGCTGACACAAGCAAAGAAGGAAAAGCACAAGAAGAGGAAGGAGAAATAGAGGAAGGAGCATCATGGACAACCATCAAAGGTCCATGTCAAATTAAAATATGTAACCTCACTGACTGACACAGATCTAGGACAAATCCTCAAGACCCTAGCAAGCGAAGCAAAGACGAGGAGCAAACTGAGATGTAAGGAACTCGACGACAAGAACGCAGAATAGGTCGATTTCCTCAACAAATGTAGGAACCTGGCCCATTCAGTCATGTCAAGCCCCATAGAGGTCAACACAGACAAACTGCTCAAAAGGGTGTATCATCTATTTGAGAGCATGGTGTCAGCACTCCAAGCACACATTCAAGAAACAAAGGAGGAACAAAAAGAAGAAACTGCCAGACTCCTAATGGCACAACACACCACCTTTTCTGAAGCTTATAAAGTGCTACAAGATCGCATGGAGGAGTCTATCATAACTGAAGAAATACTGAGAGACTGGCCTGCTTACTACGAGCAAGTCTATCAGCAAACTCGGCAGACCCGACAAGGGATCCAGGCATTAGAAAGTAGGAAAACCACTGAGGAAGCACTAAGGACCACAATAAAATAACAAATAGTGCTTGAAATAGCCAAGATGTAGAGACTTGAGAGGGAAGCACATCAGTGGGTGCAGCAAGCTATCCCCAATTTAGAAAAAGTCAACATCATCTATTTGCAGATGAAATGACTTATCGAGACTATAGAGGAGAAGGACCAGTTTATGGGCCCCAACATGGAGAGAATAGCAGAAGTCTCCATTTCAGAAAAGATGTTGATCCTATCAAGCCTGACCACACTTACCATCGACATCCAGAATATTTTGAGAAGTTGGACAGATTTCCAACATCACCTTGTAGTAACAGCCCAAGCCATTGTCAAAGTCTGTGTACAAAAACAACCGACCATCATACTTCATAGCCCATGAAGACCAGGCACATCACAGTAACTATTGAGACCAGAAGAATTTTTTAACCTCCCTGTTTCTTCGAGACAAAGAAATTTTTTGTTCATGGGGGAGATGTAGGAGGAGCAAGTCGATAAGTTGACTTAAATGAGATTCAACTTAGTCGATCAGCCAACTAAGTCGATCGGCTGACTAAACTAGAGATTAGGTCAGCCACCGAAGGTCATGTCAGTTTACCAAACCGACAGGTAGTTATTTTGTAATTGTTTTGTAATCATATATATTAGGCTGTTGAGCCAGATGAGAACTCAGTTCAATTCTTTGTGTTGTATGTACTCATTCATGTAATATAAATTGTTAATTCACCTACTTGTTCTTCTCTCTTGTCTCTATTTTATATGTATGTTTTAGTATGTATTATTGGTAACCTTATGTGATCTGTGAGATTACAACAGTACTCATGTGTTTTGTGTCTAGTTGTGACACCTTGAGAGTCTCCTCTCCTCACATTCCTGATAGGGGAAAATGAAGACCATCAATAATAAGTGAGCGAGATCAAGCATGCCGAAATAAACAAGCGTGTGAAGAGCCATATTCAACTGAGCTCCAAAGTTGGTGGTCATCTAAAACCATCGGTATCGAGAGAAAATTCATCTAGCAAAATCAAGTGCAAGCTTATAGCTAACCTACTTGGAAACATATTGTCAAGCTCGAGATGCTCAACAACTCACAGTTGTTCACTTCCTATTTCAGCTCTCTAGATGCTTAGTGGTCAGCCTTAAACTGCCAATTCAATAGAAGACTTCAACCTCTAATCCTCGTGCCAAGTTTTAGACAGAACCTTTGAGCCTCCGTGCTAAGTTTGAGAGTTAATGGTTAGCCTCAAACCACCCTCATAATAGAAGATTTTAGCTTCTGCTAGCCATTTTAGTTGGTGGTCAGCCAAAACTACCCCTTCAAAGAGCTCTTGTATTTAGTAGAAGATGGTGGAAGATTTTGCTAACTTGCTTGGCATAGTGGTTTGTCAAGCCTTTTATTAGCTCTCTTCTTTTCTTGGACTCATATACACCCTTTGAATTAAGATGGGAATTGTTGGGAGTATAATCATTTGGTTAGCATATTCTCGTGTTATTGTATTATTATTATTCATCATTTTCATGAGACAAAGAAATGATGAGTCATAGGGGAGACCCAAGAGTCACCCATGAGTCAAAGAGGCCACTTGGAATATGAACTCTGAAGGCCACTTCTCAATGTATAAATGTGCATTGGTTAATGAGAAGTGTGCTTTCACATCTATCTTTATGTTTTTTGTGGCTATCCTATTTGCCTATATTGGTTTTGTGTTTGACAATATAATTTCAGCGCCACAAAGGAAAACAATTTAATTGGCTATAATATTTTCTTTACTTTCATTTTTTAATATAATAAGAATGATTAAAAATTATCATTAATTTTAATATACAACACTTAAGAAAAAAAATATGATGTGAAGTTGTTTATTTTTAACCAAGGGTAATTTATATAAGGCTTCGTTATTAAAGAATATAATCATAAATAAAACAAATTTTACACGGATATAAAAAATTAAAACATCTCAAATAAATTTAATTCGAGAAAAAAGGGTTAAAGGAAAATTCTAATATTGTTTTAGCAAAAGATTTAAATCGACTATTAAAGTGAAAGACAAATTCTAACATTGCTTTGAATCACTACTAGAAAAATATTTATTGTGATAGATATCGAAATAATAGTCATACCTTTGATATTGATTGCAATAGATATCGAAATAATAGTCATACCTTTGATATTGATTGCAATAGATATCAAAATTGTTCTCCAAGTAATGTCCCTATGCCTTTTTTTTTATCATAGCTGCTCCCAAATATGTTCGTAAGGAAATCATAAACTTGTAGAGAACCTTTTTATGGAGTGGATCTAACATCACATTAAAATGGGCCATCGTGTTGTGGGTCAAACTATACACTCCCAAGATAAAAGGAGGGTTGAGCCTAAGAGCTTCAAGACTACTCAATGTAGCCCTTAAAGATGAGAGTTGGTGGATATTTATATCCAAACCTCAAGGAACGTGGGCCTCAATTTGGCGAGTGAAATATGAACTATGAAACATCCCTAATGACTTGGTCAGGGCATAAGGAATCAAAAAGGTTCGTTGATATGTAATTCAACTTGGACTCATCTAATTTGAAATCACATATTTTGGGAAATAAGGGAAGCCACCTTACCCCTATTTTTGGACGATGCTTGGAAACAACTCCTTCCTTTAAATCATTATCCAGTTTCAACGCATATTAGACATCAAACTAAGCTAAGGGATAGAAACACTATACTCCACTTTTGGATTTAACAAGATAAAACTTCTGAGTGGCAAGTCTGGCTCCCATAAAACTTTTAGCACTTACAGGATGATGATGCAAACAATAACCAATTTTATGTAGACCTACAATCTAGAAAACTAAAAGCTAAAAGTGGAAATATTGGCTTTGAATGGGATACAAACTAGTAGGAGCCTTCAAAAAAAAGGAATCCTACCATTTTTTAATGGAGGACGAAAAAATACCCCCGAAAAGTAAGTGTGGCATAATTTGGACCAAAAATATTTTGCCCAAAATTTTCAGCTTTTTATGGTTGAGGAAATTTTTTTTAACCTAGGAGCAATTGTTAAAACATGGAATCTTAGGGTCATCTCGATGTTGTCTCTACTACCAATAAATGGAAACTATGGAACATCTCTTCAATAAAGGCAAATATATTTCAGATTTATCATATCAAGGAGAAGAGTTATTTTGACAAATAGATAGAGACAAAGACTCTCTTCACAACTCCATCATCAATTAATGACATGATCCCTTCAGTAACCCTATCCTAAATAGATCATGGATCATTTACCATGGTTTACTCATTTGACCAGTCTCGAAAGAAAGAAATTGGTGTATCTTCAAGAATAGATTCATGCCAGTTAAATAGGTTTGGGGTATCATCAAATGAAACACCCAATATTCCTTACAACAACAAAATTGGGATCAATCAGAATTTAGGTGCAACAAGGGAGAGAAATCAATTTGGGAAAGATGGAAATTTCACTTAATCCTTCCATCAACAAAGTTGGCAGCAATTTGAAACCCACTTCCAGTCCTACACAACGGACCAACCTTCCTCCAAACTCCCTAAGGATAAATTTTGATGGAGCATCAAAAGAAAATCTAGGTTGCGTAGGATATAGAGGAGTCTTTAGAGACAACCAAGGACAAGTCATATGGCTCTATGTTGGCTCTATAGAGACTAAATACAATAACATTGAAAGTTGTAAGGCCTAATAAAAAGTATCCACATTTCTATTTGGTAGCAATTCTCCAATCTAGTAGTAGAAGGATATTCTTGGATCCTCATTCAAGGGCATCAAAAGCTTCTGTAAGGAACAAAAGCCAACAAGATCTCAGTAAGTTGGAGGAAATCATTTTTCTAATATCATAGATAGATGTTCTCCTCCCCTCTCATATCAAAAGAAAAAGGAAACTAACTAGCCAGTCAACAAGGTAATGTTGAGGTAATGAGAACGAGGGTTTTAGTGTACCATCGCAAAATCTCATGTTCCAACCTCTTTGGATGGATTGCTAGAGAATTGCAAACCAATACTCCAACCCCCATGTAGGGTGACACAAACAAGTAATATGATAGGATGGGACAAAGGTCTTAGCACCGAGATAGGCAGTTGTAGAGAGAATACAGTTGGTTGTCATGCAGTTTGGGAAAAGAATGGAGGAAATAAACCCCCACACCACACCATGAATGCTCAACGTACTCAAAGGAGATCCAACATAGTTAATGAACGGATGATGTTTGAGGTCATTGAATAGGACTGGTACTTCAGTCTTGATCTAGCTTGCAGGAAAATGATTGCAATGAGTTGGTTGATCATGGAGGAGAATCGGCCAAAGATTATGGTTATTGGTTGGATGCCATCTAACATGTTCACACTTCCATCCATTTTTAGACCATCAAACCTACATCTCCATTTGTGGAAAGAAGGAAGAATATACATGGACTTAATTTCACAGTGGAGCAAGATGATTAAGGTGATTAAAATGGAGATACCTTGTAGAGGTAGGGAGGAGGTTGAAACCCCAAGGAAGGAGACATCCAAGGATTTAAAAACAAGCTCAAAAAATCCCTCGTCATTTCGATAGACACTTTCTTGAGAAAGTTATGAAAGAATTGGATGAGGTGGAATATGAGCCTTATAGGAGGAGCAAGAAATGGTGACATATGAGTAGTATTTAGAAGAGTTTGTGGAATGGATAATTAATTCTAGAAACACTTGGGCCCAAATGGCCCACTTCAGCCAAACTTTGGATATGTATTGGACAATGATGGCGTGAAAGGGTAAAGTAATCATAGAATAAGGAAATATGGAAAACCAAATGGAAGAAATTTAAGCATAACTGGATCCTCTATGCTCCCTCCATTACCATATAAAAGTTATTTAAGCAAAGCAAAATATCCTAGAAATCTATGTGGGGGTTAGATTTCCCATTCATAGCAGCAACAAAGCTCCTCCAGATAAAAATCCCAATATCATTGACCTGGACAAGGATGACAAGGAGAAATAGGTTACCTAGTCTAAGGCGACCTTTTCCACCCTACAACCTTTGAGCTAGATGGGCTTTGTTACTGTTACTATTTCTTTTACTGATAACGTTATAGTGTTCTATTGTTGTGTAATGTTACTGATTTATTTTAAGTTAGTAGTTATAGGAATTATGTTGCACTTGTTGTTCTAAATTTTGATATGTTTTGGACCAATAGGCTATCATCCTAGAGATAGATGGTTTCCCTCACGGTAGTACTCCAGGTTGAATGGAAAAAAATGATAATGTTTGGGGAATTCTCTACCTGGTCAATATTGTTTATATGGTTAAATTATCATGAATATGTTGCCTATTCATGATCTCAGCTCTAGATTCCTGTATGGAAGAGATAACTCAAAACTCACTTTTGTAAGTTTGTGTATATTAATAGAAATAGGTGGTCCTCTCTTATCTACAAAATAAAAATATTGTCCCATTACGAAAATTCCTTGCACCAAGAATAGGCCTTGTTGGCAAGCGGTTGAGGTAAGTTGCGCAACATCGCGTATGCTATGCAAGCTCATAAGACACCGCACAAGACAAAGTTGGCGCAATAGGCAAAAGCTAGACTATTTTTTGATTATTTTATGTCACTTTTTGTACTTGTTGACCATTTTTTGTGGATATTGGTCATTAGCCAGTTAAATCATTTTGGAGTTAGTTAGAAGTGGACAATGAATGTAAAGGCGTAATCCTATATATAGAAAGAAGAATTGTGAATGAAGATATCGATAGATGAGTGTGGTAGAGATCAAGTTGATCATTGACTTCTGAGGTATCAGTCTGGAGATGAATTGTTATATGTTTTGATCTGTGGTTGATTTCATAGAAGTAACATGATAAGACCGATGTTGAATTGAATCATTGTTATCTTCTATTATATTTTTCCATCTTTCTATTCCTACAAAGTTCGATGCTGAATGCTATGTGAATCTGAAATATGGATCTATGATGTGATGGTTAATGTTTATGAATGCTGCTATATTTTTTGATCTGTTTCCGCTCTGATAGATCTGTTACAGTTAAGAATGAATGATGTGCGATGGTGAATGGTTTTGTTAAATAATTTTATTTGTTCTGGTCGTTAAGCTGATAAATTATCGATGCCCTAATCCTATTATATACTGTGGAAACATGGTTTCGTCATCCCTCCCTTGAACATCCCGAGTGAGAGTTCATTCACTCTATGGGTGTCGTTGGATAGGGTAAAACCTGTTTGGGCTGATGCTCAGGGAGATCACGACGAGTCAAGTGTCGACAGAGTGGGGCCCCTATTGACTGGGTTTTGTTGGTTGAGGTTTGAGCCAAAAAAATGGTTTCATTGTCGGGACCTTGTTGCGACTAAGAGGAGGGTATGTGGAAGCCAATGCAATTAGAAACTAAAGAGTTGATGTGGCATCCGACACAACCATAGATTCAATATTGATTTGATCAGAAGCTACGAGAGTTTGCTAAAGTAGAAAATCAAAATTGTGGACTAACGACCGACAAGTGGTTGGAAAATTACATACATGACAGTCCTCACGAGTATTTTTTCTCTAAGTTTCTCATCATACTGTATGAGCAGTTGGCATAGTTCACATACAAGAAGAAAAATTTCCAAGGAGGAGAACCAACATCCTGGACCCCTTAATTGATCCAGGAGCTGCAAGAAACTGACAACAGAGTGTTGCAAGCTGTTGAGGTCTGGCTGGATAGTAACCTAGAAGGATATATTACTGAGTTCACAGTCGACACTACTAAGTCTTACAGCGAAGCATAAAAATAATTCTTCAATGGAACCAGAGTTAGGTTCCTATCATCGCTCCACTTGTCAACTAAAATGCTTGTCTATGAAAAGGGTATACTGAAGATGCACCTAGAGTAGTAGAACTCTAGTGTGCAGAGATGGTGGATACCATGACTAAAGGGGAGAGATGGATGGGAAGATAAGGGGTAGATGGGTGAAAGTTTCTACGAGTCTATGAGGGAAGCTGAGGAAGAAAGTGGTTGTACAAGGGGAGGAGCAAGGTTTTGACAAGAGAAGAGGCAGAGGATAGGGGAAGGTTCTGTTGTGATCAAAACGCAAAACCATGAAGGAAAACCACACAGGACGAAGAGACCCTATAGTGATGAAGAGGATGACTAGACCTATAATATGCCTAGGACCGTAGTAAGATCAAACCCCAGCAACACTGGTCCCACACCTCCCCGCACTACTGCAAATCAAGGAGAAACATAAATTCCATGCCAACTTGCCCAATGTGTCAACAACAATCTAGTAGTAGGTGAGCATCTATAGGAAGAAGGCCCAGGATAGTGGGCTACAACACAAAGTTACCTTTGTTACATAGGAATGGGACTAACAATCCCGAATAATATTGGTTTCTCTGTGAGGCAGTATGGACTGTTAGACAAGCCACAAATGATGATGTCAAGAAGGGCCAACTAGCGACTACTCTACGGGGTCGTGCACTAGAGTGGTACATGAAATTTCTACAAGTTCCTACGGGGACCCCTGTAAAAAAACTGGATGCAGTTTGGAAGGGACTGATCAAAGAATTTCGGAATCCTAATTCAGAGGCGCAATACATTACCGAGTTGAAAGAGATCAAGCATTTTTTGAATGAGACTATTTGGGATTTCGATCAAATATGTAAGAAGTTTATGGCACAAGTCAACTTTGATATGAGCGATGTTTAGCATAAAGAGTGGTTTATCACAGCCTTGGTACCTCATATCTGATAACCACTAATGCAGCAAAAGATCATGACATAGAGCGAGGCTTTTGAGATTGCAATGAAGTTAGAAGCTTCACTTGTTGGAGAGAATGTAGTTGGTATGAATCAAATCCAGTCGTAGCTGGAAAATTTAATGCTTTAGTTACAAGAAATAAAGAAGGAGAAAGAGGACCACGATGATCTTTGGTGCACTCAGTGTCATGCAGATGGGCACACCAAAGATAACTTCCCTCGTTTCTGAAATTATCCGGTATCAGGAGCATCGAATCCATTAAGTTGCGGCAGTGTACCATGGTGTTGCATATGTCAAGTCTATGGCAATCGACATGAAGGGTGTAGCTACATGCAGAAGATAGTGTCAAAACAAGCCAACCTATATTGTTCCTTTTGCAGATTGGTGGGACATGAAGACAAAGACTATCGTGCATATGATCTGCTGTAGGAAAGAACATATGATTCATACTTTGTGAAGGGGGAAGATCATCACGTAGCAAAACAACCGCAGCCATAGCCTCAAATGGTAAACTCTCGACCTCAACTGTAGTATACACCACNCAATTTATTCCTCCACATCTGTAGCCATAGTTTGCACCGCAACCACAATTTGCATCACAGCCGCAATACAATTAGATGGAAACACCTCAGCTAAAACTGCAGTAATTTCAAACTACATAGTATGTTCAGCAAGAGCCGAATCCCCCGCTACAAAAAATGGCTCAGCCACAATATCACCAAGAGGGAGGATTTCACGGAGGACTCTAAGGAAGAGGAGGAGGATGAGGTCGCGGATCAGTCCAATGTTATAATTGTGGGGTATTTGGACACTACCAAAGGGACTGTCCACACTTGCAATGCATGTGTACATATTTCACGATGATTGATCATACTAGTGAAAAATTCCCATAGCTAATCTCAAGATGGCAAGCTAGGAATGTTCCTCAACTGTAGAACCAGAATCAGATATAGACTCAAAATTAGCTGCAAAACCAGAACCAGTTACAGACCCAGCATCAAGTTCCAATCCAGAATTAGACTGTGAATCAACCTATGAACCCTCCATTGAACTAAAATCCACCACTGACTTAGAATCCACCAATAAACTAGAATCAAGGGCCAACGATTGCGACAATCTCAGCAAATCCCAGAATAGTGAATGTTGACATTGTTATTGTCACTCACGTAGGAGCCACAAAAGGAGAGGATGGGCCTCGCCCATAGATTCGACTAGATGGATAGAAGAAGGAACCATTTGATATCGCAACTGAAAAGGAGACATTTTTTGGAGCCCGAGATGCAATTGGAAGAAATCTTGGTAAGTCACATGTCTATGAAAAGCCTCCCACTTTTGATTCTTCACTAGAGGAAGGACCATCACGGCAACATGGTACCTTGCTGCACTCCTTTGATATTTTCTTATCGCTGGCAAGAGATCCCAGTGCTTTAGCCGAGATTCAAAATTTGTTGCACCGCCTAGGTAGGGAACGAAAGGAGTATGTGGTGAACTCTTTACATAAGAAAAAGACAGGCATGAAGATGCATATGATTATTTAGATTGGAGACTATGGAGTCAACTCAATCATTTTGGATCTGGGATATGATGTGAACTTCTTAAAAAAGAAGACCTGGTAGAAGATGGGGAGGCCGACATTGGGTTGGTCCCCGATGCAATTTCGATTGGATAATCAAGCTAAATTACAACCAATCGAACGAGTATCCAACCTGGTTGTGGACATGAAAGGTATGAAAACTTATTCCGACTTTGATGTGATTGAAGTTGTTAATGGTTAAGGTTCCTATCCCACACTATTGAGGGTTGGATGGGCCAATGATAGCATGGCAGTCATTAACTTCAAAAAGTAGATGATGACTTTTGAGAACCAAGATATTAGGGTAATCGTGGCTATGGATCCCAATGAACGCGGGTGTTACATTGAACGAGTAAAGGATGAAGTTGTCAGGGTGTGGGATCATTCCTACAACATCTCTGAATATTATATTCACTCCACTGTTGATGGAGAACTCAGTTGGTGCAGTGCTAGTTCTGTGTCTTCTAATTCTGAGGATGCACTAGAACATCGAAAAAACCGCATGCATGAGGTGTCATTTAGGAATTGCAGTTTGATCACGTAGTCACTATGCCATGCCGCGGTTGAGATTGTAGAATTATAGGTTTATGAAGGGCTGCCTAAACTTTCTGTGTTCTTAATATAATTTGAAGAAAAGGTCTCGAAACCACAATGATTGTTGGAAATGGAGGAAGCACTTAAGGCTACTCTAGCACACTGTGGGAAACTCATAAAAAGACAATTACTGGATGGGCACAGTGTTGACAATTGATGAAGGTTCACTTCAACAACAAAGAGGTATACCACACTAGGAAGTATGATGGACAGAATGATCCTAGCGTCCATCTGATGGAATGCCAAATATTGTGGGAATTGTGACTAAAGGATGAATGGGTCCATGTCTTTATTCACACCTTGGATGAAATGCCAAGATCTTGGTATGTATCAATGGAGCTGCACAGGGACATAACCACTTGGGAGGAGCTGACGGTTTTCTTTGCACGGACCTTTATTTTTGCAGACGCTAATCTCGATGTCAACAATGCACTTCAGATCATTCGGGATGTGGTTCTAAAAGTTGTACCAGTTGCATACCCTGTGGATCCAAATGTGCAGTGCCACATGCAGTCGATAATGGAATGTTATAACATATATGGAAAACCTGAAGATGATCATGAGCTACAAGATATCAATATTCCAGAGACAGAAGAAATTAGGGATGTTGTAGCACCAGATGTACCAACTGATCCCATGAGTCAGCCGTTGAAGATCAAAAAGGTTAACGTTGGGACAGAAGAGAACCCAAAGTTCACAAGTGTTGGGGACTATTGGGACGAGGAGACCATGGCAAAAATCATAGACCTGCTACATGAATTTCAATATCTATTTCCAACAAAGTTTTCAGAAATTAAGGGGATACTGGGTGATCTAGGAGAGATGAAGATTTCATTAAATCCATATCGCCTGAATCCACAATACAAAGAAAGAGTCGAGGTTGAACTTGACTAGATCCTGGATGCTGGAATCATTGACCTAGTAGAAGAATCATAATGGATCAGTCCCATGGTGGTCCAAGACAAGAAAATAGGTGAATTTTGGATCTGTGTCGACTTCAGAAAATTGAATGATGTCTGTATGCATGACTCGTTCCCGACACCATTCATAGATGAATTTCTCAAGGGAGTAGGAGGTTAGGAGATGTACTTGTTTATAGATGGATTTTTTGGTTATGAGACTGTAGAAGAATTCAACAAGATCTTGTACCATGCCCTTACAAAGTTATGTAATGCTGACCTTGATGACTGGGATTTGAAGATTCCAGCGATACTGTGGCCATATCGCACCACTTGCAAAAGATTGATGGGGAAACCATCGTTTAAATTGGTATATGGGAAAGAGACAGTCATGCCTACGTAGTACATCGTTCCTAGTATGTGCTTTACAGCATCAACCGACATGGATGATGACACAACATTAGAAGTGTGTGCAACATAGTTGCTACAACTTGAAAAAGATCGTTTTATTGCAGGATTCCATCAACACATCAAGAAGGATTGACAAAAGGAGTGGCATGATCTCCATATAAAAAACAAATAGTTCTAGTAAGGAGATTTGGTGTTGTTATATGACAACAAGTTCTTAAAGAATCTAGGTAAGTTATAGATGCACTGGTTAGGTCCATATCTCATTAATTCTATTACCTCTGGAGGTGCAGTTCAATTGCAATAGTTAGATGGGGCAGTGTTGCCAAAGCTTGTGAATGGAAGCTACTTGGAGCCATATCGGACGGGGGAAGAACCACACAATGCCTGAGGCACTGCGCAATGAATATATATATATATATATATATATATATATATATGTATGTATGTATGTATGTATGTATGTATGTATGTATGTATGTATGTATGTATGTATGTATGTATGTATGTATATGTATGTATGTATATGTATGTATGTATGTATGTATGTATGTATGTAGGATAGATAGAAAGAGGAAGGGATCACCAGAAGGAAGTGGCTGCACAAGCATAGGAGTCATTAATTCAGTTAGGTAGACTAACCGCGACAGCCGTAGGGCTACGATTTAGTCAAATCAGCAATAAATATGGGCAATTAAAAGAATTTAGCCAGCGGGGCTTATTGAAGCGAAGCACATTTATGGTCAATCTGACCATTAGATTGACAGGATCACTGGTGGATTTATGTCATTAATAACATATTTGGTCATGATAACCGAGGACAATTTGGTAATTATGAAGGATGGATCGATGGAATGCTATAAGAGGTCACTCAACGTGAATTGAGAGTGTCACCATGAGCATGTTGTTGAGATTGAAGAACTAAGTTTCAGAGGGAATTGTGTGAGTTGCAGAGTGAAGTGGAGGGTGTGTGATAGCTAGATCAGTGAGATGTATTGTTGCGGCATGCTGAGCAACATCGACACTATGGAGATTTCAAGTGAGCTGTAATCCCTAGTTCAACCAACTTCCATTGTTGAGGAAATCATGATTATGTCGATCAGATCATCATCGATTCCATAGGGGAAGCAAAAGGCCCATAAGCCAAGCTTCGCGCCACTGCAAAAGAGGAAGACGCGAAACTCCATCAGAGCATAAGGAGAGGGAACTATGCAGACAGGGCCATCCATCTCTAGGGTCATGGAATATACAACACCAAAGGGCATATCCATTAGAGATATCTCGGGGTATGTTTCCCCCATGCAACCTGATGCCAAGCCTGGGCACTTGACCAAAAATCAGAAGTATCAGCCGAAGATGCTACCATTGCGAAAAGGGATGGTGTGAGGCAAGGATACTATCCTAGATTTGATGAAAATGAAGTAAGATGACCATGACCTATTGGCATTATGAGATGTAGTGAATGATCCCTTTGAGTCTCTGCCCTCAATACTAGGTGGACCCATTGTGCGCATCCCACAGAAATGGGCACAAGGGTTGGATAAAGCAGGGTTGCTCTGATTTATCAACATGCTACATTTTGGGTAGTTGGATGAGGCAAATGCCTATGTCAAGCATCTTTTGGCCTATTTTCATGGTGGAACATTGTGGTTGGACACCATCACAGTATTTCAAAGGATGAGATAATGATAAGCAACTAGCGGCACAATTGAAGACAGGGTACGACTGGTAGCAGGATGGAAGAGCATACCGCATAGACATCATCAATGACCAGGAAGTGTGTATTGGCGCACAGATTTTGGAAAGTAATATTGTCAGAAATAATATCCCTATTCAGTGCACTTTAGGGGTGATTGCATGTGCACATTAATGCACCAAGGAATTCCAAATCAATTTGTCCATCTTTTTGTTGAACTAATTGAAAGAAGATGCATTTGCAGTTCAGGCTGGGGAGCAGCCTTTCACTTATAGCTAGTTATTGATCCTCATCGCATTAGTGGCATGGATGGAGCATGAGGATTAGTAAAGGATGAAGGTTGAAGCAGTGAATGTGTGTAAAGGCACACAATATCAAAATCTATGGTGGGTTGAAGAACCCACCCGACAAGAAGATTGTGTGATCCATTTTTGGGTCTAGTGGGAGGTGTTACAAGCAGTCGTGGTCAAATTTCCATGGTTATCAGAAAAAGTAGCAGTGAAATATCAGTGGATTATCTGCTTCACCATCAGGACGCATACTATTCAGATCCAGGATTGACATGACCTTGACAAGAAATGGCTGCCAATGGGCTATAAACTGACAGATGAAGAACTTAATGCAGTGATTCAAGATTGGCGCAAACCAGTAAGCATGGAGGACGTATTGATGGGGCCACTAGTAGATTCCCTTAAAGAGCTTGTGCACAAGGAGCAAATTCATCATGATTCTGATGGAGATTCGTCGATAGAAATAGATCTAGAAGCACAACACATCCTAGAAGAGAGCAGGACCAAGCGGTGAATGGAGCATGATGTGGGTAGTAGCACCAGATCAGTGATGGAGGAACAACTACAGGGACTCATTAAGGTGGTCACTAATTCCTCTGAGACCACAGCAAAAGCAATGCAGCATAATTCCCATGAGGTTTTCTTAGGGGTATGCACCAATTTAGATTCAATATCTAACATGGTTTCAAGAAAAGCACCAGAGAGTGCAGTTGAGCATGAGTTCGCATTGATTAGCACTGAGTCATGGTCTAGGAACATTCAGGTTCCCCCAATTGCAATCGACATTGGAAACGAAGATGTGAACTCTACATTGCATCAACTACCGATCATTGCATTGGACATCAACAAGTTATCAACCCGGACATTAGTCCACATGCAGTGGGTCAACAACCAAGAGTTGGCTAATAGACAAAAGGAGCTGAGCGACTGGTACTTGCAATCGCAAACTGAAGAAGAGGTAATGAAGAAGGAATTCGAGGAATTATGACAGGTAAGGGATCAACCAACATTAGAAAAAGTGTAGGAGATTGCAGAATTAAATATGGCATAGGAAGAGCTGAAGACGAAGGTCGCCAAAGAAATAGCATAACTAAAGAAAGTAACTGACCGCCTTGTTGTTGAGAAGGCACAACTCTTCACTAGTCAAAGGCATGTAGAAGAGGCCATTACAAATGCCTACCAGTACATACATGAAAGAATAGAAGAGTTGGATGCAGTCGCCAAGGCCAAGCGACTTGGAGAAGTCATCGCGTAGCTCCAGTTGGACAACGTCCTGTTGAACGCTATGGTTTGACCCGACACACCACCAAAGCAGGTTGAGGAATGAAAGACTGCCATTGAGGAAATTGTAACACAGTTTGACGAAAAGGAGCAGGATGCAAAGAAAATCACGGAGGTGGTGACACAATTCTCAGGTAGTGTCATTCACAATGAACAACTAGAGCAACTTAAGGAGCAGTTGCAGGAAGTTGAAAACCAGTTGGCCACACTGAAGATAGCACTAAGGACCATGTCACCACTTGTGTCAATCATGTGGTCTACAAAGCTGAAGGAGCTACAACAGTGAGTGGGAAAAGATCAGGAGAGACAGCGGAAATGCAGTGACCAACTCAATAAGTTCCAAGAAATTGGAGCCCAACTGTCAATAAAAGCAGTTGCTCCACTGGAGGCTATGCAAGACGGTATGAAGGAATTCAATGTGAAGATGATGGGGCACCCATTAAAATAGGATCGCCTTATGTGTCAATATGTTGCTAAGAAAATCAAAGCGCAAGTCACCAAAATTTCTCAGGAATACGAAGACTTCAAGATCAAAATCAACCAATACTCCGTGTCCACTTGACATGGCTTGAGGACAAGCTAAAATACCATGTTGCGGGCCTATTGGAAAGGGGTTGGGGCAAGTTGCGCAGTATCACAGATGTTGCACAAGCTCAGAAGACACTGCCCAAGACAAAGATCGCCCGATAGGTGGAAGATAGACTATTTTTTTTTAACTTTATGTCACTTTTTGTAATTGTTGACCATGTTTTGTGGATATTGGTCATTAGTCAGTTAAATCAATTAGGATTTAGTTAGAAGTGGACAGTGAATGTAAACGCATAAGCCTATATATAGAAAGAAGAATTCTGAATGAAGATATTGATAGATGACTGTGGTAGAGATCAAGTTGATCATTCACTTCCGAGGTATCAGTCTGGAGATGAATTGTTATCTGTTTTGATATGTGGTTGATTGCACAGAAGTAATATGATAAGACTGATGTTGGCTTGAATCACTATTATCTTCTGTTATCTTTGTCCGTCTTTCTGTTCCTGCAAAGTTCGATGATGAATGCTAAGTGAATCTGAAATATGGATTTATGATGCCATGGTTACCATTTATGAATGTTGCTATCTTTTTAGGTCTATTTCTGCTCTGATAGATCTAATACAGTTAATAATGAATGATGTGCGATGGTGAATGGTTCTGTTAAAGAAGTTGATCTGTTATGGTCCTTAAGCTGATAAATTATCAATGCCCTAGTCCTCTTCTATACTGCAGAAACTTGGTTCCATCATTCCTCCCTTGAACATCTCAGGTGAGACTTCATCCACTCTATGGGTGTCACTGGATAGGGTAAAACCTCTCTAGGTCGATGCTCACAGAGATCACGATGAGTCAAGTGTCGACAGAGTGGGACCCCGGTCGACTGGGTTTTGTTGGTTGAGGTTTGAGCCAACAAGCCTTCGACCTAATGTCTAAGATAACTCTCATGCCATCATCACCTAGTGTCCCTATTCACCATCATAACTTTTCCTCTTTTCATCCATGTGTCTCGTAGCATGATCCTAACGTGGTAGCCAATGACCCCCTTCACACATCCCTAACACCCCATATGAGGGACTACCACGAAATTCCTTTGGTTTATAGTTGAAATCAATGCACCAAATCATTATATGGGCATTCGATATAAATATGATATTAAAATATTTTACTTAAAGTGGATCTTGAAATTTTATATTTTTGTTTGGCATTGAAATATTTGATCTATTACTAATTTTTATTTTAAATGCCAAGGAATTACACTATAGCACACCATATAAATGATTTAACCATAGAAATATGTTATTACTTTCAATTACATACATGCATAAATAAATATATTGAAATATTTTAACAAAGGTGCGCATTGAAATGTTTTATTTATGGAGACATTAAAATATTTTTTAAATACCACATGTCAAATCTATGTTGAAAACATAAAAAATAACACTATCTTCCTCATATTGTACCTTTATATATGTTTTTTTGACACAATAATATTTAATAAATCCAAAATCGTTTAAAATTATACGCATAGTTTAAAAGTTCTAAGATTTAGGTCGAAATAGTTGATTTTTCTGGCGTGATTTTGATAAAATCTGGTGAGGATTTATAAAAATTTAGATGATAGTTGTCAAGTTTTGGAATTTTTGGATGCCACAAGGGTTTTTGAGGGTGTTGAATCCATTTTTACCATCAAAATTGAGATGAAAACACAGTTACATTCCGATTTTGCAAAATAAAAAACACCAAATTCTGGGAAGAAAATGGCCAGTCGATCATCGAATTTTTAGATATCTCCAAAATTATATATAAATAATAAATAATTATTATCATTTTTTAATTGTTTACTAAATTTTTTTTTAAAAGTAAATATATAAATAATTGATGATCGATATTATTAAGTTAATTTTGATCTAATTGATCTAATGTTGATCTAATTGATCTAATTAAGTCAATTTTGATCTTAATTTCAATATATAATTATTAAAAAAATAAATATGATGTGAAGTTGATTTTTTTAATGAAGGTAATATTTAGTTTTCAATAAAAATAATGACTAATAATATTTGTTAATTCTAATATATAATTATTAAAAAAATAAATATGATGTAAAGTTGATTTTTTTAATGAGTAATTTTCTATAAGATTTTGATTATTAGTCCTTGATATATTCACAAACTATATGTTCCACCTAGCTTGATTAGTTTTGACAATAAACTAAATGTTTTTTTTAAGTTTGAGAAATATAATATGAATCTATTTTTATTTATTCAATTATTTTTATATGCATTGAATTATGATTGTTCTATAAGTCTTAAAAAAATATTTTTATCATTTAGTTCATTAATAAAACTATTCTTATCATCAACTATACTAGTTGAAAATAAAAAAAATAAAAAAAAATTTACATACATTATGAAAATTTTAGAAAGTTCATAAATTATTTACGTTAGTGTTGTATGGTTGTCACTTCAACATTGTATTATGTCACTATATTTTTCACATGAAAAAACATTCTTCTTGATATTCATATTGAATGAAAGAAAAAAATACATTGTTCATTTCCATCCAACCAAGTCCAACTAGTTCTTGACCAAACTTCCCAACAAAAAAACTCTCTCAAGTAGACTAACATTCTTAAGGATTTTCATCATGTACAATAATCTAGTTCTATCCTTCACCTGAACAAAAAATAAAAACTGACTGTAACTCACAAATATGCCAGGAAACAAGAAAGTCCAAATACATAAGACACTTGCAGCTAGTTCCAACTCTAAAACATAAAAAAATAACTTCCTATTGGTCAATGTTTTTCATGCCACTGCTAACAATTTGGCCTTCCAATTATTCCTAGAAGCATAAAAGGATTTCTTTTAAAGTAACTACTTTCTTCGATAGCTTTTCTTCCTCCATGTTGAAAGACCTTGATATATGTCTGAAAGAGATATTCATAAAATATTTAATAAGTAACTGCACTCTCCAGCACCATTGAGTAAGATGCAATACCTGAAGTTCAGAATCACCCTTATCCCAATTAATTATTATTTTTCAATCCCCATAGATGTTGATATCCGAGATGCCAATGAGGGATGCAAAGTTAAGAAGACCCCATAGGCTAAGCAATTCTTCTTTGGTATTTGTACCCGAACCTCCTCCATCCTTAAGAGAAAAAAATTATACTTATGTATCCATATTGTCATTCCACGTCCACAAGCATTAAACTGAGAATCTTTGTTGAAATAAATAACAACCGAGGAGTGATAAAGTGTTTGAGCATGAAGGAATTTAATATTAAATTGAAATTTTTTTCTCTCATATTCCTTGTAAAAGCTAAGAACTTTAATGGAACAAGTTGTAACCCAAGGAGTTGAATATTCAAAAAGAGATTTATTTCTCCTGTTCCATATAACCCAACTAATAAAAATTGGAAGTGTAGACCAAGATGCTTCCTTTTGTTGCCATAAGTAAAGAGAGTCTTCAAAACTTGATACCCCCCAACATGTACTAAATGTTAGTTCCTTGGCTTCCATATTCCAAACAATTTTGTTGAAAAAACATAAAATGAAAATATGATTAGAAGAATCAGTTTCCTTTCTACATAAAACATAGAAATTGGGTCCCATCCATCCCCTCTTAAGAAAAATTTTCCATGTAAGTAATTTATCTTTCAAAAGGAGTGAACTGAAGCATTTTAATTTCTACAGTAAATGCCATTTCCATATTTTGATATAGCATCAAATATTCATCGGTGTAACAATAGTTGTCATAATAGCATCATATTCCAAATTTGTAGTTATCTTCCTATATTTTTTATTCCATCCCCATAAAAGTCTATCCTCAATTCCATCCCCATAAAAGTCTATCCTCAACACTTCACAACCCTATCCTAGCAGAATTTAGAGATTTGATGTACCTGTCCCACAAATCTACCCAAATACATATAAGGCCAATATCTCTTAAGTCAAACCAATACCCACCTTTTGGCAAGACACATCGAGGTTGTTTGATTTGAGCCAAGGTTCTAAGACCAATAAAATCTAAGTTCTCCAAGATTTCTAGAGGGAGTTCGAAGTTTCACTTGTCACCAACAAAGGGATCGATACCAATGTACACATTTTTACCATTTCCAATCTCCCAACAGATCCACCTTTTCACCCAATGTAAAAATTTTACAAAACTATTTCAGATGATTGAAGCACCATTTGTTGAAAACACAGACTTCCTGAGCCAACAGATTACATAAAATTCCTTTACTTATTTTGAATTAAGAACCAAATTCTGCAGACCTTTTTCAAACAAGCCTCTCCATAAACTCTTCATACACAAGGCCATGTAGTCCAGATTAAAGAAGTGGGTTTTTAGCTCAGCCATGAGAACCTACGATATGTATGATGATGCATATAACCCCTATGAGCACAAGGAAGATGCTATGGGAGAAAACGTCCAAGTTGGAAATGTTGATACAGAGTCCAATGGAAGGAGATTTCAAGAAACTCTACCATATATTGTAGCCAGCATGAGAATCTTGAGGGTGGAGATGCAAAGTTATAGGGTAGACAATGAAAGATTGGTTAATAGTCAGGAAGATAAAAATCATCTGAATGCAGCCATGCTGTAGAGTTTGACAGACATACAGAGGCAGATGAACTCAGAGCATCGAACAGTAAATCCAGAAAGAAGTAGGACCAGTGCTAGAAGAAGAAAGAGACCTTCTAGTGGGTCATCTAACTCTGAAGGATCCACTGGGGATTCAACTTATTCTTCTTGCAAGAATAAGAGAAAGAGGTGATATAGGAACAACTCATGTGATGAATTCAAGAAGACTAAGCCTCCTATGTTTGATGGCGAGGTAAAGAATAGTGAAGAAGCTGAAGCCTAGCTTCTTGGGATGAGAAAATATATCCAAGTCCAAGACTACTCTAGAAATATGAAGGCTAGGATAGCCATCTTGATTTTGACTAGAAGAGCGTCTATATGGTGGGAGCGCTTCAGGAAACTGAAGAAGATCAGTGAAAGGAAGATTGTGTGGAAACAGTTCTAGAATTTTTTCAAACATAAGTACCTTTCTGATAGGTACTATGATGGTAAGATCAAAGAATTCCATGAGCTGAGATTGGGGCAACATAGCATGGAAGAGTATGCCAACAAGTTCTTGGAACTATTGAGGTATGTTAGGTATATCAAGGATGGTAAAGTAAAAATCCATCTTTTTCTAAGTGGGTTTCCTCAGTGTTATAAAGACAAGATTGAGTTTGATGAGCCTAGAACTCTAGAAGAGGCTATCAGAAAAGCTAAATGTTGTTACGATTAGAATAGGTGAAAACATCTTTACCAAGAGAAATGGAAGGATAAGAAAAATTAAAAGTTTGATTAGAGGAAGAAAGGTTTCAAACCCTCTAAATTTAGGAATTGATAGAAGCATCCATCACAAGCTGTGATCTAGCCAGCTAAGGTGCTGGGGGAGGATCCAAAAGAAAGTAGAGAACCTCTCCAATGTTGGAGATGTGGAGGACCCCATATGTGCATGAATTGTCCACTTGAGAATGGGAATGTAAGGCCATCTTACCACATTCAAGAGGCAGAAACTGTGGATTAAGTAGTAAGGACAATCGCTAGGATTTATGCAGCACTAGAGGATCGTCAGGCAGATCATCAGTCGATCGTGGTTGAGGTTGCAGATAAGATTATTGAGAAGTTTGTTTTTGTTTTGATTGAGCTTGGATCTACTCATAGTTATGTTACACCTAGAGTAGCTGAGATTTTTTCTTTTAAGAATTTAAAGCATAAAAAGTAATGGTTAGTCCAACTAGCCACTGGAACCAAGATAAAGGTTAGTGAAATGGTAAAGCAGTGCCGATTGGTCATGAATGGGATAGTCACTTATGTAGATCTGAATGTTTTAACACTTGGTTCCTATGATGTTCTCATTGGAATGGATGGGTTAGAAGCTCACAAAGTAAAGCTTGACTGTTATAATAATACTTTTGAGTGCTTGGATGAAGAAGGAAACTCGAGAGTTGTAAGAGGCATTCCTAAAGTGATTTCTATCTAGCATATGTCAGCCATGCAACTACAGAAGTTCTATAGGAAAGGTTGCAGAGGGTATGTAGCCCATGTGTTGGAGGAAGAAGAGAATGAAACTCCTAGGTTGGAGGAATTTCACGTGTTATAGGAATTTAGGAATGTTTTCCTGATGATATTTCAGGACTTCCTTCAATAAGGGACGTTGATTTCGCAATTGAACTTGTGCTAGGAGCAGCACCAGTGTCTAAGACACCCTATAGGATGAGTACACCAGAAATTCTAGAGTTGAATAAGAATCTGCAAGAGTTGTTGGAAAAGAATTATATCAGAACAAGTGTGTCCCCTTGGGGAGCACCTGTGTTGTTTGTGAAGAAGAAAGATGGTACACTCAGATTGTGTATTGATTACATATAGCTTAACAAAGTCCCTATAAAGAAAAAATATCCTTTTCCTATGATTGATGACCTCTTTGATCAAATGAGCAGAGCAAAGGTATTCTCCAATATTGATTTAAGGTCTGGTTACCATCAGGTAAGGATCAAGGATGAAGACATTCATAAGACAACCTTTAGGACAATGTATAGGAATTATGAGTTTGTAATGGTAATATTTGGTCTCACAAATGCACCACCTACACTTATGTGCCTTATGAATAGTGTTCTTAGTAGGTATTTGGACAAGTTATTTATTGTCTTCCTTTAAGACATTCTTATTTATTCTAAGAATGAGGAAGAGCATGAAGAACACCTGAGACTAACATTGCAATTGCTTAGGGAGCATAAGTTATATGAAAATTTGAGCAAGTGTTACTTTTACAAAGATAGGATTCATTATTTGGGTCACATTATCTTAGATGAAGGCATATCTATAGACCCCAAAAATATTGAGGCTATTATGATTTAGCAAACCCCAAGACATGTGACAGATGTAAGATCTTTTATCGGGCTTGCATGATAGTACAAGAGATTCATTGAGGGATTCTCTAGGGTTGCACATCTTATCACTTCCTTTCAGAGGAAGGGGATAAAGTTTTAATGGACACCAAGGTATGAGGAAAGCTTCCTGTTGTTGAAGCAATCCTTACAAGTGCACCAGTTCTGAAGATTGCAGACCCAAAGAAATATTTTGTGGTGTGTACTGATGCATGTGGGAGAGGACTTGGAGGATTTATTATGCAATATAACCATGTGGTGTGTTATGAGTCAAGAAACTTGAAGGATCATGAGAATAAATATGCCACTCATGATTTAGATCTTGTAGACATAGTACATGCTCTTAGGACGTGGAGTCATTACTTAATGGGCAGGAAGTTTGAGTTGAGGATAGACCACTGTGGTTTGAAATATTTGTTTGATCAGCCTACTCTAAATTCTAGGCAAGATAGATGGTTGGATTTTTTGTGTGAATTTGATTTCGAGTTCAAACACATAAAAGGAAAAGAGAAAAAAGTGGTTGATGTGCTCAGTAGGAAGGTGCGTGAAATGCACTTGGCATCTCTTAGTATTTTCCAATCAAACTTGAGATAGCAGATTGTTAATCATGCTGCTAAAGATGAATTGTATGTGCAGATAAAATACAAATTGCAGCAGCAAAATCTTGAGAAGAGGTATGAAGTATATAAATTGGAGGAAGATGGACTTCTTACTTATAGGAACAGTATTTATATTCCAAATGTAGCAAACTTAAGGAGAATTGTTGTGGATGAGATCCATCAAGCTCCATATTTTGGTCAACTAGGATATCAAAAGACAATTTCTATAGACATAAAGAAATATCGTTGGCCAGGAATGAAGAACTACATTGCTGAGTATATTTCCAAGTTTATGAAATGTCAGCAGGTGAAGGTTGAGCATCAACACCCAACAAGGTTGTTGCAACCTTTGGCAATTCCAAAATGGAAATGGGAAGTTATTTCCATGGATTTTGTTACAGGATTTCCAATGACTTGGAGACAACATGATTCCATCATGGTTGTGGTGGAAAAGTTGAAAAAGAAAACACATTTTATACCGTTCAAGTCTTCTTATAAGACTGATGCCATTGCAAAAATATTCATGAAGGATATTTTCAGATTGCATGGATTTCCTAAGGCAATAGTCTCTAACAAACATCCTAAGTTCACTTCCAATTTTTGGAAGGGTTTGTTTGCATATTTGGGTACAAATTTGAACTTCGGCACTACCTACCATTAGAGGAATTTTGGGGTCTAAAATGGGCCTCCTAAGGAAATTAATAAAATAATAGTTAAAATAATAAAATAATATTAATTAATTTTGGAGGAAGAAAGAAAAAAATTACTTTTTGTGTTCGTATTTTCGACATATCTCCCTGTGGTTTTACTCAAATTTCGATCGGGAGAGCTTGTTACATGCGGAATTTGATTCCGCATCCAACGAGCTCTCCCGATCGAAATTTGAGTAAAAACACAGGGAGATATGTCGAAAATACGAACAAAAAAAGTAGTTTTTTTTAATGACAAATATGTCAATTCAACCATTATGGTTGACTTATTTTATTGAAATTCTATTGGTTCTTGAATTCCAACTCACAAAAACTTATTTTGGCATGTTTTCTT
Organism: Pseudotsuga menziesii; assembly: GCA_001517045.1. Taxonomy (NCBI): domain Eukaryota; kingdom Viridiplantae; phylum Streptophyta; class Pinopsida; order Pinales; family Pinaceae; genus Pseudotsuga; species Pseudotsuga menziesii. The sequence goes on from LPNX010255989.1 coordinate 50,796, forward strand.
ATAAGGCCCATTTTAGACCCAAATTTCCTCTAATGCATCCTCAAACAGATGGAAAGACAGAGAGAGTGAATCAAGTGTTGGAAGACATGTGTCGCATGTATGTGATGGACAAACCAATCAAGTGGGAAGATTATTTACACTTGGTAAAATTTGAATATAATAATGGACAACAAGCATCCCTGGGAACAAGTCCATATGAAGCTTTGTGTGGAAGAAGGTGTAGGACACCTATGACATGGGATAATCCAGTGAACAAAATTGTACTATGTCCATATTTTCTCAAGGAGATGGAGCAGGAGGTGGAAAAGATTAGACAAAATTTGAAAGCAGCCCAAGACAGACATAAAATATATGTAGATAAGCATAGGGTGGATAGAGAGTTCAATGTTTGGGATCATGTTTACCTCAGAGTGAGGGAAAGGAAGAGTTCCTTGAAGCTTGGAATTGTGCCAAGCTATCTCCTAGATATTGTGGGCCATTTGAAGTGCTTGAGAGGATAGGGCTCATTGCATATAGACTTGCATTTCCTGCTAGCACTAGAGCTCATAATGTTTTTCACATTTCTTTTCTTAATAAATATGTACATGATCCTAACCATGTGATTGATTGGGATGTGATTCGGATGGAACCCGAGGGAGAGTTCCAAACCAAGTCATTGTGCATCCTCGAAAAAAAGGTCCCAGTGCTCTAAAATCAAGCCGTTGGACAAGTAAAGGTGCAATGGGAGCACTACAACCCTGAAGAGGCTACATGGGAGTTGGAGGATTCCATGCGATCGGCACATCCATTTTTGTTCAATTTTTTGGAGCACTGAGAGAGGTTCTAGTGTATCATTCTTGTTTAAGTTCTAAAGCACTGAGGATGGTGCTGATTGAAAGCGGGGTGGGATTGTAATACCCCAATTTTGATCCCATCGTATTTAATTGCGCATGATGAAAATATTGTATGAAAATCATGGTGAGGTGCTCAAGGCCAAGGCCCTGCCATTGATTGATGTTTTGTGGATAGGTGATCAAGGTTGATGCCTATGGTTTTGGTGCTAAGTCAAGCATAGTATGGATATATATCTTCATATATCATGTAAATGTACAAAATTAATATAATAACACAACTATCTATGGGACTACAAACATTAAAGAGACGGGGCCATGATTCCACAAGGGCATAGGGTGGGGAGTGAGTCAACCCTTGAGCTAATAGGGTATGACCAGGTGTCAATCGGGAAACCCATGAATCCCTAGCTACCTTTTTGTCCTTTTTTCTCAATCATCAATTTCTTCTAGAAGTTGGTTGAGACGGTTAATATCTTGGGTAGAACAAGGCATGGCAGTTTGATAGCTTGACTGAGAAATCCTACAAGTATGCAGTAGACAAAACCCATATTCTTGTTTTTGTAGCAAGTAAAATCATGTAGGAATGCATTCCCATTCCCTCATCCCTGAGTCACGCTGAGCGTTGGGGGTATTGTGATTATTTGCGCTGTGGGTTGAACAGGCTGTGAGGGTCTTGTTTCTATTCGTGGTTGTTCACCATTCTATCCTTATTTCGTTCTAGATGATTTGATCATTCTGATCCATTGTTCATGCACGTTTTTTATGGTTCGACCATCCTGAGTTGTGGATGTGTGGGTTCACAATGTTTTTTTGTGTAACATTGTGGTATGAGACCCTGTTTCCTCTGTGTTACTGAGTAGATCCTGTGAGGCTGAGTTTTCCTTGTGGATCACTGTGTTGTGCATCCCTGGTTTGGTTGAAGACTAAGGAATGGAAGAGGCTACAATGGGATGATAAACCTAGTGAAGAGAGGAACGTCACAGACAAATCGAGAGGGCTGGTAAATCCTTTATGCACACTTTGAAGAGCACTGGAAGGGAAGGTATGGCCCAAGGGACTATGTATTAGAAAAGGGAAGACTTCCTTGTGTTGGGTGGTGCAGGTACTGAGAAGGCCAAGCCAGGTCTTGTGTAGGTACCCATGGCTCTATGGATGAGCTTGCTAGCTTAGCAAATCTACCTTTCCATTTCCTTAGCAGCCTGATAAGCCCAACTGTTAGTTGGTTTGGTTGTGTCTTGTAATGTTTTGGTTTGTTTCCTAGTAGCCTGTGAAACCCAATGGTATGTTGGTTTGGCTAGATAGTCTGTGAAACCTAGCAGTGTGTTGGCTTGACTTTCTGAGTATGTTTGACCATGTGTAAGCATGTTGTTTTTCCTAGTTCCTTGTGGATACCATGCCTAGCTCAGGGATGGCAGTGTGTTGAGAGATTAAGGAACACACTGTCCTATGGTTGGATGGAATGTTGAAATGGCATATCTAGTTGTGGAACAAATTAATCATCAAGATAAGTATTCTCTATTATTCTTCTTTATGCATTGGAGTTGCTTATGAATGAATATGATGAATTGATAAGGAAGAATGCTTGCTATGAATGAAGTAGGACTCATTGTTGTAAATTAGTATCTCAATTATGCTTGTTTATTCCATATATTTGTCTATGAATCAATATGTTCATGTTGGATGCTTGATGATGACTAAGTAGATGTTGTTACTTGTGTATATTTCCTTGCATTTTACTTTTGTTTGGCCCTATATGTTCAATGCATTTTTCTTAAGTCCATGAATGTTAGAAAGGCCTGGTTAAAGAGTCCATTTGCAGCTGACCTAAGTGTTTTAGCACCCTGAAATTCATAGCAGAAGGTGGAATGTGGGAGGCAGGAGAAAGAAGTTAAATTGGAGCAGAATGTGGGATTTTCGACTTCTAGGATCCTCCCGGGGAAGGAGGAAGATAGAAGATAGAACACTAAAAAAAATGCTAAGTAAAGGAGTTGGTCTTCCAAGTCTTGAGTTTTTCACTGGAGGGTTGAAAGGCGAAATACGGAAGGCGGAAGGCAGGAGCAAGGATAGAAGTTATGTCATTTTAAAGTTTTTCAACTTCTGAACTCGGAAGTGCGGAAGGTAGAAGGTGGAAGATGAAACAATGATTGAAAGACTCCGTGAAACATTATGTTTCTGACTTTCAAGTTCCAAGGGATCAAGGCAGAAGGCTGAAGAGCAGGTGAATGTTTTCCTTCGCACATTAAGTTTCTAATTCCTGATTTCCGAGGTTGGAAGGGAGGAAGCGGAAGTGCAGAAGTAGCAAGTTCAGTGCGGAAGAAGGTTTATGTGCACAGTATGGATCTGTTAATGATGAAGCAACTATTATAGTGATGTACAAAATTTCTTAAGCATAAGAATGAATGTTGAAGGGTGTGTTAGCGCCAATGCCCTATGTTTGAAGGGAGAACAAGATTTCAGGAAGCAAAATTTTTAATAATCCTCATTATGGGGCATGGGGATGTTACAAAAGGGATCTCCAAACAAAGGAGGTAAGTTTCAGACCTTTAAGAACAAGTCAGAAGGTTCTAGTAGCCAAACACCCTAAAGAGGAGGATTTATGGGGAGGTATGTTTAATGCTAAAAGAAGAGGCAGAAATAGACAAGTGAAATTCTATACACGTGGAGAAAATGGACACATGTCATGGGAGTTCCCAAAGAATAAACCTACAACTTAGAGAAATTAAAATATTGTTGAGGGTCGTGAGGAATCTAATGAGGAATCAAAGAAGAATAATCCTCCTGAAGAAGGAGAATCTCTTATGATGAAGAGAGTTTTAGTGAAAACAGAGAAAGAAATGCATCAACCAACCCAGGGGAAGAGTCTTTTTAGGACTAAGTGCAAGTCACAAGGGAAGTGTTGTAAGATGATCATTCTCAGTGGTAGTACAGATAATTTGGTCTCCATACAGATGGTTGAGAAGTTGGGATTGAAGAGGATGAAACATGCCACTCATTATAAAGTGTCATGGTTGCAGAAAGGACTGCAACTCTTGGTGAATGAGCAGTGCAATGTGGAGTTTCAAATTGGTACTTATAAATATGTGGTATTATGTGATATAACTCCTATGGATGTATTCCATATACTCTTAGGGAGGATATGGAAATATGATAGAAAAGTTGTTCATGATGGAAGAAATAACACTTATTATACGGAAAAGGATGGAAGGAAGCATACACTATCACCTTTGAAAAATGAATCAGTCCAAGAAGGTTCAAGACCCAGTATTTTGTTGATGACTGGGAAGGAACTGTTAAAAGAAGTCAATAAAGAAGAAGAACTGCATTTTTCCCTTGTTGGAAAACCAAAGGTAATTTTAACTTCTACAAATTTAGATGATTTTCATGTTGAAGTTAAAATCTTGCTTGATGATTATGCTAATATTATTGTGGGTGAGTTACCAAATGCTTTACCTCCCATGAGAAGTATCAGTCATCACATTGAATTTATGCCTGGTGCAAGTTTACCTAATAAAGAAACCTATAGACTCACTCCTCAAGAGAATGAATAGGTTAAACAACCAGTATATGATCTATTGGATAAAGGTTTGGTGAAAGAAAGTTTGAGGCCTTGTGCAGTACCCACTATGCTTATCCCAAAGAAGGATGGTGGATGGTGTATGTGCACTGACTCTTGAGCAATCAATAAAATCACTATCAAGTGCAGATTTTCCTTACCCTGCATTTATGATTTGATGGATTGTCTAAGTGGTTCAAATTATTTTTCAAAGATAGATTTGAAAATTGGTTATCATCAAATAATAATAAGAGAAGGGGATGAATGGAAGACTGCATTCAAGACTAACAATGGAGTATATGAGTGGTTAGTAATGCCATTTTGGATTACTAATGCACCTAACACGTTTATGAGATTGATGAATGACTTCTTGAAAGAATACAATGGAAAATTTGTGATAGTGTATCTAGATGATATTCTTATTTTCAGTCATAATAAAGAAGAACATTTGAGACATCTTAAATTGGTGCTGGAAACCCTACAAAAATAGAAGCTGGTGACAAATCCGAACAAGTATAGTTTCCTAAAGAAAAAATTTATTTATTTGTGATTCGTGGTTTTAGAAGAAGGGTTAACAATGGATCCAGAGAAGGTGCAAGCAATTCTAAATTGGCCAACTCCAAAGAATGGGTATGAGGTAAGAAGTTTTCATGGTATTGCAAGTTTTTATATAAAATTCATCAAGAATTTTAGTCAAATTTGTGCACCCATAATAGAAAACTTCAGGGGAAGTAGACAAATTTTCAAGTGGACAAAAGAAACTAACAAAAACTTCAAATCATTGAAGAAGAAGATCACTAAAAAGCCTTTTCTAGCTTTACCAAGTTTTGATTTTTTTTTCAAGTAGAGACAAATGCTAGTGGGACAACAATAGGGGTTGTTCTAAGTCAAGAACAGAGACCTATATCATACTTCAATGAGAAGTTAAATGAGGAAAAATAGAAGTATTCCTCCTATGACAAAGAATTGTATGTTGTTGTGAAATCTCTCAAGAAATGGAGACATTACTTGATGCCCAAAGAGTTTGTGTTATATTCAGGTAATCATGCTTTTCAATTTATAAATAGTCAACCTAAATTGAATCAGAAACATGCTAAGTGGGTGGAATTTTTGGATAACTTTACCTTTGTGATCAAGCATACAAGTGGAAAATATAACAAAGTTGTTGATTCCTTAAGCAGAATAAATTTGATCTTGTAGGAGATTAAGATCAGTACTTTGGGATTTGAAAATGTGGTTAATATGTATAAGGAAGATGTGGATTTTAAGGATGTATATGTAGCCTATGAGAATTTGGTTTCCCACAATAGAAGCCAATGGTTAGACCACATGCTACAAGAAGGATTGTTGTTCAAGAAAAGTAAATTATTCATTCCTAAGTGTTCAATGAGAGAAAATATGATACAGGAGAAACAAAATGGAGGTTTGTCAAGTCATTTTATACAGGACAAAACATTTGCTTAGGTGAGTGCTTTTGATTTTTGGCCAATAATGCAGCATGATGTAAAGAAGTTTGTTGAAAAATGCAGGATATGTCAATATGCCAAAGGGAGGAGACAAAATACTGGAATGTATCAACCCCTACCTATTCCAACTAGGCCTTGGGATTCCATCACTATGGATTTTGTTTTGGGATTTCCTAGAACTTGAAGGGGAAATGATTCTATTTATGTAGTAGTGGATAGGTTTTCAAAAATGGCTCATTTTATTGCTTGTAAAAAGACCAAGGATGCAAAAAATATTGCTAATTTGTTCTTTTCTGAAATTGTGAAGTTACATGGTCTACCTTTCAACATCGTCTCAAATAGGGACACCAATTTTGTTGGTCATTTTTGGAGAAATTTATGGAAGAAATTGGGTACCAATCTTAATTTTAGCTCTACTTATCACTCCCATACAGATGGTCATAATGAGGTGGTAAATAAGAGCTTGGGAAATATTTTGAGAAGTCTTGTTTATGAGAAACCAAAGCAATGTGATTGAGCTCTTTCTCAAGATGAGTTTGCTTACAATGATTCACGTAACAGGAGTGCAGGTATGAGTCATTTTCATATTGTATATGGGATGCACCCAAGAGGAGTGTATGAACTCAGAAGTTTGGGAGGACAGGAAAGGAGAAGTGCATATGGTGAAGATTTTGCATCCAGTATGCATGAGCTACAGGAAAATCTTAAAAGAAAATTGCAAGAAAGTGTTGGACAATATATACAGAAGGCATATTTGAAAAGAAGGGAAGTTAATTTTCAAGTTGGAGATTTAGTAATGGCATATCTTAAAAAGGAAAGTTTTCCTAAGGGAACTTACAATAAACTAAAACTCAAGAAGATAGGACCTTGTAAATTTTTGAGGAAGTTTTCTGCAAATGCATATGAAATAGAACTTCCTTTCGATCTTCAAATTTCTCCAATTTTTAATGTTTCAGATATATATCCTTTTAAAGATGAAGGTGTTTAGACAGAAGAAATAATCTCAGGTGAAGATGTTCCATTTGTATATTGGCAAGGAAAATTACCACAGAAAGAACAACCACATATCGAAGCTATCCTTGACAAAATAATTTCAAACAAGACCAAAAACAAAGATTATTTTTCATTATTTGGTCAAGTGGAAAGATTAGCCATCTGAAGATGAAGCATGGATAACTGAACTGGAGAATTCCAAGTACAATGTGAACCCTAAAGAAGTATTGAATAATTATTTTCTTCCCTCGGAGTATGATGTAGAAGCATCGAGTCAAAGTCCTATGTTTTCTGATTGAGCAAGAAATCCTATTTTTCCTGCTTCCATGTAATCATTCTAAAAGGATAGGATAAGTTATCAATTTGTTTCATAGATAGGATTTGTTTGAATTTAATAAGGGAAATTTTCCACTGATATCCTTAAATATTGTTTGAGTATAGGTTAGTTGTATATTTCTTTTCTTAAGAATTTAGATTCTACTTGTTCGGATCTGACAAATTTCTATGTTAAGTTTTGAATGTAATAATCAAGTATGATGGTAGATGAGAGTGAATGTGTGAGTGAGAAAGTGTGTGTAAGTGTGTGTATGCACAAGTGGTTGTTGATGGAATGAAGAATAGAGTTTCAAATCTCTGTATGTATTGAATATTTGATGTCTTCTTTTCAATAACCTGAATTATGTTTTAATTCCTTGTGTATGAATGAATTGCATGATTCTAGAAATAATGTTCAGAAACCATTAAGATGGGGATTTTTCATACAAATGTAACAGGAACAAAGTGATCATTTCACTGATCAACTCATCTGCAAGAGTCTGAGTTAAAAATTAAGTGACTTTGATAGATCATACGGTGGAGATAAGTTCTACAAAAGATCTACAGCTCACAGAGTTGCAGAAGAAGACTTGTCAGAGAGATATTGTGGAATCCCATTTTGGAAAAAGTGAAAAGGCACGTCCGCAACCCGCATCTAGACTGTGGAAAGAACATTGTGACCGCATAATTGCGGAAGTCGATTTTTGGAATTCTGAAAAAAAAGTATTCCAGCAATCCGCAATCCGCAAATGCGAAAAGGGTCTTGTGGAAATTTTCTTGTAGAAAGGATGTCTTACGAAAGGAAATTGTGGAAGAAGTTGAATTGCATAAATCTGTCAAAGCCTACAAAGGAGAATATTTCAATCAGTATATCTTGCTGATTTGGATAATTTAGGTATGCTAGCTCGAACTGGCATCACAAAGTAATTTCAATGATGAGAAATGAACAATAATATTTAGTTTTAAATATTGCATCATTTGTGTTATTAGAATCCATTACTACGAATATGCACACAATTATTCTCATTATGACAAGTTGGTGGATAGTTAAATTACATGTGCATATTAGATTACACTTAGGCCATGTATAATAGAAAGGGCATCTTACCACATCTAAGTATCTTACCACCAAATTGTTGTACACATCCCAATTAATAATATTCTTAGCCTTGTAGGTGAAAGTATTAAACTTGTTTGTTTAGACACAATGTATGATATACAAGCAATGTATGATATCTAGGATCACATGAAGAAGAAATTTAAATTATAAATAAGAGATTACATGTTTTTCCCATGAAACCAATTTCTCACACATACTGAGACCAAACAACACAAATTAAAACTATAATATATCAATGAACAGAGTCTTTACTCTTGCACAACATTTATTAAACTAGCATAGATCCGTCTTAAAAGGGATCTACCAAGCCCCAAGAGAGATCAAATCTCAGTTGCAAACTCTTTTTTAGAGAGGAAATGTTGAGTAAGTGTGTAATGCAATGTTTATGGTTTTAGTTTATGTGATTTGTTTAGTTTTATATATATGCCGTTCTAAATATTTTAAATCTAATTTGAGTTGACATGTTATTTTTTATAATATTTTTTTTATAAAGGACACGTGTCAACTTTAGGATGAGCACGGAAGGAGTTACACAAATCCCTCTATTGGGCTATAGAATGGGCCTCTTCGGTGCAATGAAACCTTGTATTATAGTATAATAAACCTTACAATCCCATGTTTAACGACGTTTCACATGCACACACATCTTTATCATTCCTTTTATTTTATCTTTAGCATCACATTAAATTAGATTTTAAAATAAAAAAGAAAAGCATAATGACATGCAAAAGTTATTGATTTTCATGTGAACTTAGTTTGAACATTTATACTTTTTTCTTGAAATGAGTGGATGATTTTGATAATTACATAAATGTTCAAAATAACATTAACTTAAATAAAACATAGACAATATCCACACGTCCTCATTCATTCTTCTCAAATCTCATTCACCACTTCCTAAAAAAAATAAACATATAATATCAAATGATATTTTATTAACTTGTTATGGGGTTTTCTTTTTGTTACTTCCTAATATGGAAATTTGAAGATATCATAAAATTAGTGATTATTAGAAATAAAATTAATATAATTTTATTTTATTGAATCATGTCTAGATTAAAAAAAGATAGATGGCAAAAAGCTCAAAACAAGAACTATAAGATGGAAATGTCTCTTGAAAATTTTAAAAAACTAATTCACAATGGCGTAGGACATTGCCACCTCGTAGCTCTTGTTTTTTGTCGAATTAAATCTTTTGATTCAAAAGAATATTAGAATTTTGCATATCACTTTATTCATCATCAATTATTTTTTGTGTGTGAGGATGTTTCAAGTTTGTATATTTTTTTGAAAAATAATTTGTTTAAAATTATATTCTTCAATTAAAACTACATCCAACTTAGTTTTTTCTTTTTAGTTTAAATAAATACAAATTAATTATTTAAAATTAATTTAGAAATAAAAATAAAATTTAAATAAACTTTTATATAAATAATTAAAATTATTACATCAATATAAAGTGCTTTATAATCATACCAATATATATTAAATGTTAATATTTAAAAATATTAAAAATTGTGAAATTGCATATTAAATGTTAATAACTAAAATAGCCTAGTGTGCTAGCTCAAGTGGTTGAGTGCTATAAGTTGTGAGCATAAGATCTCAGAGTCAAATATCAAGGTGGCTACACATTGTTGTATAAGGGCCTCACTTGATGTCCCCATTGGGTTAGCTCTATAATCAGAACGAATGGGGTGAGGTCCCTTTGGGTGAGCCCCTGTGATTTCTTCTCGTGGATGTAGCAACCCCACTTAGGGGTTGTTAACCACATTTGGAAAAAAAATGTTAAAAACTAAAAATCTTAAAAATTGTGAAATTGCAAACTTCTAAAAAAATGGTATGAAGTAAATGAACCTAAAAAAAATAAATATATTTATTTTTGAAAAAACAATATAAATAAGTAGATGTGAGTTTGTATTGTTTTGAAATCAATATTTAAGATATATAACTTTGGGTTAATCACTTAGCAAATGGAAAAGCAAAATACATTGAAGGCTACCATGTAGAAATCTTTAAAAATGGGGGGGTGTCCTCACCCTGCACATCCACAAACTCTTTAATCTAGCAGTCATGTAAGGGTTCCCTACACCTTGGACTCAAAGTTTCATTATTCGTATTTTCAAAAGTGACGATAAAAATAACCCCTCTAACTATTGGAACATTATGACTATCCCTCTCTTAGCTAAGTTATATGGTATTATCTTACCAAATAAGATCAATGGATGGCTAGAAATGGAAGGTAAGCGGGCTAAAGGACAAGCACATTTTAAAAGGCACTATTCAACCATGAACCACCTCATTATGCTTAGAATCATTGCAAACGAATGTTGTAATAATAAGTATGAACTGTTTTGTTTCTTTGTGGAGTTTACATAATATTTTGATACAGTGCCTAGAAATAACATGTGGAATAGGCTAGATGAGCTTAGGGTTCCTTTTAAATTGAGAACTGTCACAATAAGGTTAAATGAAAAGGTAATTTCCAATTTTAAGAATAATGAGGGGTGGTCAATAGATATAAACTGTAATATTGGAGTTAAGCAAGGTTTCCCCCTTTCCTCTACCATTTTTGGCATTTGCATTAATAATCTAGAAAAGTGTTTAGAAGAAGTAGGTTGCGCCGACACGGTCTTGGTTGGGATAGTTATTATCCTCCTGCTTTATGTTGGTGATATTGTTCTTATGGAAAGGTGACCTTCTGATCTCAATAATAAATTAAGAACTCACAAATATTTATGCTCTAGCATGGGTATTGTTGTTAGCATCGAGAAGACAAAAGTTATGATTATAACATCTAAGAAAGACACCTATGAAAATTTTATTTATGATAATATAAATCTAGAGGAAGTGACTTATTACAAGTACCTTGAAATTGATATTCATCATGAACTCAATTGGAATTATAGAATTGAGAAAAGAATTAATGGAAGGTGGAAAGCTTATTTTGTTCTTGGAAATAATTGTAATTCAGCCAACCTAGTTATGTGGGATAAAAAAAAGTTCCTCTTTGAAACTCTTGTCATCCATGTTATCTTGTACAGTTGTGAAGTATGGGGCTGCAATATTTATAGAGAATCTTAGAGGAATATTGAGCAAATCCAATTATAACTTATAACCTCAAAATTAAAAGAAATACACCTTATCCTATTCTCCTCATATAAGTGGGTCTTCCCCCCATCAAGATCATGGCTATGAATAGGTACCCGATCTACATGCACAAGATAAATAACATGGGAAATGAGAGACTTCCTAAAATTTCTTTAAACTCAAGCCAAAACCAATTACGCCTCAAGAGAAGTTGGTGAAAAGATATCATTGCTTGCTTAAACCACTAGGGCATTGATGAAAATGACACTTTGCAGAATATCGATAATGTCAATAATAATATTACTTCTAAGTTTAAAGAGAAACTATGGTGCAAGGAAAATTTAGCAGTTAAGAGAAAATTAAGATACTATAAGGAGGTCATTAACCCTAATTTGGAATATTAGAAGTATCTCTTGATAGTAACTATTTCAAGGAAGAGAATTATTATATCCAAGACTAGAATGAACACTTATGAGTTCCATACTGAAACTGGGCATCGGTCTATTCCTAAATCCCCATGGGAAAAATGTTTTTCCATCTTTGCGAGTCTTTGACAGTTGAGGATAAAATCACTTTCTCTTAAAGTGCACTCGTTACACCTAGATTAGATATGGGTCTCATAATATTTGCTACAATACAAACATTTCTAACCTCCTAATTTGTCAAAACTATGGTGAGCTCGGAAATCTTCTTGCCAAAAATAATTAGCATAGGAACCAAATTTTAAAGAAAACCCAGTAATACCCTTCTTAATGTCTGATAAACCAAAGTTGGTTTCACTAGACATTAATCATCATCATCATCATAAAAATACTAAATTATTTTGAAAATATCAAATTTAACAATACAATCAATACATTTTCTTAAAATAAAAAGTTCAAATTTAAATTTCAAACTTAAATTATAAATAAAAATCAATTAAACCATAATTGCAAATATTAATAAAACAACTCATCTTCTTTTATAAATAATAATACATAATCCAAATCTCAAAACATTTTTTTAAATAAAAAAATAAAAAAATTAATTTAAAAAATATTTGTTGGGCCTGGGGAAAGCGCGCAGGAAACTAGCGCAAGAGTCAATACACAGCACAAGAACAAGTAAGGAAACCTGCGTGAACAAAGGAAAAACTGCGCGGATCAGAAAAGATGCACAAAAGAAAGAGTGAGTGCAAGAGACGTCACCTATGTGGAAAAAGGGAACATCCTGGAAGGATGATGTCAGCAAGGTAGAACTACATCACAAGTGCAGAATAACGACCGAAAGCAACAAAGTAGTCGTGGGAGATGAGTCGGCTAAGTCGGTGGACATGACACGAGTAGAAGCACACTGTAAGTAATGTTTTTAGTGCCTCATGTCAAGTCATGATCACCACAGCTGTAGCCTAAGGGGTGGTTGATGGTGACAGTTAGCAGACTGCCTGTATGCAGTCGACCCTGCATGGTTATGTAAAATAGTATAAATAGGAGGGTTTCAATAGTTAGAAGGTTGCTTTTTGTTAAGATGGAATTGTTAGCTACTTGTAGAGAGATTGTAGAGGAATAGCCAAGGGACGTGAAGAGATCAAAGTGGTAGAATAGTCGGGAGTCTGCAGGATGTAGTTGGAGTTAGCGATGTAGGAGAGCTCTACTAGAGCAGCGCAGAGGCTAGAGAAGTTGATCCAGGCCGTGTACGGATCTATAGATGGTAGCAGTAGATTAAGAGAAATAATACTGAGAGCATGAGAACCATAAGTCTGAGTCATAAAGACATATAATATGATCAGTCTGCATCCCACAGACTACAAAGTTCTATATCCTTTCTCATGCCAGATGAAGAGCACCTTGGTGGTTTTTCCCAGATGGGTTCCCATGTTATCTCTTGTGTTTGAATGGGTGATTGATGTTGATAATGTTTATGTTTCTGTCTGTTTATGCTTATAATGCGAAATTCTATTATGATTGAATGAATGATGCCCTGTTTATAAGAGCTCAAATGCATGATTAGGTTACTATGCACTGCTCTGAGTGTTAGTCTGTGTCTGGTGCAATCCATGTTGCTAGCCTGTTTGCTAACTGCTTTACATTCTATCATGTTTAAATTACTAAGGCCGAATATGTGTCATGCTATTAGTAGTTAGTAGATTATATGCACGGAGGGCGCTACAGTTTGGCAGGAATGAATCCACCCTCACAATTTGGTCGAGCTCCTTGGCTGTGAGCCAAGGGACTATAATCCCTCGACAATCACAGAAACATGGTTTCGGCAGTTACCGATCTACGAGATATCTCGAGTGATACTGCACCTACTTCATAGGTGTTTTCGATGGGTCTTTCTCTGTCGGGCCAGTATCTCGGGTAGTTGTTGGATTGACAAGCTACATAGAACCTGGGTCGCGCAAGTTAGGGAAAGTGGCCAAAAAATGGTTTCGTTGCAAAGACCCATTGATCAAATGGAGGGAAATGTTGTGGCACTCGACTAATAGTGAAGTCGAGGAGTGGCTGGAGTCAAATACGTTAGTATTCGCATAGAAGGAAAGCAAGGGTTCGAGGCTGAGCCCTAAAAACTGGTTACAGCGATATCTATATTCGCATATCCATGAAAATTTTCTACAGGGTTTTCAGTTATATTACAAGAACTGTTGTCACAGTTAGCAGTCCAGCATTCTAACTCTAAGAGGAGAGAAGTAATTGAATAAGCTATAAAGGAGGCAGTCGCACAACTGTCAGAAGAGGAGGAAGAAGCTAAGGAAGAACCTGTCCACCAGCTAAGGCGGTTATTCAAATTGGCCATCGACTTAAAAAAATAGGTTCAGGAAATGAGAACTAACCAGTAGCTGAGCACACCCCCTGAAGTGCGGCAGCAAAGGAAAAAATCAGCAAATCAAGCTGTTGGCCGGCTTAGGGAAGCTGAGAAGCTCTATACATAGGTGGTAGAAGCAATTGCTATGACATGGGAACAACTCATTACTAATGAGACTGTAGAACAACTTTCCGAACAGGCACAGCAAGCAGAATTACAAATATTGGCAATGAAGCTCAAGATTAAGAAGCTGCCAACCAAGGAGAAAATCACCAAAGGCACTGAGCTCAAGTAGCTTCTTGACAAGGCAAGAAGCCTACACGACCAAGAAAACATGCACAACAAGGAGACAGTTGAGCAGCAGGCCAAAGCTTAAAGGGTTACAAGGTTAATTCAACCTGTCCAGCAACGAATCAACGAGTTCACGTAGGCATTGGCCAATACCTTGTTAGAGCACCCTAGTGTCAACAGAGTACAGGCTCTTGGCCCATTTCCAGTAGAATGTTAAAGGCACAGAAAAATATGCTTTGGAAGATGAGGAAAAGGAAGAAGAAGGAAAGGAAGAGAAAAAAGATCAAGAAGAGCCCCATCAAGAAGACCAGGAGCTCACGCAAGAAAATCCTATGGACATAGACTCTTCAGAAGAAGCTAAAGAAGAAATTGTATATGTGAAAGCTTCAGAGTCTAAAATTTGTTTCTAAAAATAAACTAAGGTCATGATGCAAGAAACACCACTTCAAAAAAAAAGAACAAGGGAAAAAACGCACAAGAGAGGAAGCAAGAGAAAGATTAAAAAAAACATACACATATCACACCACCTGCTAGGTACACTACTTAGTGGCTCAGGACGAGCCACATGTGAGTGTGTTGAGGCCTGGAAAATCGCAGGAAACAATCAGTTAGGGATTCTCCCCAATAAACGTTGCCAACTAGCCCGTTACTGTTTGGTATGGGGAATCTGTCCGGTTTACGGCCCAGTCCACCATGTATATTTTAGTTTTTGTTTTTAAGTATGATATGCAAGTGCCTATCTAAGAATGCAGATTGATAGAAAATACGAGGAGTAGTCACAATGTGATGCGCAGGTTCTTACCTCTCGTCTTAACTCTCTCGCATCTAAATCACACAAAACAAAAAACTAAAACTAACTATCTAACCTATCCCTAGGGAGCAAGATTATAATTCATTAATGAGTAATGTATTTTGTGCATGCATTAAGAAAAATCACAGATAGCTGTTACTTATTTCAAAACACATGAGCAATTGATAGATATGTAAACAACCAGATAGCCAATTGTTTATGAACAACATTCATTACTCATAGTGGAAATTTCATAGAAAAAACTAGAGAGCATTCATACAAGAACATAGATTCAAATATTTAGAACGATCTCACAGCTAATGGATAACAGCTAAAAACGAAATAGTTCACATTCAACAAATCCATAGCACAACATTTGAAACTTTCCACAAAGCTTTCTCCAACATGAAACTTGTAATTCTTATTGCAAAAGGAAATAGTTCTTCTTACAACATGTTCTCACAAATCTCAATGGGAAAAAGTCCCTTCTTCTATCTAACTCTCCGATACTTATACTATAAGCAAAACTCTTGGGCTGCCCCTCGATGACCTTTGGGCTCCCCCAACCATTTAATTTGACAATTTTTTCCTTTTGTGAGTGCTCATGATTCATACAAACATTACATTTCATATTTAATATTTAAGAGCACTTTTATGAAAAGGGACCAGCTTGGTAACTGACGAACTTCTCCCAAGCCTGGGCCTCTACTGCTATCAATTCTGCTCAGTAATCCGTTGGTCCTTTTGAGATCCTGTTGATCTCATAATTTCACTCTCTTATTTTCCTTGAGAAACATCTCTGCTTCTTTATGCTTCAGCTTCATCCTTCCCTAGTACCTCCCTTCTGCTTTGTCCTTTAGATATATCTTCTTGGCAGCAATCACCCTGTCATGAACATAGAATATTTTAAGACGATTTAGTGTTTAACAAAGTAACACGAACCGTATCAATAAATGCACTCTGCAAAATGAACTATAAACAATATTAATGCATGAAAAGATAAGGCAAAGAAAATCCTTCCAGCTAGGTTTGAAAACCGCCAAATCCACTGTCCAAACTAAAATCACAAGCTCGATAAAATATACTTCTTATCTAAATCCGAGTCACATCAGAACTAGCTCAAACTCCTCTGATAAAATCATGAACCACCTCATTGTAACCATCAAACCTCAAAACACCGAACCCCAAACTGCACTCTTCCTCTCAGAAAAAACCTTGGCTCGACCAGCACCCACGGGAAACTTTTTCAATCCATAACAAAGAGTAAAAATACACCAAAAAGAATTGGTGGGAAAAAACCCGACCAGAAATTGGAAACAAAAACGCTAAGCATCGGGCTGACAAACTCCTCATCGGTGAACGAAAACTCTCTATGTCGGATGGTTAATTCACTAAGCCGCTGCAACATTGGAGACCATATAGACTAAGGTTCCAAAGCAAAATAAAACATCGATGAAATAAAATACTAAAAGCTGCTTTATAGGCATCGGAGATCGAAAGGACTAAACGCAATGCATCGGCAGAATAGTTCGCTGGCAAGCCGCAATGGCAGAAGTCATACAGACTAAGGTTTCCACGGTTAAATAAAAACTGTCGGTGTTGAAAACTCGAAGCACTATGCATCGACGATTTAGTTCATTACGCAACCACAATGGCAGAAAACAATCAGACTACGGTTTCCAATTTAATGTTCAAAAGACTTCCGACAACGAAAACAATAATATATCATCGCAAAGTAAAAAGGTTTGAACCAATAAACCATGCATCGGTGAATGTAAGAACTATCCATAGGGTCGTTCTCTATTTGTCCTCTGAAATGGCAGCTGCATAGATAACTAAAGTTTCGATTGAAACTTCGATTTCCCTTCCGATAGCGATAAAACCAAACATCGAAAATTCAAAGAAAAGTTAAGTGTTCAAAAGATTCCTGGCTGGGCAGTGATGAAATCAGTTCATTTAACCTCCGAAACAGTGGTGACATAGATAACTAAAATTTTGACTTGAAATTCAACTAACTTTCGATAATGCTAAAACAAAATCATCGACAGAGCAAGAGTTAAAAAATAAACAAAATCCATAATCAAAATCTTTGGCTAGACAAAGGCAGATTTAAATCATCCAACTTCCGAAATGAAGGAAACAATTGACCTCAATTCAAACTGAAGAAAATCCAAATTTGTAGCAGAGGGAAACAGAATTCAGGAATCCAACTAATCTCAAACAAGATAAAATCAAAAGGAGGGTCCAAAATTTTAAAATTTGGGAAAACAGTTGCAGCTGCAACAATTGGCGACTACCTGGTGAACCCAGATCTCTGGACAATCTCTCCCTTAAGTAACAGACTATTTGACAATAAAACCAACATGTTGAATTTTTCTGGATGTCTGGATTTCCCAAATGAAAAATATATGTACTTTAAATCATTGATGATAGTCCAATTTAGGAAAATGGAAACCAAGATTTCAAAGTCAAGATAACTCTTTTGAGGCCAGGAATATGAGTTTCATTTTTTTTCCCTCTGTCTTTAGGTAGCTTCTAGCTTGAACACCATATGATTGTAACATATGGTAAACAGAAATATTCATTTTTTCCCCATTACCATGCCATTTTGCACTTTTTGTGCTTTTTTGGACTTTTGTCCTTTCTTTCGAGTCCTCCTGCATGCCTTTCTTTCTAAATTTTTTTATTCAGGATTCTCTATCCATAGTTTCCTTTTTGTGTGAGAGATGTATTTAATTTTGAGCTCACGGACGGAGAAGAACTTTTGGCAATTTTGTACTCATATGGTTCAGTACTTTGTTTTGATACATATTGCTTTCTTAGGAGTTTTTTGACTCTTATTTGCCTTTTTGGCTTTCAATTTTTGGCATGGGATCATTTATATATAATATATTGTTTACCCTGCTTCCTTTCCATCGGTCTTTTGTTTTCACCCCCTAAGACATTTTAAATGTGAGATGGATGGAGCCCCGAAATAGTATTCCAGACCTTTCAATCCTGAGTTATTTTACAAGGATTAAGTAGGACTTCAATGTGTTCATATCCATTTAGAAAAACTGTTGAACTAGAAGAAATTCTTTCAGATAAATCAATAGTACATAGTCTTATAATCAAGGTTTTTAGTTAATCTAGAATTCGGATGCTCTCCATGCAACCAAAATCTTGCTTCTTTTATTGAAATCAATCAAAATCTAAACTAAAAACAAACAGAAATAAAATAAATCAAAACAAAACCAAGCAATCAATTTATTTATGTACAAGATTATCAAGAAAATAAAATCTGAGGACTAAACCACTAACTGGTTAGTTCTCTGCCCACCCGTGTAAATCTGGAAACTTGTAGGTTAAGGGGCTAGGATTGACTGAAAAGGCCTACCCATTATCAAAAAATACATCTACCGGTCTTCAAAAACTATATCTAAAACTAAATGTATTATTTTACAATCAATCTCATCAGCCTGTGAAAACTGAAGGAGATTGGGCTGGGTGTCTGATGTACTACTAGCTTCTCTCGCTTGGTAGTTTCCCAGTTCTAGCTCAATTAGATAATTTCCCAGTACAGAATTCATTGGTTCATTCTTTTCTTCCAATTGAGTAACATTGTGCTTCATGTGGGGCTCTCTTAATATTTTAATCTAGTTGGTACTTCCCTTATAAGGTAACCACAGATGTGACCAATGTGATGCAAAATATCCATTTAGCTTTGCTGACCAATCCCAACTCAAAACAAGTCCATAAGCCTCAGGT
Source organism: Pseudotsuga menziesii (assembly GCA_001517045.1). Taxonomy (NCBI): domain Eukaryota; kingdom Viridiplantae; phylum Streptophyta; class Pinopsida; order Pinales; family Pinaceae; genus Pseudotsuga; species Pseudotsuga menziesii. Next base: position 69,778 of record LPNX010255989.1, read on the forward strand.
ATGTCTGCTAATACAATATCGATGAACTGACATACCTTTTCATTTGAAGATAATCGAATCAGAACATCCTCCATTTCCCCAATTACCTTCACAGTTGTTCTGTCTAACTGAATAACTTGCCAGGTAGATGGTTTAGGCTATCCATTAGTCTTTTTGCAGACTAAAAGTGGCATAACATTTACTGATGCCCCTGAGTCTACTAAACAGTTATGCATGTTATGGTTCAAAATTTCAAAAGTTAAGAGAAAAGGTGGGGTTTTGTATCTAGATTTACCTACCACACTTGCTTCACCATTTTCTTTCTCTTCAAGTTGATTGTTAGTGGGAAGCTTTTCTTCAGGTATTTCGAGTGCTTTTAATAATTTTTCTTCTGCTGAGGCACATTACACATTTCAAACAGTGAGATATTGGCCTTAGCCCTTTTAATATCTTCCACAATATTATACCCCATTGTATGTTCTTCTAGATTCTTTTTTACATTAACAATATTCTCTTCAATGGGCTTAACAAGCATGTTGATTTGCTTTGGATTTTGACTCGTAATGGTGGATTCAAGTATTTTGTCAGTTGTGGTGCTTTTCTAAATTTTCTTCACATTCTCTTGAAGTCTCTTAATTTTTTGGGAGTATTGATCAGTCTTCTTTTATCAAACCTTGAATCCTCGTTGTCACAATTGTTTCTGATATATTCCCATGTTTTAGATCACTTTCGTCTTTTGTATCAAAAAGTGAGTCACAGTCCCATAAACCCATAGCATCATTCTTTTGTTTTTTCGTGGATTTACTACCCTTTTATTCCTCATTATTAGCTTCTGTTAGTTTAGAGTCCAATATCTAATTCATTACTAATGTCATCGAATTGATCCATTGAGGGAAATTTTTTTCAAAATGAGGCTACTGATGAAAGGTGCAAAAATTATCCATACCTACCTCCATTAAATTTATTGATGCAAGACTGTGTGGGGAAGGTTTAGACTGATTGTTGTCTCCTCTCCTTTCATAGTAAGGCTTATGAGATTTCTAAGCTTCCTTTTCTTTTTCCAAATCTATTACTCTGTTGGAAAGCTTCTGCATAATCTTCACTATCCCTTCAAAGTCATGTGATTGCTCATCCTTAGGCTTAGTCAGTAACCATGCTTTTTTACCAAAAAAAATTTCTCCTGACTGCTCAGGATAATCTTCTATGCTTTCCTTTTCAGCTTCTACTCTCTCAACTTCTTCATAAGTTTCTGAAAACGTAAGTTTGACTGTCATCTTGGAAAACATAGCTAAGTCAGGCCCTAGAGTTGAAGTGTAGTATTCAATCAGAACTTTATCAGAAGGCTTATCAGCTGCAAAACATTTTTTAAGATAAGCAGGAAACCTTTGGGTGAAACTATGCACTTTCTCTTTTCTTTCTTTCTTTAAAGCACACGACCCTTTTATTGGAGCTGCATGATTTTTCTGGGCTGCATATTTACTTTTGAATATCCTTTCAAATGTGTACTAGTCTGGGATTGAGTTTGTAGGCAGAGAAAATACCATGAGGCTGCTGCTCCTTTATGGGTATGTGGAAAGGCTAAGCTTATCCAGCATGTACGTTCATGCTGGATAAGCCACCTGGCATGGGTCCCTACGTCCTTAGTTGACGGAAATTTTCAAAACTCGGCCCTCTCCCAGCAGCCCTGTCCACCTCCGTCCTGCCACCGCTGCCTGCCGCTGGAGAACGTAAATGCATTAACGTTTTCACCTACCATCTCCAGTTCTGATCGATACAAGGCTCTCCATTTCGTTCATTCATCTTTCAGTCTTCACTGGCTTTCCCAAGTATGACATCTAGCTCTCCATTTCGTTCATTCATCTTTCAGTCTTCACTGGCTTTCCCAAGTATGACGTTTTCACAGATACATGTATTGTGTTCATTATAATAGATCTATCTTAGTCAGCTCAGATCTTAACTAAGTTTTCGTCGTGTGATCTTGATCAGGGTCCTGCTGAGGTTTTAGAGAAAAACTCAGTGACATGGAACAAGGGAAAAATCTTCTGTCACGGATCTCAGGCGGTTGGAGAAGCTTATTTTCGTCAATATCAGAAGGATTTCAACTCATTTAACCCGGGCAGAGGAGCTAGTTAGTTGAGCCCGCATGCTTTTGGTCTTAATCGGTCGAATATCTCAGGATCCAAGTGATCAGGGTTTGATTGCCTTCTCGTGGGAGGCATTAGGGAGCAGTTTGAATGATTTGGTATCTAAGGTACTAATTACATACATATTACTTCTTTTTCTGGGTTTGATCTTGAATTCAAAGAGTTATTAAAAAGGAGAAGGTCGAATTACTGCATTTTTCTTCTGTTTGAATGGGTTTGATCTTGAATTCTGCAAAGAGTTATTAAAGTTTAATAGTGGATGTGCAGGGGTTGATTGAAGAGGAGAAGGTCGATTTGTTCAACATCCCCTTCTATGCTCCATGTCTAGAGGAAGTGAGCAGCGAAGTAGGCAGAGAGGGTTCATTTAAAATATTACGGTTGGAGCTTATGCTAAAATCAGAGACATTTAGTGAGGAGGAGATGGAAGCCATGACAAGCCCCTCAGCTTCTTTAAAAGATGCGTATGGAAGAAAACATGCAGAGCAATTGAGGGCAGTGAGCGAAGGCCTAATAAAACATCATTTCGGAGAAGAAATAATAGATGTGTTGTTCGAGAGGTTCGGAGAAATGTTGGGGAAGAGAATGGATAAACACATGGAATATGGAAACAGGGGAGGACATCTAGTTATAGTCCTCCAACGCAAATGAAAACTGCAACTACTTGCTATTACAAAGGCCAATGGCCATCGGCATGAACTGTGTCTTGTGGTTTTCAAACTATATTGTTTTAAAATTTAAAAGTAGAATTTCAATATAAATAATTATTTAACATATAGATTAAGAATATTGTAGGTAATTTTTTAACATATAGATTATTTACTATTTATTATATTTAAATGATAACTCAAATCTCATATTATCATTTCATAAAGAATTGTTTTATTGAATTTTTTAAACGAAGGTTAATTGTATTTTATGAGATGTATTTTTAATTGTAAATAGGTTTGTAAGTAATATTAAGCAATGATTTTAATGAAGTCATTTATAAAATAATTATTTATTTAAATGAATCTCATTTATTAAGTGACTAAAATTAGTTATACTATATATGATGTATTACTAATCATAATTATTAGATATAAGTCATAGTAATTATAAATCAAGTTATAACTTAAAACATAACAAAAACAAAGAGTAATAATTTTTTAAGAAGCTTCTATAAGTCTTCGCTTCATTTGGAATTGATATTACCATCCAATAATTACTTGTGAGAATGTTTATGTTCGTGTTTCAAGATTATGTGCAGATGAACTTCGTCTTCACATTATTGTTTGAGCCAAAAACATCTCATATTTACTTTGGTTTGTATATAAATTGTGTAGATATTTACTAGTATGACATAGACGATTAGAAAATCTGTCTTAATGGGACTGAGGGAATGCAAAATAGGTTTTATTTTTTCCTTCTTAGGCTTGCAATTCAATTTTGAAGTTGCACCATGTAACTATTTTTAATTTAAAACTTGCCGGAAAATATTCTTCGGGTTTTAAGATTGATATATGTTTGGAAAATATATCTTTTGATGATTGATATATGATTGGAATAAGATGTTAGAAGTGACTGAAGTAAGCTCGATATATATATATATATAGTAAGTAAGGAGAAGGAGGGGCGACAACCTTCTATTCGGTCATTAGTTAAATCAAAGGAGAAGGAGGAGGTTGACAAGATTGTGACAACATGTTTTCTTTGGAGTGATATACCATTTAACATGGCCAAGAACACCTTATACTGTTCCATGTTTGAAGCTGCTGCTATTGCTGGCTCGGGGTATAGGGGCCCTTCCTATAATGATTTGAGAGGGAATCTTCTTCAAGGGGAAAAGGCTGATTATACACAAAGATTAGCTAGGCTCAAGGAATCATGGGAGACCACCAAATGCACCATGATGTCAGATGGGGGGGTTGATACAAAGGGTAGGTCAATTCTAAATTTCTTGGTTAGTTGTCCCAAGGGGAAATGTTTATCAAAAGTGTTGATGCAAGTGCATATACAAAAGATGCACAATTATTATGTGAGTTGATGGATGGCTTTATCCGAGAGATAGGGCCCCAGTATGTTGTCCAAGTAATCATAGACAATGATGCTAATTATGTTGCTGCTAGGAGGTTGCTCATGGAGCGATACCCAACCTTTTACGGGAGTCCTTGTGTAGTCCATTGCATTGATTTGATGCTAGAGGACATGGGGAAAATTCCTTGGATCAAGAAAACCATTGATTTAGCTCGGAGTATGACCAAATACATATATAATCACACATATGTTCTTTCATCGATGAGACAGTTTACAGGGAACAAAGAGTTGGTCCATCCTGCGATCATAGGTTTTTCCACCAGTTTCAGTTTTCTTCAGTCGCTCCTCAAGAGTATGTTGGAGTTACAAAGGATGTTTCTTTCTGATGAGTGGGAAGCTTGTGTATATAGCACCAAACAAGATGGGCAAGCCATAGCCCAACTTGTGGGAGATGACCAGAGATTCTGGAGTGCAGTAGGTGAGGTATGTTCTGTTAGTGAACCTTTGGTAAAGGTTCTTCGATTGGTTGACGGTGACAAGCCCACAATGGGCTGCTTGTATGAGGCCATGGATAGGGCCAAGGAAGCTATCTATCGGTACAATGATGACAAGGGGGTGGAAGGACTCACCAAGAGAGCTCAAATTTGGGGTGTGATTGATGAGCGATGGAATAACACTCTCCATCGTCCCATTCATGCAACAAGGCTCTTCCTCAACCCTGCATTCACTTATGTTTGTGGATTTAATTTTGATGGTGAGGTCATGGATGGTTTTTTCCGATGTGTTCAGAGGATGGTGCACACTCCAACTAAACGCTTAGATATTTCTAGACTAATGGAGATATATAGGATGGCTTTCAGGGTTTTGGGTTATGAGATGGCTATCCTAGATAAGATTGGAAAGATGCCAAGTAAGCTTCAATTTCAAATTTTTTTCCTTTCTATATATTTGACATTTATTACTTGATGGCGATAATAAAATATAATTTGTTGTCTTCCTTTGAATCCTTTCATTTTATTCATTGTAGATATTTGGTGGAAAGCTCCCAGAGTTGTAGAAACTTGTCGTTCGGGTGCTTAGCCAAACTTGTAGTTCTTCAGGGTGTGAGTGCAATTGGAGTGTCTTTGAAAAGATATACTCCAAGAAGCGCAATAGGTTAGAACTTAGAAATCTTGAAAATGCAACATTTAAAATTTAAATTGTTTATTTTATTTTATTAAGCTCGATATATATTTACTCTATGTAGCCACTTATTTTGATACTAGTTGAAGTTTCAACATTATTTTGATACTCTATGTAGCCACTTGACACTGCAACTATACTTACTATATATATATATATATAGCTTACTTCAGTCACTTCTAACATCTTATTCCAATCATATATCAATCATCAAAAGATATATTTTCCAATCATATATCAATCTTAAAACCCGAAGAATATTTTCCAACAAGTTTTAAATTAAAAATAGTTACATGGTGCAACTTCAAAATTGAATTGCAAGCCTAAGAAGGAAAAAATAAAACCTATTTTGCATTCTCTCAGTCCCATTAAGACAGTTTTTCTAATCGTCTATGTCATACTAGTAAATATCTACACAATTTATATACAAACCAAAGTAAATATGTGATGCTTTTGGCTCAAACAATAATGTGAAGATGAAGTTCATCTGCACATAATCTTGAAACACGAACATAAACATTCTCACAAGTAATTATTGGATGGTAATATCAATTCCAAATGAAGCGAAGACTTATAGAAGCTTCTTAAAAAATTATTACTCTTTGTTTTTGTTATTTTTTAAGTTATAACTTGATTTATAATTACTATGATTTATATCTAATAATTATGATTAGTAGTACATCATATATAGTATAACTAATTTTAGTCACTTAATAAATGAGATTCATTTAAATAAATAATTATTTTATAAATGACTTCATTAAAATCATTGCTTAATATTACTTACAAACCTATTTACAATTAAGAATACATCTCATAAAATACAATTAACCTTCGTTTAAAAAATTCAATTAAACAATTCTTTATGAAATGATAATATGAGATTTGAGTTATCATTTAAATATAATAAATAGTAAATAATCTATATGTTAAAAAATTACCTGCAATATTCTTAATCTATATGTTAAATAATTATCTATATTGAAATTCTACTTTTAAATTTTAAAACAATATAGTTTGAAAACCACAAGACACAGTCCATGCTGATGGCCATTGGCCTTTGTAATAGCAAGTAGTTGTAGTTTTCATTTGCGCTGGAGGACTATAACTAGATGTCCTCCCCTGTTTCCATATTCCATGTGTTTATCCATTCTCTTCCCCAACATTTCTCCGAACCTCTCGAACAACGCATCTATTATTTCTTCTCCGAAATGGTGTTTTATCAGGCCTTCGCTCACTGCCCTTAATTACTTTGCATGTTTTCTTCCATACACATCTTTTAAAGAAGCTGAGCGGCTTGTCATGGCTTCCATCTCCTCCTCGCTAAATGTCTCTGATTTTAGCAGAAGCTCCAACCGTAATATTTTAAATGAACCCTCTCTTCCTACTTCGCTGCTCACTTCCTCTGGACATGAAGCATAGAAGGGTATGTTGAACGAATCGAACTTCTCCTCTTCAATCAACCCCTGCACATCCAATATTAAACTTTAATAACTCTTTGCAGAATTCAAGATCAAACCCATTCAAACAGAAGAAAAATGCAGTAATTTGACCTTCTCCCTTTTAATAACTCTTTGAATTCAAGATCAAACCCAGAAAAAGAAGTAATATGTAATTAGTACCTCAGATACCAAATCATTCAAACTACTCCCTAATGCCTCCCACGAGAAGGCAATCAAACCCTGATCACTTGGATCCTGAGATATTCAATCGATTAAGACCAAAAGCATGTGGGCTCCACTAACCAGCTCCTCTGCCCAGGTTAAACGAGTTGAAATCCTTCTGATATTGACGAAAATAAGCTTCTCCAACCGCTTGAGATCCGTGACAGAAGATTTTTCCCTTGTTCCATGTCACTGAGTTTTTCTCTAAAACCTCAGCAGGAACCTGATCAAGATCACATGATGAAAACTTAGTTAAGATCCAAGCTGACTAAGATAGATCTATTATAATGAACACAATACATGTATCTGTGAAAACCTCATACTTGGGAAAGCTAGTGAAGACTGAAAGATGAATGAACGAAATGGAGAGCCAGACATCATACTTGGGAAAGCCAGTGAAGACTGAAAGATGAATGAACAAAATGGAGAGCCTTGTATCGATCGAAACTGGAGATGGTAGGTGAAAATGTTAATGCATTTACGTTCTCCAGCGGCGGGCGGCGGTGGAAGTAGGACAGCGGTGGCAAGACGGAGGCGGACAGGGCTGTCGGGAGCGGGCCGAGTTTTGAAAATTTCCATCAACTAAGGACGTAGGGACCCATGCCAGGTGGCTTATCCAGCATGAACGTACATGCTAGATAAGCTCAGCCATGTGGAAATAATCTGCAGACTACATCTTCATGTTCTCCATCTCTTAGTCCTTCTATGGCCAAGTAAAAGCTTTGCAAATGATCATCTACTAAAATATTTTCACTTGGGTCAAACTTAGGCAACATTTTCTCAAAATCCTGAGGTAAGTCATGCAAAGGAGGTGCCAGGTTTAATGGTGATCTAGCCCTCCAAACAGGTGATGAATTTGGTGGGTTGGGTGGCTGATTTGCATTTACGCCTACCATGAATCTGGGTGGAGAATGAGGTGGTGACTGAACAGGAGTATGAACAGGTGAACCGTAAGGTGTATCTAGGCCCAACTGATTCAGAGGTTGAACAACTTCCTATAAGGTTGTTTCTACAAGTTCTTCAAAATCCCCAACCAATAATGCGTCTTCCAATATAGGGCGGTCTTTCTTCCGATATTCTCTTCTGGGTAAGGCAGGGATAATTGGTAGTCCTCCAATCTTCTTCACATATGCCCTAGTATGTATTCTCAGATCATTAACTACTTCATTATCAACAGAATACAGATTCTCTTTACCATTCTCTTCAGGAATTGGATTGGGAAACAAACTTCTCTCAGAACTATTATCGGTTAAGTAATTTTGAGGAAATAAGTTTCCTTGGCCAGCCATGCACTGGTTACCCTCCTTCTAGTGCCAAAAATTATTGTGGCCTAGAAAATCACAGGCGACAATCAGCTAGGGATTCTCCCTAGTAAACATTCCCAACTAGCCCATTACTGTTTGGTATGGGGAATCCGTCCGGTTTATGGTCTGGCTACCATAGGTCAAGTAACAAAATAAAAAGGTTTTACCGATCACGTCTCAGTCCACCGCATATATTTTAGTTTTTTGTATTTAATTATGATATGCAAGTGCCTATCTAAGAATGCAGATTGATAGAGAATACGAGGAGCGATCACAATGTGATGCGCAGGTTCTTACCTCTCATCTTAACTCTCTCGCATCTAAATCACACATTGAAAGAAACTAAAACTAACTATCTAACCTATCCCTAGGGAGCAAGATTATCATTCATTAATGAGCAATTTATTTTGTGCATGCATTAAGAAAATTAAAAAATAGCTGTTACTTATTTCAAAACACATGAGCAATTGATAGATATGTAAACAACCAGATAGCTAATTGTTTATGAACAACATTCATTACTCATATTGGAAATTTCATAGAATAAAATAGAGAGCATTCATACAAGAACATAGGTTCAAAGAGTTAGAATGATCTCGTAGTTAATGGATAACAGCTGAAAATGAAATAGTTCACATTCAACAAATCCATAGCACAGCATTTGAAACCTTCCACAAAGCTTTCTCCAACAGGAAACTTGTAATTCTTATTGCAAAAGGAAATAGTTCTTCTTACAACATGTTCTCACAAATCTCAATGGGAAAAAGTCCCTTCTTCTATCTAACTCTCCTATACTTATACTACCTACAAAACTCTTGGGATGGCCCTCGGTGACCTTTGGGCTCCCCCAACCGTTTAATCTCACAATTTTGTCCTTTTGTGAGTGCCCATGATTCATACAAACTTTACATTTCAGATTTAATATTTAAGAGCACTTTTATGAAAAGGGATTAGCTTGGTAACTAACGAACTTCTCCCAAGCCTGGGCCTTTGCCGCTATCAATTCTGCTCAGTAATCCATTGGTCCTTTTGAGATCCTGTTGATCTCAAAATTTCACTCTCTTATTTTCCTTGAGCAACATCTCTGGTTCTTTATTCTTCAACTTCATCTTTCCTTGCTACCTCCCTTATCCTTTGTCCTTTAGATATATCTTCTTGGCAGCAATCACTCTGTCATGAACATAGAATATTTTAAGACAATTTAATGTTTAACAAAGTAACACAAACTGTATCAGTAAATGCATTCTATAAAATGAACTATAAACAATATTAATGCATGAAAAGATAAGGCAAAGAAAATCCTGCCAGTTGGGTCTGAAAACTGCTAAATCCACTGTTCAAACTAAAATCACAAGCCCGATAAAACATACTTCTTATCTAAATCTGGGTCACATTAGAACTAGCTCAAACTCCTCTGATAAAAGCATGAACCACCTCATTGTAACCATCAAACCTCAAAACACCAAACCCCAAACTACACTCTTCCTCTCATAAAAAACCCTAGCTCGACCAGCACCCACGGGAAACTTTTCCAATCCATAACAAAGAGTAAAATACACCAAAAAGAATCGGCGGGAAAAAACCCGACATGCAATTGGAAACAAAAACGCTAAGCATCGGGTTGACCAACTCCTCATCGATGAACGAAAAATCTATACATCGGATGGTTAATTCACTAAGCTATCGCAACAGCGGAGACCATATAGACTAAGGTTATGGGGAAAAATAAAACATCGACGAAATAAAATACTAAAAGCTTATGTACAGCCATCGGAGATCGGAAGGACTAAACACAATGCATCGACAGAATAGTTCGTTGGCAAGCCGCAACGGTAGAAGTCATACAAAGTAAGGTTTCTGCGGTCAAATAAAAACTGTCGGCGTCGAAAAAATGGAGCATTATGCATCAGCAATTTAGTTCATTACACAGCCACAATGGTGGAAAACAATCAAACTATGGCTTCTGATTTATTGTTCAAAAGACTTCTGACAGCGAAAACAATAATATATCATCGCAAAGCAAAAAGGTTTGAACCAATGAAACCATGCATCGGCGAACTTAAGAACTATCCATTGGGTCGTTCTCTATTTGTCCTCCGAAATGGTGGCTGCATAGATAACTAAAGTTCCAATTCAAACTTCGATTTCCCTTCCAATAGCGATAAAACCAAACATCGAAAATTCAAAGAAAACTTAAGTGTTCAAAATATTCCTGGTTGGGTAGCGATGAAATCAGTTCGTTTAACCTCCGAAATGGCGGTGGCATAGATAACTAAAATTCTGACTTAAACGTCAACTGACTTCCAATAGTGCTAAAACAAAATCATCGATAGAGAAATAGTTAAAAAATAAACAAACTCCATAATCAAAAGCTTTGGCTAGACAAAGGCAGATTTAAATCATCCAAATTCTGAAACGAAGGAAACAATTGACCTCAATTCAAACTCAAGAAAATCCAAATTTGTAGTAGAGGGAAACAAAATTTAAGAATCCAACTAATCTTAGACAAGATAAAATCAAAAGGATGGTCCAAAATTTTAAAATTTGGGAAAACAGTTGCAACTGCAACAGAGTGTTGGGGGCCTGTTGGGCCTAGGGAAAGCACGCATGAAACTAGTGCAAGAGTCGGTACGCAACGCAAGAACAATCAAGAGAAACCTACACAAACAAAGGAAAAACTGCGCAGATGAGGAAAGATGTGCAGAAGAAAGAGTAAGTGCAAGAGACGTCACCTGCACAGAAAAAGGGAATAGCCTGGAAGGATGATTCCAGTAGGGTAGAATGACAACACAAGTCTAGAATAAAGGTTGAAAGTGACACAACAATCATGGGGGCTGAAGTCAGCTAAGTCGACGGATGCCACATGAGTAGAATCATGCTATAAGTAAGGCTGTTAGTGCCTCATGTCAATTCATGATCACCATAGCTGTAGCCTGAGGGGCAGCTGATGGTGACAGTTAAAAGACTGTCTGTATGTAGTCGACCCTGTGTCATCATGTAAAATAGTATAAATAGGAGGGATTCAATAGTTATAAGGTTGCTTTTTGCTAGGATAGAATTGATATGGCTACTTATAGAGATATTGTAGAGGAAGAACCAAGGGACGCGGAGAGATCTGAGTGGTAGAATAGTCTAGAGTGTGTAGGATGCAGTTGGAGTTAGTGATGTAGGAGAGCTCTGCTAGAGTGGCACAAAGGCTAGAGAAGTCCATCCAAGCCGTCTATGGATCTATGGATGGTAGTAGTAGATTAGGAGAAATAAGACAGAGAGCATGAGAACCATAAGTCTGAGTCATAAATACATATCATCTGATCATTCTCCATCCCACAGACTGCAAGGTGCTATATCCTTTCTCATGCCAGATGAAGAGAACCTTGGTGGTTTTTCCCAGATGGCTTTCCACGTTATCTCTTATGTTTGAATGGGTGATTGATGTTGATAATGTTTATGTTTCTATTTGTTTATGTTTATAATGCAAAGTTCTATTATCATTGAATGAATGATGGCCTATTTATAAGAGATCGAATGCATGATTAGGTTAGTATGCACTGCTCTGAGTGTTAGTCTGTGTGGGGCGCAAGCCCTATTGCTAGCATGTCTGATAGCTACTTTACATTCTATCGTGTTTGAAGTACTAATGCCGAATATGTGTTGCGCCATTAGTAGTTAGTAGATTATATGCGCGGAGGGCACTACAATTCGGTAGGAATGAATCCACCCTTGCAACTTGGTCAAGCTCCTTGGAAGCATGCCAAGGAACTATAATGCCTCAACAATTGTAGAAACATGGTTTTGGCGGTTACCCATTAAGGCTATATCTTGGGTGAGACTGCGCCTGCTTCACAGGTCTTGCTGATAGGGCTTGATCTGTCGGGTTGTTATCTCGGGTAGTTGTTGGACTGACGGGCTGCACAGAACCTGGGACAAGAGAGTTAGGGAAAGTGGTGAACAATATTCAACTATAATTATGTTTATTAATATTTTTATATGTTTAAAATTTAATTTAAAAAACTGTATTAAAATAAAAAAGAAAATGTAGAAAATGAGAAAAAATTTCACATTTTAAAAAGAGCATAAAATATAAAAATTGCATATTTTTCTTTTGAAAATTAGTTTAAAGATAGTGACAATGGGACGAATTCTTTTATAGATCCCTGGCATATTTATTTAAAGAGTTTTTTAAGAGAAATTATCTAGTGGACATCTTTCCTGCAAATATTCCCCCCGCCTGGAAAAACAAAAGATTGGGAGAAAAAGGGATTGTAAAAAGACTCGCCATGTTTTTTTATGTCGGAGAACCTTTCGGAAAAGGTTGAGGTATAAACCTTGGNACCCCCGCCTGGAAAAACAAAAGATTGGGAGAAAAAGGGATTGTAAAAAGACTCGCCATGTTTTTTTATGTCGGAGAACCTTTCGGAAAAGGTTGAGGTATAAACCTTGGGTTTTGGTTAGAAGAATTTTGAATCATTCTCCCATTGCATTGTAATTTAAACAAGAATCATTGGAAGCCAATTATTCGTTCAAACTTAATCATAATTGGCTAAAGGATGTAACTTTTTGTTAGATGGTTAGAGATTTTTGGATTGTAGTGCTTGTTCTTGCAGGAATCAATGAAATGGAAAGTTTGGTGTTCAAGCTAAAAAAACTTAAAGTAAAGGTGGTGAAATAAAAATGAGACTATTTAGGACAAGGCTCTGTTGAGTTCAACAGAAGAACAAATTATTGAGTTGATGTTAAATAATTTGACTAGAAGCTTCACTACTGAAGAAAGGAACAAGTTGTTAAAGTTGGAATATAAAAAGGATGTGTTGTTAAGAAAGGAAGAAGAAGCAATTCATCTTAAGAGAAGAGAAATTTGGATTGAAGTAGGAAATAATAACACAATTTTTTTCCATTGGTTCTCTTCTTATAGAAACAACCATAATTCTATTTGGGAAAAATCTACTAAGGAAGGGGGAAAAGTCACTACAGAGAGTAAGTTAAAAAAAGCTACAGTTGAATTTTTCAAAAGACTCTTCAAAGATCCAGGTAAAGCTGATACCTGTAGTCAAATGAAGGTTTTTATTTTTTATCCAACTTTCTTTGATTTAGAGGAAGGAAAAAGGATTGGTAACCCCATATCGTTGGATGAAGTAAAGAGGGCTCTATCCAATTTTGCCAAAGATAAAATACCAAGCCCTTATGGGTGGCCTACTGATATTTTTATCTCTTTATCTGATATTATGGGGAACGATTTTCTAGAGGATGCAAAATTTCTAGAACTTCGAGTTCTATGACAAGAGATTTTAACTCAACTTTTGTTGCTCTTATACTGAAAAAAGGCTGTCCTAGAAATTTTTTGGACTTCAAGCCAATTTCTCTTTGTAATGTGGTTTATAAATTGATTACTAATGTGATAGCATAAAGGATGAATTTGAAACTTGATGAAGTAATCTCAAGGGAACAATTTGGGTTTCTTTCTAACAAATAGATTCAGGATGTTATTGGATTTTCGCAGGAATGCATCCATACTTTTAAGATAAAAAAAACTCAAATTCATAGTATTGAAGTTGGATTTGGAAAAATCTTATGACAAGGTAAATTGGAATTTCTTACGGTTTTTTTTGCTCCAAATTGGGCTTCCTGTTGATGTAACAAATTGGATACTATGTGTGACTTCAAAAAAATTTGTCATTCTAGTGAATGTTAAAGAAATATAATTGTTAAAGGTATTCTATTTTTTATTATTATTGTTATTACCCCTTTCAAATATGTCATTTGTCTATTTAGGGATGTCATTGATGTAATTGGTCATGTAAAGTCTTGAGGTAAAGCCTCTGTTGTAAGTCGAGTCCGTAGTACCCACTAAAGTAATATTAAAATGTATTTTTGAGTTTTCCAAGGAAATTTGTCCCTGGAAGCAAGGAAAATCCATCCCAATTGTGTTATTATTCCTCTTAGTTGATCACTATAAATAGGATATGTGCCTCCCTCATTTGGACAAGCAATATAGCTCAATAGTTGCACAAGAGAGAGAAAGAGTAGTCCATCTGGGAGAGAGGAAGCAGAACATGATTATTATTGTAGTCTTATAAGTCTTACTCTTTGGGTTTTACATTGTACTTGGATGAATTCTATATTGAGTAATTTTTTAGGGTTTTCCCCCCCATGAGGGTTTCCCAGGATAAATCTATGTGTTCTTTTTTCTATCTATGCTTATCTTTCTTTCAGTGATCCTTTTGTATATGGTTATGATGTTATGATTCTAAATGTTATTAGATATTTTTAAACTTAACATGGTATCATATCTACCGTGAAATAATTCTTTGTGTAGCTGAAACACTGCTACAACTGCAGCTACTAAGGATTAGGGTTTCATCCTTGAAAACCCTAAAAAGAAAAATCCAGTCATCTTGGGACCTTCCCTATAACTCAAGATTAGAGAAGGCTAGGGAGATGAAACTTTGAAATGACAAATATGAAATCTTGATGTACCTTGTGTGAATGTTTCAACTTCATATTTGCTATACTTCAGGAGATATGATTCCTCTAAATCAGGGTTACAACCTCCTCCAAAATACAGCCACAAACAGGTGACCTAGGGATAATTGCTATATCTCGAGCTAGGAAGGCCCAAATGAAATTTCGCAAGATTCTACAGATATGGCATGGATTGTAGTTTCTAGGGTCATATTTTCAAACCCCGAAGGTGAAATAGTGACACATGGAAATCCGTACAAATTCTCTATGTTGATTAGTCCTAAAAAACATCATCGTGGTAAAACTCGCACATGTCCCACTTGGAGAATTCAATTCTTTTCTAACCTGTGGGGTTGGAAAGTAGACAAACAAGGCTACCTCAGAATGAATTTTCAGACCTTTAGGAGTGTAAACTTCACAGATACAATAGAAACAATATCAAGAAATTTTGCAGAAGAAATTGGAGAAAACTAGGGCTCCCTATTCTGGGCACTTCCCTCCACTGATAAATTGAAAAAGGAGGACTAAAAAACTCTCCTTAGGAGGGATCATATGTCTATGGATTCATTTTTTTTATTTTGTGGATTTTCAATTTTTTACCTAACTCTTCTGTTGAGGAATCAGATATTTTGTATTTTTGGGAGAATGAGTATGCTGCTCAGCTCGCCTTAAAAAGGAACATATTTATATCCAATAAGACCTAAAAGATACATAAGTTGAAAAATTAGGGTTTCTATATCAAACCCTAGGTCCACTAGAAGCAATCTTTCATAAAAGCTTTTAAGCAAGCATCAAGTTGAAGTAGTCTTATTAGTAAGTTATATCCTCTCTATTTCCATTTGAGGTTCTCAATTTTATTATAATGACAAATAGTACCAAGCTAGGGGACAATATTGAAGGAATCGAGAAATCTTGACCATGGAAGTATAGAATGTTTGTCATACTTGAAGAATCATGAATTGGAGAAGAAGCTACAAATCCAGAAGGAGATGAAGACAAAGCATAAGAAGGACTTCGTCAAAGCCAAGAGGATTATTTTCATCTCCATTGGATATCACATGTATCATCCTTGAAGACTCCCAAGGATACATTCGATGAAATGACCAGCTTGCATGAAGGACATAACATCAATAAGAATATGATCATGAGAACGCAACTCAAGGATGTAAAGATGCAAATGTTAGAAAGAATTCAATCTTACTTCACAAGAATCTCTCAGATCAAGGAGGAACTAGAAGCCATTGTAGACAATGTTGAATAATTAGAAGCAGAGATTACAACCTTGAACGGCCTCCCAAGATCATGGGATTCATTCTCTCAACGAATATGTGCAAGGAAGTTGATCTCATTCAATAAACTATGGGAACAATGCACAGAAGAAGAAGCTCTACTCATAACAAGAGATGAGAAGATGGGAGAAACTGCAAATCAATCTCTCACAATTTACTCCAAAAGAAATCATAGAAAGAAGGAGGACAATCATCACAATAGAAGAAAAAAGGAATCCTTCCAACATTCAATACTACACTTGTGACGATAAGGGACACTACTCCATATATTGTCCCAGAAATAGAGGCTCCTTCAACAAGAAGTAAAACAAGGAAATACATCATGCTCACACTATTGAAGATGATAAAACAACTAATTCAAAGAAGAAAAATAAGATTCCTCAAGTGATGGGGAACATGAATTCTACTAGTGAAGAAAAAGACCATACTCTTATCTATATTACTATTTGAATAAGAAGGAATGCAATTAGTGACACTTAGAACCAGTACACAGGTTCCCAGAATTAGATGAGAAAGTAGAAGCCTCCAGCTATTCTTTAAAGGACATAAGGATCAATAAGGATTCCTCCCACCAAACCAATAAATACGTGTTCCTAGAAACAGATGATGAAGTATAAGTTTCCAGAACATACGGACCAAGAAGGAGTCCACCCATCAAACAAACAAAGACATGTTTCTAGAATCAGATAGTGATGTATAAGGCTCCGTGACATAAGGATCAAGAAGGAGTCCACCCACCAAACAAACAAAGACCGGTTCTCAGAATCAGATGATGAAGTAGAAGGCTCTAGTTATTCTTATCAAGAAGGAGTTCACACACCAAAAAAATAAAGATAAGTATTTTAATTTTAAGTTCATATATATCTTGTTGTTTGATGGACATTGTTTAGTTATGTACATATCTATGTCCAAGGAAAAGTATTATGCATGATAGAAAGTTTGCATTGATGAGCAATATACTACTTATATGCATGTGATGGGTAATTTGCCTATGGTGCTATACAACAATCCATTTCTATTTATCTAGAATGAAACCTCTTTACTGACACATTGGGATTAGTTCACAATCTCAATAATGTTATGGTAGAGATGGAAGGAATCTATAAATGTTTTGTGTGTATATAGGATATGGATGAATGTTGTATTGGATAAAATGGATGAATGTCGTTATGAATATGTATTATGAAATTTTTCTAACCATGTTACTAATGTATTTGACTTGTAGGAAAGAATGTGTACAATCACCTACAAGAAAAGAGGGATGAGACTTGTTCTGAAGAACAAGCAACGATGGTTCAGTTAGAATATACAATCTAATAAATATACATTAAGATGAATATGAAGCTCCCAGGGTCAGAGACATTGTGGTGGAAGAAATAGATTCGGAAGAATATAAGAATCATATGACCTACAGTGAGTAGTATATCCACCTAGATAAATGAATACCACCTTGGGCACGAGAGATAATTCAAGATGAAGAAATTTATGATGGAAATTCCAAATAAAGTAAGAGGCCTCGGATACACTATAGTTATGTGGCACAATTGAGTGACATCATCAATGCAGGCCCTTCCAACTATGAAGGAGTATCCAAGGAGAAATGGAAGAAGCTATGATAAAAAAGTACCAGTCAATCATGGTGAATTGTGTCTAGGATGCGGTTCTGAGACCTAAAGAGAAGTCCGTAATGTCTTCCATGTGGATCTACAAGATCAAGTATGTAGCAGATGAAAACATCGAGGGATACAAATCAAGATTCGTGGTTTCTCTCAGAAAGAGGGATTATATTATGGCATGACATACTCCATTAACCAAGACACACTTATCCAGTAAAGTAGAAGTGTATATCAAGCAAAGAAACACATGTACATAAAATATTGTGTACGAAGGAACTCATGGATAAGCACATGCAGATGCATACATAGAAGATCACTAGCAGAGGATTCTACTTGTCACTCCAGTACATAATGTTTCTATACATAGAGTACAAATGCAGAATGAGAATGATGCTCCACTTCAGAGGGAGTGAATGTAGAATATCTTTGAGTTCGACATGGTATGATAGGATGGAAAGAGTCCCGATAGACTAAGGATTTACAAAGAGTAAAGTGGATTCCAACCTTTACTTTAAGGTTGAATGCGGAAGACAGGGATACATCGATGACCTGATAGGATGAATTAATTGTAGGTACAAAGAGGAAGTGTTAAAGATAGAAAGAGCACTTTAGGATGTTTGGGATCAGGTGTGATCTCATGGCTTATCAAAAAGAGGCTGAGTACATTGCAGCATGTTAATCCTGTAGCAAAGCAATGTGGCTTCACAAACTATTGGTAGGATTGTCTATTGTGACAATCAGAATTGCATCAATCTAACAGAGAACCCATTGTTTCATAAATTCTAGGATATGGCATAGAGAGGAGCTGTAAAGATCCAGTATCTTCCTATAGAGGAATAGGTTTCTGATGTGTTGAATGAGCCTCTATCTCGTGTAAAGTTTGAACACTTTCAAGATAAGCTTGGTGTATTCAGAAAGGACCTCCCCGGAAAGAGGTAGCGATATTGAGAGAATGCGATGGTGACAGTTTTCTCGTACAAATAAGGTTGGTCAATATTTCTAGTATATTGGATGTACAAGAAAAGAATGATGAGCCCTAGTGGTCTAGTCACTGTATAGAAATCCTGGTCGTATCTTAGTGGGAAGTTCACAATATGGTTGGTGATATCACCGAGGGTGGATCACAATATGACTGGTCATATCACTAAGGGTAAATCCCAACATGGGTGGTGGTATCCTCACAAGGAATATCTCAGAAAGGTTGATTGTATCTTCAAAATAGGAATATCCCAACAAGATATGGCTCCCCAGAGATAGTACTCTCTTCTGGAGAGTGATCCTACATTCACTTGTAAGATGGTGCCACATACAAGAATAATCTCTTGAGAGTGTTCCTAGCACTAACAGGCTAAGGATGGTCTATGTTGATAGTACTCTCTTCTGGAGAGTTATCCTACATTCACTTGTAAGATGGTTCTATGGACAAGAACACTCTCTTGAGATTGGTCCTAGCACTAATAGGATGAGGACGATCCGCATTGATTGAGTGGTCCTCTCTGAGGATGGTTTTGTGTACAAGAACACTCTATTAAGAGTGGTCCTGTCATTGATAGGTTGAGGAGAGTCTACGTTGATTGAGTGGTCCTCTCTGAGGACAGTTCCATGGATAAGAACACTCGATTGAGAGTGGTCCTAGCACCAATAGGTTGAGGATGGACCGTGTTGATTGAGTGGTCCTCTTGGAGGGAAGTTCCATGGACAAAAATATTCTCTTGAGAGTGGTCCTAGCACTGATAGGCTGAGGACGGTTTGTGATGTTGAGTAGGTGCTCTCTGAGGATGATTCTATGGACAAGAACACTCTCTTGAAAATGGTCCTAGCACTGATATGCTGAGGATGCTACGCAATGATTGGTCCTTCATTTACTTGCAGATGAGGACCTGCATTCAATTACAGATGATGATATTCCAACATTTAATTATGATGTGGGTGATTTAGCACAGTATTTATATACTGATAGTGCAGGTGATGCTCGAGATGCCGACAAAGATGATGATGCTTGAGATGATGCCAGAGATAATTCTCTAGAGATGATGATGCTCGAGATGATGCCATAGATGATGATGCTCGATATGATTCCAACGATGATGCTCGAGAGATGATGATACTCGAGATGATTCCAAACATGATGATGCTCTAGTTGATACCAGATGATGCAGATTTATATGATGATGATGTTCCACAGATGATGGTGATGTTGATGTAATTGTGAAAACTTCCTATGACATATAGATTCACCAGTCAGTTGTATAAATGTGTTGTTGTATTGTACAATATCTTCCTATTAGAATTTTAATGCCATTTAGATATTCAAGTAGATTGTTCTAATAATGTTTGCAGCAAATGGAGAATGAAGGTACAAACTGAACAAAACAAACCACACAAGAAACATATGAGTATTGCTCAAGAATGTATAGTATCATTCACAATAATAATATCCAATGTTACAATAGTTTACATATGAAAACAATTTGAATCAATTATGGATGGATTTGAAAATATCTACTAGATGTGACTATATCTAACTGACCATCTAACTCATGGTGAATCAATCAATATTAGA
Organism: Pseudotsuga menziesii; assembly: GCA_001517045.1. Classification (NCBI taxonomy): domain Eukaryota; kingdom Viridiplantae; phylum Streptophyta; class Pinopsida; order Pinales; family Pinaceae; genus Pseudotsuga; species Pseudotsuga menziesii. The sequence continues at coordinate 89,991 of LPNX010255989.1, forward strand.
GTCCAATAAATCAACTCCCAGATGTCCAACAACTCAATCAATCAGTGACAACTAGTTAACTCAGCGCAACTAAGTGTGGTAGGTGGGTAAAGGCACCTAGTCCACATGCAGCCATGCATTAGCCATGAAAATCTTGCGCTAGCTAATTGATTGTGAACTTACTGAAAGTAACTGGGGGCTAACTAAGACTGACTAGTACTAACTCCAACTAATTGAAGTAGGTTGGTTCCAGGACTCCTAGTGGCTCCTAAAATGTAGGGATTCATCTAGGAGGTGCCCAAACTAATGCATGCACATGTAGTAAGTGTCATTTAACCTCTAGCAATGTTCCTCACACTCTAGTGACTAGTACATGTGGCCCCATCAGGCCAAGTGGACCCAATTAATTAATTAAGGTTCCTAAGTTAGGCTAGATAATCTAATAGACAGTATGGTCAAGAGAGGATCAATAATACTAACACCCCCTCTGAATCCTAACTTGGAAAACTATGGGACTTGGTAACAAGACCATAGGTCACCCAAATATAATCTAAAATATAGTAAAAAAAATTTCTTAATACAATTGAGGAAATAGGGGAAAACCTCATGGGAAAACCCCCCCTCAAAATAAGCAAAAATACAAATTTTGAAAAAACTTGTGAAAATTTTTGTTGTTATTTGCAGCACTATAAAGTAGCAGTATCTTGGTTCTTGTATGCAGGTGAACCCATGAATCCAAAAAAATTCCTTATGTCTGGATAAATCTTCCTCTTTGGAAGAAGAATATTGTACTCAACTGAATTAGAAATATAAACAATTGCACGATGAAAACTAGACCCATGTAGAGCAGTTGAAATCAACTTATGAGAGAGTAAAATTTCTTGAGAATTCAAACCATGTGAGGAACAACTAAGAACATGATATATTTCATCCTTTAATAGAAAACCATGAGCATTAAAATCAGTCCAAAGTGTTAGGATCAAGTGTCCAAGAAGATGCAAAATGTCTTCCTCTTTACTAGTTCTTTGAGGAGATGAGCATGTGACAAAAGGTAGAGAAGCGCCCCTGGGACTATGGAGAGAGAATGATTGAGCTACATAATATGATATTTCTTCATAAATAACCAATATTTCACAAAATTTAATATCATCAAACTCATAAGAGGAAACTAACATCGAATCCTCAAAAGCGAAATTGAAGGAGACTTATGGTGCTTGATTTGTCACACCAAAATTGATGAAAGTTGTTACAAGCAATACTGAAAGCTATTGAATCTTATAACCTAAACTACATATTATCAAATCACAAAATAAATCAGAACCAAATACATTCATATCATATCTGAAACTGTGCTCCGCTGAGACGGTAGAGGCACAATTTTCTCCTCCTTCAAAATTCTGATTTTCGGTGCATGCAACCCTGTAGGAATTTACTGGAAGATCTAGATTAATGAGAGTTAATGGATCACTCTTATAATATGATATTATTTCCAAAATATCCATGGTATAATTTATCCGCACACCAGCAACATCATTATAGATAGATAAATCAAATTCCTCTTCATTTTGTGAAACAATTATCAATAAACTATGCACAAAATTTAAAGAATCACTGAAGAATTTTTGTAAAGAATGAGAGGAGAGTTTTTCCTCAAAAACAAAGATTTGAATGTATTCTTCTGGATCATCCATGTGAGGAGATGATATATCATAGATCTCATACACTTCTGGATAAACAAGAGAAGGAGTCACTTCAAGGAGACTTTCTTCCATTCAAATTGACTGTAGGGAAAAATCTGATTCTTCTTCATCTTCAAATTTACTTTTCTGTAGAAGAGGGCATGAAATCATCATGTTGGATTTTATCTGAACCTCTCTCAAAATATGGTATTTTAGAGTCCTCTCCCATATAACTGTTAGTTCCTCCTGATAGAGGGAAGGTGATGAAGGATTCCATGGAAGCAACCATGTGGTAGGATGATCCAGAATATATCACATAAGCCTTCAATGGAGAGAGCCTTGCATGCAAGCATATCTCATATTCTTCAGTATTCTCTTCATCATTTGACATTACTTCTCTTTGCGGAAGGGAAAACTTGTTCTGTACACATAGATATTTCATTTGGTCGAGGGTATTCTTCATGCATGAGTGTTCTTGATGAAAACCCCTCATACATTAGGGACACTTTTTCTTTTTCTTCTTAGAGTCAATGGCTCCTTCGGAAGTTTGTTGATTCTTTTCAGGATTTGAATCAGCTTCTTTTGGCTCCTTCTTCTTTGATTTCCCATTTTCTTGCTCCTTAGAAGATTCAGAAACTAGGAGAGCTTGACCTTTGGATGTGTTGATGACTCCCATTTGAATCAACTTGTCTTGCTCCTTGATTAAGGACTCAGAAAAAGAATATAATGAATGAAATTTCCAATTAGGAAATCTTTCCTACTTGGAATGAAATATAGAAATGGATACATAATACTCAGAGCCTATTTTAATGAGAATGGAAAGGACATTCTGTTCATCCTTCTGCTCTATTCCACACTGTCTGCATTGAAGTACTAGAGACTTGAATTTAGTAAAGAATTGCTCAATAGTCTCAAAATTGCTGGGATGTAAAGATACCAACTCATTCTCCAAAATGTGTCCCCGAAGCTCATCTTGTTTGTGAAACAATCTATAAAGTTTCTCCCATGATTCTCTGCGAGTCCTCAAGCCTTCTAAGTGAAAGAGGAGATCTCTGGATATATAAGTAAATAAGTACCCGAATGCTTCATCACAACGGTTCATAAACTTGTTCCTTTTAACTAGATGATGAGGCTCAAGCTCCCATCCATGTATGATCCTGTGGTATCCATGCTTGCACAAGGCCAGGTGCATATCAATCCTTGAATCAAGATAATTGGAAGTTGTGAGGATCTGTGGTTCAGGAGTTTGAGAACTCATAATTTCTCCAGCTGGAAGACTGCAAATACTTCACACAAACTACTTAGAACATATCAATTTCATTGCAATAACATACTAAAACATTTGAACTGTTAGAATCATGCATTTCCTCTCGACATGAACATGTTTTTAGGCTTCATCACGCCCTCTCCCCTGCTCTGAATAAATCTAGAGTTAGAAAATCATCATAGGAGACTTCTATGGAAACCCAACTACGTTTGATGTTCGATGGGGAGAAACAAGCATGAAACCTGCCCGAGAAGGATTTAACACCATATTAGAATTTGAATTCCATTTAGATATTCGGTAATATAGTTCTAATAATGTTTGTAGAAAATGGAGAATGACAATAAAAACTGAACAAAACAAACCACACAGGAAATAAATGAGTATTTCTCCGAAATTTATAGTATCATTCACAATAATAATATCTGGCGTTACAATGGTTTACATAGGAAAATAATTCAAATCAATTAGGGATGGATTCGAATCTATCCATTGGATGTGATTGTATCTAACTAACCATCTAACTCATGGTGACTCAATCAATATCAGAGTCCAATAAATCAACTCCCAGATGTCCAACAACTCAATCAATCAATGACAACTAGTTAACTCAATGCAAGTAAGTGTGGTAGTTGGGAAAAGGCACCTACTCTACATGCAAATCTTGTGCTAGCTAACTGATTGTGAACTAACTGAAAGTAACTGGGGGATGAATAATACTGACTAGTACTAACTCCAACTAACTAAAGTAGGTTGGTGTCGATACTCCCAGTGGCTCCTAAAATGTAGGGATTGGTCTAGGAGGCGCCCAAACTGATGAATGCACATGTAGTAAGTGGCAGTTAACCTCTAGTAGTGTTCCCCACACTCTAGTGACTAGTACATGTGGCCCCATTAGGCCAAGTAGCCCCAATGGTACTAGTGGACCCAATTAATTAATTAAGGTTCCTAAGTTAGGCTAAATAATCTAATAGACAGTATGGTCAAGGGAGGATTAGTAATCCTAACACTTCCTTGTTAAGAGGGAGTTTTCAAGAAATATCAACTGCGAAAGATAGTATATTTTGTATTACTATTGTTATTACCCCTTTAGAATATGGTGTCCCTCTGGTTAGGGATGTCATTGATGTAATTGGTCATGTAAAGTCTTGAGGTAAAGCATTTGTTGTAAGTCGGGTCAGTAGTACCCACTAAAGTAATATTAAAATGTATTTTTGAGTCTTCCAAGGCAAGTTAACTCTAGAAACAAGGATAAGTTGGCTCAGTTGGGTTATTAGGCCTCTCATCTGATTAGTATAAATAGGAGAGGCACCTCCCTCATTTTGGACAAGCAGTATAACTCAGAAGTTGCGCAAGAGAGAGAAAGAGTAGTCCATGTAGGAGAGAGGAAGCAGTATAGGAATAAAATTGGAGTCTTATAAGTCTTATTATTTGGGTCTTACATCGTACTTGGTTTAATTATATATCGAGGAATTTTTGTTGGTTTTTATCCCCCATTAGTGTTTCCCAGGATAAATATCTATGTTCTTCTGTGTGGTTGTGCTTATATTTCTTTTAGTGATTCTTTTGTATATGGTTATGATGTTATGATGCTAAATTTTATTATATCTTGTATAACCATTGAAAACTTAAAAGTGAATGGCTTTCCCACGTTTTTTTTTGAAATCTCAAGAGGGTTAAGACAGGGATGTCTATTGTCCCTATTGTTATTCTTACTGATTATCGAAGGCTTAAGGAGAATGGTTTTAAAATCTAAATAGGAGGGCCTTTTTTAGGTATTAAACTTTATTCTATTGTAAACATCACACACTTACTCTTTGTAGATTATGTGATTTTTTTGGAATTGAAAATATCGTTGATTGGAGGAATATGAAAGAAATCCTAAATCGGTTTTACATGGCTTCAAGGATGGAAATTAGTATGGAGAAATCTTGCATTTATTTTCAAAATACTTATGAGGATTTTTTATCAAGACTAAATTCTATTTTTCATTACAAAATGGAAAATTGTGAGAATGGATTCATATATTTGGGTTATATGTTGAAACTCAATAATTATAAAGTGGAGGATTGGATGTGGTTGGTAAAGAAATTTGAAAGAAGGATTGACAGTTGGGCTTACAGATTTCTTTCTTTGGGAGGGATATTGACTCTTGTTCATTCAGTTCTCTTAAGCATTCCAGTTTTTTGGTTCTCATTTATACTAAGGCCCAAAAAAATCATCAATTTCCTTATACAAAAATCTTCCATTTCTTTAGGCTAGCTCAAATGAAGGGAAAAAGTTTCACTTAGCATCTTGGGAAAAAATATCCCTTCCTAAATCTTTTGGAGGATAGGGTATAAAAAAATTATCTAGTTTTATGACTCTACAACATGTGTTAACAACATCATCTGTTAGTTGCATAGTGAATAATTAAATCCATTTACTTATTGTCACCTAGCCCATCTAGGCCCAATGATGCAACCCACAACTCTGATACCAAACTATAGTGTACTACAAAGTTGGTATCATAGGGTATTCTTATCTCTCTTAGCTACTCTTTCTAGCCCATGTAGGTCCTAATGTTTCAACCAGCAGCTTTGATACCACATTGTAACATCCCCGCACCCCATAATGCAGATTATTAAAAAATTTTCTTCAAGAAAACTTGTTCTCCCTTCAAACATAGGGCATGGATGCTAACACACTCTTCATCATTCATTATTAGGCTTAAGAGCCTCTGTACATCACTGTAATAGTTGCTTCATCATTAACCGATCCATATTGTACACAGAAACCTTCTTCCACACTGAACTTGGTACTTCCTCACTTCTTCTTCCGCCCTTCCAACCTCAGAAATCAGGAATCAAAAACATAATGTGCGAGGAAAAACATTCACCCGCTTTTCTGCCTTCCTCCTTTCGCCCTAGGAACTCGAAAAGTTGGAAACATAACACTTGACGAAGTCTTTCAATCACCATTCTATCTTCTGCCTTTCACCTTCCACACTTCAAAACTCAAAATTCAGAAAACTATCAAATGCCAGAACCTCTATCCTCGCTCCTGCCTTCCGCATTATGCCTTTTCTCCCTCCAGTGAAGAACTCAGGAATCAGAAGACCAACACTTTGCCTTATCCTTTTTTTTCGGTTTGACACCTTCCTCCTTCTGCCGACAGATCATGGAAGTTGGAAATCCCACATTCTACTCTAATTTAACTTCTTTCTCCTACCTCTCGCATCCTACCTTATGTTGTGTATTTCAAGGTGCGGAAACACTTAGATCAGCTACAAATTGACTATTTTACTAGGCCTTTCTAACCTTCATGGAATTAAGCAAAATGCATCGAACATACAAGGCCAAACATTAGTAAAATGCAAGGAAATATACACAATTAACAACTTCTACTTAGTCATCATCAAGCATCCAACATGAACATATTGATTCATATACAAATATATGGCATAAACAAGCATAACAGAGATACTTTTACAACAATGAGTCCTACTTTATTCACAACAAGAATTATTCCTTATCAATTCATCATATTCATTCATAAGAAACTTCAATGCATAAAAAATAATAAAAGAGAATACTTATCTTGATGATTAATTTGTTTCGCAACTAGCTATATCGCTGGAACATTCCACCCAACCATAGGCAAGTGTGTTCATTAATCTCTCAACACACTACCACCCCCAAACTGGGCATGATTTCCACAAGGAACTAGGGAAAATGAAAAGCTTACACATGACCAAACATACTCACATAGTCAAGCCAACACACTGCTAGGTTTCATAGACTATCCATCCATGCCAACACACCATTGGGTTTCCCAAGATACTAAGAAACAAACCAAAACATTAGAAGACACAACCAAACCAACTAATAGTTGGGCTTATCATGTTTCTAATGCAATGAAAAGGTAGAATTGCTAAGCTAGTGAGCTCAACGACAGATCCATGGGTACCCACACAAGATCTAGCTTGGCCTCCTCAGTACCTACAACACCCAACATAAGGAAGTATTCCCTTCACTGCTACGCAACCCCTCAGTCCATACCTTCCCTTCTAGTTCTCTTCAAGGTGTGCAGAAAGGATTTAGCATCCCTCTCGATCTGTCTGTTAGGTTCCTCTCTTCACTAGGTTTATCATCCCATTCCTTAGTATTCAACCAAAATAGGGATGCACAACACAATGATCCACAAGGAAAACTCAGCCTCACAGGTTCCACTCTATAACACAGAGGAAACAGGGTCTCATACCACAAGGTTACACAAACAAACACTGCGAACCCACACGTCTGCAACTCGAGATGGTCAAACCATCAACAATGTGCATGAACAACGTATCAAAATGATTGAATTGTCTGGGACAATAAAAGGGTAGAATGGTGAACAACCACAAACATAAACATGACCTTCCCAACCTGCTCGACCAATAACCCAAATAATCACAACACCCCCAATGCTCAACACGAATCAGGGATGAGGGAATGGGAACGCATTCCTATGTGAGTTTACTTGCAGTAGAAACAAGAATACGGATTTTTCTGACTACAGACTTGCAGGCTTGCTCAGTCAAGCCATCATACTTCCATGCCTTTCTCTTCCTAAGGCATTAACTGCCTCAAACAACTTCTGGAAGAAATTGAGGATAGAGGATAGAGGACAAAAAGGTAGCTGGAAATTCATGGGTTTTCCCATTGACACCTGGTCACACCCTATTGGCTCAAGGGTTGACTCACTCCCCACCCTATGCCCTTGTGGAATCATGCCCCCATATCTTTAACGTTTGCAGTTCCATAGGTAGTTGTGGTATTACATTAATTTTGTACATTTACATGATATATCAAGATATATATCTATACTTTTCTTGACTTAGCACCAAAACCATAGGTATCAACCTTGACCACCTATCCACAAAACATCAATCAATGGTTGGGCCTTGGCCTTGAGCTCCTCGCCATGATTTTGATACAATATTTACATCATGCATAATTATATACCATGGGGTCAAAACTTGGGTATTACACTTTTACTCTGGTTGTACATCTTCCTTGATTCTTCTGGTTTTGCCTTCTTAGTAGCTTCTCTTATACCATTAAGGCTTCTTGATAATAATCTTCAACAATATTCAAATTCAACAAGTTGATCTCATTGTGTATCTCATATCTTAGTCCATTTATATATCTAGCCACTCTTTCTATGTCCCCTTGTATCTTTCCAACTCTAATACTCAGCCTAAAGAATTCTTATGTATATTCTTTAATAGTCATAGCCTTTTGTCTGAGTTTTTATAATTGTCTAATGAGAGTCAACTGATAATCCTTAGGGATAAATTGACTTTTAATTTTATCTAGCATTTTATCCCAAATTTTGGTTTTGGACTTGCCTCTTCTTTCCCCATGGATCTAAAGTTCAGCCCACCTAATGGTTGCATGTCCCTTTAGTTTGGTCATTGCATATTTCACCTTCTTTTTATCTTCAATTTCTTCAAAATCAAAATACTTTGCTAGAGCATTGATCTAGTCCATGAGTTCTTTCGACATTCAGATTACCTTCATACATGGGAACTTCAACTTTAGGCCTGTTACTAGCTTTTACCTACATCCTCAATACTTTTACCTCGTCAACAATCTCCTCTTTTTCTTCTTCAGAGGGTTCCTCTTCATCACTAGTATCCATACTTTTTGAATTTTTTCTCTCCATAGCCTCCATTCTAGATTGGAGATGCCTCAATTCCCTTTGGGTGTCTATCTCTGTAGTTTATCTTCCTCGACCACCTCCTACTGGAACTCCATGTGATCGTCCTTGTCTTGGAGGTGTCTTTAACCTTTTTTGATAATATTCACACATAATTATTTTTCCACTATGATACCAAAACTAATGGCAGTTCAAGCTAGTAAAATTAAATTATCCAAATCAGCAAGATCTACAAATTGAAATATTCTTCTTTGAAGACTTTGACAGATTTCCACAATTCAACTTCTTTTGTAATTTCCTTTACGCAAGACAGTCTTACCGCAAGACACTTTTCCACAAGATCCTTTTCGTAAGAACCTTTCCACAAGACCCTTTTCACATTTGCAGATTGCGGGAATACTTTTTCAGAATTCAAAAAATCAACTTCCATAATTATGCAACCGCAACGTTCTTTCCACGGTCTGGTTGTGGATTGCGGGCGTGCCTTCTCACTTTTCCAAAAATGGGCTTCCGTGATATCTCTCCCACAAGTCTTCTTCTGCAACTCTGTGAACCGTCAATTTTTTGTGGAACTTATCTCCATCGTACGATCTATCGAAGTCACAATTTTTTTAACTCATACTCTTACAGACGAATTGATCAGTGAAACGATCAATTCATTCCTGTTAATTTTTTATGAAAATATCTCCTTCTTAGAGGCTTCTGAATATTCTTGATAGAATCACGCAATTTATTCAAACACAAGGAATTAAAACATACTTTGGGTTATTGAGAAGAAGACATCAAATATTCAATACGTATAGAGATTTGAAACTGTGTTCTTCAATCCATCAAGAACCACTTGTGCATACACACACTTGCTCACTAACACATCCGCTCTCATCTAGCATCATACTTGATTATTACATTCAAAACTTAATATAGAACTCTGTCAAACCTGTCAAATCCGAACACGCATGATCTGAATTCCTAAGAAAGGAAATCTACAACTAACCTATACTCGAACAAGATTTGAGGATATCAATGGAAAATTGCCCTTATTACATTCAAACAAATCCTATTTATGAAACAAACCGATAACTAATCCTATCCTTCTAGAATGATTACATGGAAGCAAAAAAATAGGATTTCTTGCTTAATCAGAAAACATAGGAGTTTGACTCAATGCTTCCGCATCACTTTGTTGATGACCCTTTAGAGTTGAAAACTCCAAATAAAAAATATGAATTTAACCAGCTTGTATTTCATGGCCTAAGTATTGACAAAATAATATAAGATTTTGAATAACCAATGAAATTATAAAGATATAACAAGTCATCTCAACCTCCCAAATATATATATATATATATATATATACTTTATAAAATTCTCGTAGAGTAATCACTACCATGCCTCGTGATATAATTCTTTTCAATAATATAGATCGAGTTCAATATTGAGGCTTCCCCTCTTATCCATCATGGAAATTTCAGGAGAGTTACCGCCCAAAAGAGCTTGCTAACTTTTTATTGAGTCAAAATGGAAAACCATACCCATTATTTTTTACGGCCTGCAGAAAACAGTATTGGCTAAGCGTTTTATTTTGTATAGAAAACCAATTAAAACATCCCCTATGCCCGATTAAAGGAGGAGCTATGCTATTTGTTTCTGGAAAGGTTGTTATTTCTTACCCACCAAATGGATCTAGGAAATGGTTTCCAGTGGTAAAATGCATTTGCGGTGCGACCAAATACATTATAATATATATTAAACTAATGTATTAGTTTATTTCATTAAATAATCAATGTACAAACGATTACAACATTGCTTCCCCAACCCTTGGGATGCAAAATTCGATGAAAACGTCATCATCTCAATCCAATCCATTTACATTTGAGATAAATAGTTTTCCATTAAAATAAATTTAATAAATAAAATTGAAACTATACAAAACTTTATAGATAAAAAATATTAAAAAGAAATACGGATAAATTAATAGGTTTGTGCGAAACATACATATTTTTTTTCAAACGAAAAATTCCTGACCTTGTTATTCAAAGTGAATCAAAGGCCATAAAAAATGAGCCTCCCATAAAGGGTAACACAAAAGCTATCAGCAGTAACTGAAGTTACTATCCAGGTCCACTACATACACAAAATTATGAAAAAAATGCTCCCCAATTTGACTGAGATAGGCCACCAAGTACAGCATGGTTTTTTGAGAACATACAGATTTAGTCTGAGCCAAGAGAACAACCAAAGCCCAGATAACTAATCCTTAGATTCCCACCCCTCTAATGAAATAATCTCAATGAGATACAAAAAAATATTGTGCCAAAAAAGAAAAAAGGAGATATAGCTCCGGCACAACACTCAAAAGAGCTTAAATTTACCACTCATACTGATAGAACCATCCAAAATTTCCGAGAAATAAAGGAAACCTGGGGTCAAAATAAGGGCATCTTTGGATAATCTATCTTCACTTTGGTTGTGCTCTCTATAGACATGACTAATTTTCAGCCAAGAAAAACCACAAATAAGTGTTCTGATATGATCACACCAATGTTCTAGCTCAAGAGAAGTAAGTGCAGCTTTTTTGTTTGCGCAGTTTATGATAACTGAGGAATCCCCATAGACATGCATATAAGGGAGGCCTATTTTATCCGCCACAAAAAGAAGAGACCACAAGGACGGGAGCTCTTCTCTAGTACAGGTAGAGAGACCACACCCTAACTTGAAATTGATGCAGTGTGTAATGTTGATTGCAATATGAACCCCAGCTCCACCACAAGACTCCGCAACTTCTCCATAGAAGAAACCACATGGAAACACCATATCCGGTGCAGCTCCTATTTATCCTATTTTTACCTTCTATTTCAGAACCAGATAGTAATGCATGAGATGACTAATCTAATAGATCACACCACTGATAGAGGCTTGAACCCCTTCAAAGATACAATGGTTTCGAGACTTCCAAATGCTCCAGTAGGAAAATAACAACAAGTATCTACAAGAATCATGCTCATCAAATTTTGATAGCCATAACTGAAGCGTTTCTGCAAACGAGTTTCCAGAGAGGGGTGATTCACACTTGTTGATCCACAGAGCTTGGACCAAACCGAGGACGTGAAGGAGCATTTCAAAAATATATGCTGAGTATTCTCTTCATAGTTGAGACATCAGACACATCTGCTTGGACCTATCCATCCACGCTTCAATAAATTATCCCAAGTAAGAATTTTATTAAGAAGAGCCAGCCAGATAAAACACTTTATCTTTAAAGGGAATGCACCATGCCAAATCCGAGCCAAAGGAAAATCCCTTTGTGGATCCAGTAAAGTATTTGCCATCAAATCATACACCAATGCAGCAGTAACCATACCATCTTCTTTATTGTGAGTCCGAAGGAGTTTATCAACCGAGAGCTTAAGTTTTATACCTCCATTCTCAAGACAATTAATATAACCATTCTAGCAAGATGCCCAGGATCCCCCTCAGCTCCAAATCCTCTGCTGATAGCATCTATTAAAGGGTTATGAGCATCCTGAAGTGCCTTAATGCCACAATCCTTGAGATATTCCATAAGATCCAAAGGAAGAAAGGGAGAACCAAAAGATCCAATGATAGGATCCGATTCAATTAGTACATTTTTTCCATCTTCCACCTGCCATCCCAAACCTCTTCCCATCTAGGATAGGGTGTTTAAATACCCATTCCAGAAAATCGAAGTTCCTCTTACAAATAAGTGTTTTGTTCTGAGCCATACTTCCATAGACTGGTATTTCATATATTTTTCTAAAATCACTTGGTGCCATATTCCTATACCATTTAGTACCAACCACAAGCTCTTTAGTCGCAGTGAAACACTAAACCATTTAAGGTTTTTTATGCCCCATCCACCACACTCTATTGGTATGGAAAGCATCTTCTAATCCACAAGGTGATAGTGTTTTCTCTCACCCGTGGAACCCCATAAGAAAGCAAAGATTAACTTCCCCAACTTATTAAGTATGGATTTTGGTATAGGTGCAAGGGAAAACCAATATACTGGCAAATTGCATAGAACCGCATGAATCAGGACCAACCTACCTCCAAGAGAGAGAAATTTATGTGCCCAGTATTGTATCATTCTCTCAATTTTTTTTATCAAACACGACCAGTCTTTTATCTGATATCCCAACGGCTTGATAAAGTAGCCCAGATATGTGAAGCCATTATGAATGGGCTCCATTTTGTATGGTAAAATTCCTTGAATACTTTTTGGAACCCCCAGGTCTAGTTCACTGAAAAGGAACCCAAAATTCTCCAGAATGACGTTCATACCAAATGCCGAACAGAATGTTTCTATGATGACATCAAAAGCCACCCATTCTTCTAAAGTACCTATTCCAAAAAGTACCACATCGTCCACAAATAGAAGATGAGTCAGAGACATGGAATCCGAGATCTTTATCACCCTGATCCTGTCCTTTGCCTTTGCATCTTTTATCAATAAATTTAGGCCTTCAATAACCAATATAAACAAAAGGGGGGGATAAGGGGCAGCCTTTGCTAATCCCCCTAGAGACATTGAAAAAACGAGAGGGAATTCCATTTATCAAAATAGAAAAATTCGTCAAGGTGAGACAACCCATTATCCAGTTGACTCCCACCAGGGGAATTCCTATTTGAAGTAGAATGAGGCGGAGATAGGACCAGTTAACCCTATCAAAAGCTTTTACCAGATCCAGTTTTAAAACCAGAGCACTTCATTTTTTTTCTTTAAGGTGTGTAAAGCTTCTTGAGTGATTCCAATAGGCTCCACTTTCTGTTGGTTCCTGACGAACCCAAACTACTCAGGAGAGATAGACTTATCCAAGAAGGGCTTACGCCTGAGAGCCAATATCTTTGAAATAATATTATATACCAGGTTGCATAGTGATATAGGCCTAAAATTGGCAAAGGAGAGGGGATTTTCTTTCTTCGAAATAAAAGAAATGAACATAGAATTTAGTGAGGTCTCCACCCTCCCCGAAACCCTAGAAGACTCAACCACTGCAAGAAGATCCCCACCCACAAGATCAAAAAAGCATAGAAAGAATTCCACATGCCAACCATCAAGGCCTGGGATTTTATCTTTTTTCAAAGACCTCAAAGCCCCTTCAATTTCCCCAATTGAGATCTTTGAAGTAAAAATGTCAGCCTCTTCTCCAGAGATAAACAAAGGAAACAACTGAATAACCTTTAGCTAGTCAATTATATTAGTCTAGTTATCTTCTTTAAAAATATCAAAGAAGTACCTAATACCGAACTCTTTTAACTTATCCTCATCCTCCACCCAGGTATCCTTCTCGTTTTTTAGGGCGCAAATAGCATTGTGATTCCTTCAAGCTGATGCAATGGAGTGGAAGTACTTCGTATTAGCATCACCAAGCTCAACCCATTTTGTCCTGCTCTTTTAGCTTCCATGCCAATAGTTCATGTGCAATCAGTTTTAACTTCATATCCCTTAGAATTTGGATGGATTCAGTATCTTCTGCAGATAGAATTCCCAAAGGACAAGATGCTAGAATCAAGGAAATTTCGCCCACCACTTCCAGATATTCACTTTTCATACGAAAGGCCCTCTCATGGGTCCATGTTTTAACTTCCTTCTTAAGAAATATCAATTTAAAAGCAAGGCCTTTCATCTCATCCACCTCCAAATCCACAACCCAGGAGCCCCCAACACTCCTCACCAAAATTACAAAAATCCTCCTCCAAAAGCCAGGCCCTGTTAAATTTGCAAACATACATATATCCTGCGCAGGACATAATAAAGCGAAAGGAAAATTCTAAGGAATAACATTTTGAACAAAAAGATTTAATTCGACAAATAAAGCAAAAGAAAAATTCTAAGGAATTACATGAAATGTTTCGTGTGATGGTAAGAAAGTGTTTCCTACGAGACTAGGAAAAGGTGACCTAAATAAAGTGTAGATGCTCGTCGGATATGGTCATTGTTAGATTACCCCTTCCAACAATATAACAAAGTTAGCTGCTTCACGATGACAACGCACACCCTTCCTGAAGGGAAAATCACCGTTTCCTTCACACCAATCCATAAAACAAACACTAAAATACTTTCACAAATTAATTTGTTGTAATATTTTCATTAATTTCATTTTTTAATACAACAATTATTATTATTAAAACGTACCTTTAATTTTAATATACAACTCTTAAGAAAATAAATATGATGTGAAGGCCCTATATTTTTAACAAAGGGTAATTTATATAAGGCTTCGTTATTGAAAAATATAATTTTAAATATGATGTGAATGTATAATATATAAGGTTTTTTAGACACGACTTTATAATATATAAGGTTGTCTTTTTATGTTGAAAAAAAAATATGATGTGAATGTATTTTTTAATAATAAAGGGTAATTTATATAAGGCTTCGTTGTTATAAGATATTTTGGAGATTATGTAGATGTTTAAAAAATATGGCATGTTTTCTATGGATTTTGAAAATGAGTGGAGTATCCACTTGAAATGCATCATCTTTTTAAAATTTCTATATAATGAAATTATAGAAGATCTAAAATAATTAAACATCATGCAAACATTTATGCTCAGAATAATATCTTAGATAAAAAAAAATTACATGGATATAAAAATTTAAAACATCCCAAAAAATTTAATTTGAGGAATAAAATCAAGACACATTCTAATATTGTTTTGGACCAAAATATTTGAATTGACTAATAAAGTGAAAGGTAAATTCTAACATTGCTTTGAATCACTTCAAATTGAGATGAGATGCTTTGTGTGAGATTAGGAAAATATTGATTGTGATGTATATCAATATAATAGTCATACTTTGATATTGATTGTGATAGAGATCAAAATTGTTCTCCAAGTAATGCCCTTATACCTTTTTTCAATTATGGTTGCTTCCAAAAATGTCTTTAAGGAAATTAAAAACTTGCAGAGAACATTTTTTATGGAATAGAGTTAACATGACAAGAAAATGGGCCCTGACCATGTAGTGGGAAAAAGTATGCACTCCCAAGATTAAAAAAAAGAGGGCTTAGTCGACCTAAGAGATCCAAAACTACTCAATGCAACCCTTAAATCCAAGACCTAATGTAGATTTATATCCAAACCTCAAGGAACATGTGCCTTAGTTTGGAGATTTAAATATGAACTACCAAACACCCCCAATGACCTGGTCGAGGTAGAAGGTGTTATGGAGAGAAATTCATATGGCTTGGGGTACCACAACAGATAGATTGACTCCAGAAATCAATCCTTTCCAATATGCGATAGAAATTAAATATCTAACACTAAAGGATCAGACCTCGTACCTTATTCCGGACGGTTGAAGTAGATCCCCGTTGATATTTCCAACTTCAGCTTGAATTGATGAATCACTTCCTCAACAACAAGTAAACAAGACAAGCATACTATATATATTGGTGTTAGATTTATTCTAGCATATATAATCAACAATGTATAAGCATTTGAAGTCATCTATGGATAAAATATTCATTCAAACATACATTATTGGATAGGAAAATATATTTCTATATCAGAGATTACAATGAGTACAGCCTCTGTAGGCACGTCTGTGAATAGAGGTGTCGAGGTCGAACATAGTAGTCCATCGTCTGATTATCGGTCATTGATGTATACCGTTAACATATGCGAGATCACCCACCGATAATGAAAATGGGAATCAAGGTACTAGAGTGCAAACTAACAAGTGTGAATAAATGTGTTGAGGTTGAACACTTGAGAGGATCCATCGATCAGGGGACATTGATGTATTCCCAAAGACTATCGATGGTGAGAGAACCTGCCACTGATGACTGCAAGTCTCAAGGCACTAAAAAATTATTCTAGATTCCAATCCCAGAATAAATGATCTGAAGTCGATGGGATGAAATCCCCTGGAAGGAGGGCATTAAGGCATCCCCCATCATCCAACACGAGGTACTCAACAAAGTTGTATAATGTGGAAGGACTCGATCATAAGGTGCACGAACTAGTAACTGTACCGGGAATGACCGACATGCAAAGTCAAGATAACTGAGGAATGGTCGACTCAGGTTTCAACTTCCTTTAAACAAGAGCATAATGGTGAATGGTGACTAAATAAAGGCAGCATAGACTTGATATACAAAACTGGGACATCTCTGCAACACAGGAGGCATCAACAGAGGCTCCATGGGGACTGGAAGCTTAACTAATCGGTGGAGATAAACTTAGATAAACGAGTATAGCTCCTAAATTCGAACTATAAACCCAACCAACGGATGTGATAAACAGTGCTTTGTTCAAAGGTGACATGACTCGACAGCTGCCAAAGATAACATCTTTCCTTGTCTCGCTTTTTATTTTTTTTATTTTTTTGGACTTTTTCAAATATTTGAAAAGCTTGAAAAAGAATAAAACTGCTTTATAGTTACAGACTAGGAGGAGACGAGTGTCATAGGGCCAAACAAACTAGTTCCAAGTAATGGAACATACCTATGCTTAATGCAAGGATACATGTGTAGGATAGCGACACTCGGGGGAAAATCGCCTCCCAGTATTGAATAGGGAATAAAGTTGCAAAGGATAAATAAAATGGCTCTACATGGCTAGACATGAGACAAGCTCGGGCTATATGGTTGAAACTCAATGTCAGGGAAGCCAGCATAAAGGTCAATAAGGCAAGCAAAGCTCATGATAATGCAATTACAACTTGACATAAGGGAGTCCTGAGGGAAATAGGCCAGCAAAAGATCAAGAGGAGTATGAGGCTCTTGCGAAATGTCATGGCAATACTATACAATGGACTCCCACACCCTAAGGGACAAAACGTCAGCATGGGCACCAAATGCAAATAAGCTGCTAACTAGGGTACCTATGTAAGGTCAAGCTCTACCACTCATCATGCCACTTCTAAAATAGCAAGAAGTTTTTGTGACATAATAGAGTGGGTTTGTACCTAAGGCTATAATGAAAAGGTCAAAAGGTCATGCAAAATGCAAATGGTGATGAAACCTAACCTATATGCCAATTTAGACATGATACCTGAGATCGACACGAACGGGTCAATCCAACGGCTGAAACGGCACTCAGAAAGGTCTCCTACGTCATAAATTAGTCCAAAACGGTCCAAAATGATTAGAAATGGTCCAAACTATAGGAAAGGGGGTAAAAATTTGAAAAAAAATGAAAAATTTCTATAAATAGTAAAAAATTCAAAACATTATAAAACATTTGAAATTTTTACCCATTTGAGGTCAGATTTTCAACAGCGAATTCTAAGAGATCTAGCCGACGGAATCCACTACCTTTTCTTCCAGGTACTTACCCATGCTCTACTCTTCCATTTTGATGCAATTTTTATCAAATTCCATGGTGATTTTGGATATCTAGGCCAACCCAAAATCGGTGTTGTGGCCCACACGGAAATCAAGGGTTTTTCCATGTATAGGGCTGGATATACGCAGAAAATGCCCTCACAGTTGCATACATATGCGGCTGTTTGGAAAACAGTCACGTAAGCAGCCGCGCATGAGGTTTTTAAGTGTTCTAATGGGTAAACTTCCAATTTTTTGTGTAGGATGGTCCTAGAATGGAGAGAACATGAACATGGTGATGTAGAAGGGGTAGTAAGGGCTGATCTAATGGATCAACAAGCGCTACGTGCATGTGGGCTCTACAAATTTTGGTGTCTTGGTGGCTTAAGGGCCAAACCAAGACTATTGCAGATGCTGGTGGACTACTGGGATCCAGACTCAGAGTTATTCCAGATAGATGGGATGTCCCTCACCATAGAGGTGGAGGACATATACTTTATTACTGGACTTTCCCGATGGGGGGAAGTAATGAACTTACGTTCTTGCGGGCCCGGAGGTGACCTAACTATAGATGAGTACATTACGGTGTATTGCTATCTGGACACGGAGAAGGTGGGGAATCAGATCCCAACTAACTCCATACAAATGTTGGGCCTAAAGGCCATCCTACTGACACTGGGTAGGATAGCAGGCTTGGCTTCACTCCATCAGGCCTCGTGGCCTCTAATGTTCTATGCAGTGGAGTGCATGAGACCCATGGTATATGATTGGAGCACTGCACTACTGGGCAACATGAAACACCATCTCAGTGAATGTAATATGAGCAGAGTGTGAAACTTTAGTTTCAGTAGCATACTGAGCATGTTTTTCTTCTAGTGTGTTCCAGGATTGAGCCCCAGAGTTGACATTCCTCTACACGGGGTTCAAGATCTAGCCCAATGGCTTTGGGCTGATGCGATGCGCAGACTGGGTGGAGGTAGGGTGTCCAACCCCTATCCAGTTGATTTCTTTCCATGGTGGCGATGATAGATAGTTGCCATCGATGACTACCCCTATGAGGGGATAGATTTCCGGGGGGACCCGGACATGCCGCTACCACCAGGATCGGCATATGGTGACATAGGTAACGAATCTCGACCCTCTCTTTAAATTTTTTGAGTTATTTAATTTTTTTGTGTTTTCTGATTATATGGAATCAAAAGACATGTTTTTGGGTGACAATACATAGTGACATCTACCATATGCATGCAGATGTGGGACCACGGTGGCCTAAAGGCTTCCCTCATCATAGACAGAGGGGAAGAGGAGACGATATCATGGGTGTGGATGCGGAGCAGATGCTCCAAAGCATTCATACTGAATTTGTGAGGCTGACACACAGAGTTCCCATGGCACAAGTCGAGGATTTTCCTGAGGCCATGCAGCTCTAGGTGGTGGGTGTACCATGAGCATGGTTGCGATTATTTTGACAGCTAGCTAGAGCCGTAGTGACATTCCATGATCACAACCCCCCTCCTCCTCCACAAGCTTAGACACCTGGGAGTGATACATTTTGTATTACCATGTATTATATTTTGGTGGCTCGAGAGCCCCATTTTTGTATCATGACACTATGTATTACCACATTTTAGATGTTTATAAAAAAAATTATGATGATCGGTTTATTTATTTACATGTGTAAAAATTTGTGTTTGTGATGAATTTATTGTGTATGAAACAAATGCCAATCTAACACGTAGTTAGCATATGAGTCAGCAACTTGATTATTAATTCTTGGAATATGTATGTATGTTATATTCTCAAATTGCCATTCTAATAATCTCACACGTAAGAATCTTCTTAATAACATTGGATCTCTAACATCGTACAAACCATTAAGTTGTGACACTGCTAACTCCGAATCAAGACGTACCTCAAGAGAGAGAATGCCATGTAAAATGGCATCCTGTAGAAGCTCAATAACGGCACTATATTCAGCAACATTGTTTGAAGATGGCCATAAACATACGCCTCCTAAAGACAATGCCTGACCCATAGAAGTATAAATCACCCAAGCAGTAGAGGCTGAGTGTTGAGTGTGACAGCTCGCACCATCCATGAATCCTATGTAGGTGGAAGATTCCATTGACATCTACCAAAATAAACGGAAACTAATCACAAACCTGATCACTATAAGAAAAATACCTACCTATGCAAAACTCTACAATAATATACAATAACCAGCCTTGGCTGAAAATTATGCAAAGTACTTTTTGAGATAGAGCCCATTCCTAGGCTCCGCCAAGGCTGTTCCCTCTTAATACACTAACTCATAAGCACCCTTCTCTAACATGCATTTGACGACGTAAGGACCACGCCACATGGGGTTAAACTTTCCTGCCCCCAAGGGTTCTTTCGGTTGATCCCACAAAAGGACCAAGTCTCCCTCACTAAACCTCCTTGGATGGACAAACTTATCGTACTGGACCTTTACACGACGTTTATGTGGCGTAATCATCGTCGTTCATCCCGTGAGAGGTGAGTAGGGACCTTCAATGTTTGTAAATATATAATGATATCCCCATACCATGGGTCTAAAGTTGAGATTAAGAAGATGTGTTCATCGATAAATGTATCTTCACAAACCAACTCCTCAACCTCACTTGGGAAATCCGATATAAGCTCTGCAAAAATTAACGATCTCTTTGATTTTTATGAAACAAACTCGAGATCAAATTCTTGCAAGATGACAATCCATTTATTATATTTTCCCCCAATCATTGTTCTTTTGTCCTTTTCTTTTCCTGTTCTTGTCTTTTATGATATGTTGTTGGTTGCTTAGATAGGCTAACTAGTTTAGCTTGACTCTACTATTCTAACATAGTGTTTCCAAACAAATCTTCAAGCTTCATCCATACTTCATTTAGAGTAGTCATACTGTCTACATGAAAGAGAAAGTCTCTTGAAGTGCTGAGACAAAGCATTCCAAATGTTTCATCAAGTCTATTAAAGAATTTTGACTTCTCAACAATAGAGTTCGGTTCAACCTTTGTCCCCATGGTGACCCTGAACAGTACTTTCACCCTCAGCTGGATAACCATGTTGGCCTTATATTCCAAGTAGTTGAATGGTGTTAGAAAAACATGGGGCTGCTCGATCTATTCTTGCGTTGTTGGTGAAAAATTGTTGAATGTACATGCAATGAAAACTCTCGAATCTATCTGGAGAATCCCACTTACAACAAATAAAACACTCTAGAATTAATTTGAAGCTTCAATCAGCTTTGATACAATGTGAGAATTGATACACAACTAGATATCGAAGCCAAATAAACACTCACAATTCGCTATAGTTTGCAAAACATGAATAAATCAGCATAAAAGACTGGAATTGCATTCACACATGAACTCAATAATGGATATTATTGTTACTGTCAAACATGTAAATATGTTTAGAAAAGGTATATAGTACAATAGGGAAAAATAAAGAGGCCTCGGATGCCATGTGAAAGCATACAAGTGGCAGCCCAATATTTTACCCTCAAATCCCCCTAGGCGGACCAATAAGCCTCCAACTCATCCCAAACGGTCACAAATCCTAGTATGAACGTGGGTGAGGCATGATGGAACATGTGTGGAGGTATGATAGGAATGGGTGAGAACATGGGCAAGTGGGAGTGGCCCAAGGAGGTAATAAATTTCCAAGGAAGGAAAAAAACAACCTAGTCATGCATTAGCTCCTCATAGGAGTCAAAATCCCTGAAAAAGAGGAAGGGGAGTGCATTCCTAGGTTACTTCAATCAATGTGGGAACCTGAGTGTTAGAATGATCAACCTAGATCACATCACCTGTGAAGATGATCAATTTCCCTAAGTCTGACCATAGGAATCACTACATGGAAACAAATGAAAGTGTCTGAGGTCTAAGGCTATGGTACTAAAGATGTATTATTCTCTAACACCTTTGTTGTATTCTCCTTTGGAGATGTTATTCCTCCATAAAGAGATTTCCTTGGTATAGTCGATCATGTCAAAGTAATGAGGTAAAACCTGCATTGTAAGTCTAGGAAATAGTACCCACAAAAGTAATATATAAATGTATTTTAGTCTCCCTAGGTAGGTCGACCCTAATTAGGGAACCTGGATGACCTAGTTAGGTGTTTGAGCTACTCACCCGATGAATATAAATAGGTGAGACACCTCTCTCATTATGACACACCTTACACCCAATCATTACACAAGAGAGAGAGAGAAAGAGAGAGATTATAATGCAGAAGATGACAAACTACTCTTGTTTCTAGGGTTTACACTGTAGTTTGTTGAATTCTATATTAAGGAAGTTTTGCAGGGTTTTCTCCCTTATGGTTTCCCCAAGGAAAATGTTTCTTTTCTATTGTGTTGTTGTACTTGTATTTATTTTAGTGATCCTTTGCTTATAGTTATGATGTTATGATGTTTTAGATCCTTTATAACCATTACAAATATAAAATGGTATCAGAGCCACCCTAGAAGAACTCTTTGTGCAACCGAAACACTTCTACAACTACAACTACTAAAAATTAGGGTTTCATGCTAAACCCTAGAATACAAAAAATAGTCATGTTTGGAATTTCGTTATAACTAGACAGTGGAGAATTCTTAGGATCTAAAGCTTTAAAAGGATGAAGGTAAGATATTTTTGTACCCTTTGTAAAAAATTTATCCTCGGATTCTCTATAATCTAGGAGATATGATTCCTCCAACTTAGGGTTCCATCCTCTCCTAGAATTCAACCTTAAACATATGACCTAAGGAGAATTGCTATATATATGGATAGGAAGGTCCAAATGAAAGTTCAAAAGATGTTATAGATAGGCAACGGACTTTAGTTTTAGTGGTAAAAGTTTCAGACCCTGAAGGTCAAACAGTGACACGCGGTAGTCCGTACAAGTTCACTATGCCGAACAATACTTAAATAGGCCACCTTGGGAAACATCGTATAAGTCCCACTTGGTGAATCCAATTCCTCTCTAACCTATGGGGTTGGAAATAATACAGACTAGAATACCTTAGGATCAAGTTTCACACCTTGACAAGTAGAAAATTCATAGCTACAGTAGAAGAAAAATCAATCAATTATGTAGAAGAAACTGGATAAAAACTAGGGTTTCCTGTTCCAGTAACTTCCCTCTACCAATATGTTTAAGAAGGAGGAGCATAAAAATAGCCCTAGGAGGGTGCATCTTCCTATGTAAAAAGTTTATCATTTTTTAGACTTTCAATTTTTGACCTAATATTGATGTCGAGGAAAACTAGGGCATAAGATATTTTGCAGTTTTATCCATAGTTTTGGAAAAATAAGTATGTTGCTCAGCTCGCCTTGAGGAGGCACATATTTCTATCCAATAAGATATGAAAGATACCCAAGTTGAAAAATTATGGTTTCGTCATCAAACCCTAGGTCTACCAAATGCAATCTTCCAAAAGAGCCTTCAAGCAAGCATCAAGTTGAAGCAATCTCACTAGTAATTTCTATCCTTTCTATTCCCATTTGAGGTTCTCATTTTTATCATAATGACAAACAGTACCAAGATTGAGGACAAGCTTGAAAGAGTCGAGAACTTCTAATCATGGAATTATAGAGTGCTTATCATACTTGAAGAAGCATGACATGGAGAACTATGTCAATGAAGAAGCTGGAGATAAATTCAAAGCAAAGCAAAAGAAGAACTTAGTCAAAACAAAGATGAGTGTTTCTGTCTCCATTGGATCTCACATGTATCATCCTTGAAGACTCCCAAGGATATGTTCGATGCAATGAACAACTTGTACTAAGATGACCTTGAGAACTCAACTCAAGGATGTGAAGGTGCAATGTCAGAAAACATTCAATGTTACTTCACAAGGACATCCCAACTCAAGGAACAATTATAAGCCATTGAAGAAAATTTCAAAGAAGCAGAAGCATATATTACAACCTTGAATGGTTTTCCAAGTATAGTCGAGGGAGTTGTTCTAGAAGGAAGATAGCCTATGGAAGAATGCATGTAAGAAGAAGATGGATTGATGGAAAATGAATAAGAGATGGTCAAATTCTAACAACTCATTCCAATTAGAGAAAGAAAAAAGAACATTCATGCAAAGAATAGAAGGAAATATCACAACTCAATAGTTTAGTTGTGATAAGAAATGACACTTTGCAAAAGAATGTCCTAAGAAGCAATAATGGAAGGATGATATGATCTAGAAGTACAATTTGATCATACCGAATGATGTTTGGAAATGAGTTCAATACATGAAGGGAAGTTTTGTAGATCCACAAGATCAAGTATACCACAGATCGAAGTATCAAAATATATGAATCAAGGTTCGTGGTTTCTATCTGAAAGAGAGAGTTGATTATGAAAATAAAATACTATAGGGGCTAGACACACCTATTCATTAGTGGATATTGCACTAGATAGTTGGCGTAATCAAAGTAGAAGAACAAATCAAGCAACCTATATGGTTTGAGACTCTCCAGAAAGAACCACCTACGCACTGAAGGATTATTACAAGCTTAGTATGAACTCATGGGATAACACATATAGTTACATGAGGAGCTTTAGGATCAGCTAGAGTGACGATCCCAACCTTTAGTACAAGGTTGAAGATATATGCCTACAAAGTACAAGAAGCTCATAGATGGGTGCAAGAGAAAACTTGCAACAAAGTTCAAGATGGATGATCTTGATATCTAGTGACCTTGGTAGGTGACATAGATGGATACTAAGAAGATTAGTAGCAGAAAAACCTACTTGTCACTCCAATGTCCTAATGAAAATGGTACAATATGTATAGGGAGGATGGTGCTCCACCTCAAAGGGAGTCACTATGATAGATCTCAAAGTTAGAGAATCTTGACATTATTCTTGGGATCAAAGGTATGATGAAATACAAAGGACATTTTACTTATCCAAGTAAAATATAAAAAGAAAATGGTGTGGTACCTAAAGGGCACTGCAGAGATATGACGACTTTAATTGAGTTGGTAGTTCTACGAACAAAAAGATCACTCCAACATTGCATAAAGCAAAGTGTTTCTCTCAGTGCAACCAAGGATGAATATATTGCAACTGAGAAGAAAGAAAGCAAAGATTCCACAAGTAATGAGGAATCTGATCCAGAATAATTATACTGACGAATATGAAGATTATACTCTTATCCATTTCATTATTGGATAATAAGGAATCCAGTGGTAGGACACACTGACACAGTTCTATGTGATCTATGGTGTAATAAGACTTGCTCAATATTTTCGATCATGAGAAAGATAGGAACATGTCCTCAGAATCAGGCGATGAAGTTGAACACATTGGAAAAGACTCCAGTAATTCAAGAAGACGTAGACCAAGATGGAGTCTACCAAAAAAACAAAAGATAAGTATTTTAATTGTCATTTCCTATATTCAGGAAATGTATTATGCATATTAGAATATTTGTAGTTTACTACTAATATGCAGGTGATGGTTAAGTGGCTTATGTTATTGTACAACATTCCATTTATACTTATCTAAAATGAAACCTCCTTGCTGACATAATGTCTTGGCAAGACAAAAGGCATATAGAAAGTTATCGTATTTATACGGGATATAGATGATTGTTGCATTAGTGGAAATAGTTGTATGATTATATGACTTATATATTTATGCATAAGAATTTGTCATTATGAACATGTTACAAAATGTTTCTATTCATACAACTATATTTGACTTGTAGGAAGGATTGTATGCAGTCACCAACAAAAAAAGAATGATGCAGTTACAAATGTAAAAAAGAAGAATTGTGCAAGTTGTGGATGTATGATGCAATTGCGGATGTACAAGAGAAGACTGATGTAGTTACAGATGTACAAAAGAAGAGGGATGCAATTTGTGAATGTATGATGTTGTTGATAATGTACAAGAAGAAAATGTTAAAGAACATGATGTAGAAGGGAGATGTAAATCTCAAGTATGTTCCTACAAAGGAACAAATGGAAGATGTGTTGATAAGATTTTGTCTCATGTAAAGTTTGAATACTTTTGAGATAAGCTTGGTGTAGTCCAAAAGAACCTCTCTCTTAAGAGAGAGTGATGGTAGATTGAAGAAGGATGCAGTGGTGGTAACCCAGTCTAGAGTAGGGTAAGTATGGATAGGCTTGTTGGCTTGAAAGGGTTAGTATGTCAGATAAGGCTTGTTGATACTAGGGGTATTAGTATGTCTAGATAGCCTTGTTTGGACAGAAAGGGTTAGTAATCCAGACAAGGCTTGTTTGGTCCCCAGGAAGATCCATCTATCTAACTCGGATTGTTGGTTCGAAAGGGTTAGTAAGTTAGAAAAAAATTCCCAGATGGATCTACCAGAGAACTCATTGTGATACTGATCTAATATAGTTAGAGGGAAAGAAGTGGTTGGAATGTATGGCTAGGCTTGTTGACCCATAAGGTATAGCAAGCCAAGCAAGGATTGTTTGTTCTCTAAGGATATCGAGTCTTTCTGATGAGGCTTGTTGGCCCAAAAGGGTTAGTAAGTCAGACAATATGTTATTATAAGTGGTTTTAGTATTGTTATACTTATGATGGCTGAGATGATTGCTTTAGTGTTGTAATACTGATGATTGCTTCATTATTGTTATACTGATGATTACTGAGATGATTGCTTCAATATTGTTATACTGATGACTATTGAGATGATTGCTGAGATAGCTTCAGTATTATTATACTAATGATTGATGAGATGATAGTTGATATAGTTTCAATATTGTTATACTAATTATTGTTCAGATAGTTTCAGCCACTCTTATAATGATGTAACAGGTTCAGTATCTTCATAGTGATGTTGTTGAGATAGTTTTAGTATTCCCATATTGATATGATAGATTTAGTATTTTCGTACTGACGTTGATATTTCAGTATTTTCATACTAATATTGATGTGGAAAGTTCAATATTTTCATACTGATATTGATGTGCCAAGTTCAGTATTTTCATACTGATATTGATGTGGAAATTTCAATATTTTCATACTGATATTGATGTAGCAAGATCATAGTTTTATATTGATGTTGATTGGGAAATTCCAATATTTTCATATTGATGTTGATGTGGCAGGTTCAGTATTTCTATACTGATGTTGATAAGACAGTTTCAGTACTTATATACTGATGATGATGAGGTAGTTTCAGTATTTCTATATTGATATTGATGAAGATGTTCCTTTAGCATTTGCATGTTGATGCTGATGATGTGGTTGTGGCCCCAAAACCTTGTGTTGATGATGTTGATATGATTTTGGTTCCAACACTCTCTGGTGATAAGTTGAAGTCACAACACTTTGTGTTGATGATGATGATGTTGTTTCAACATTTTTATGCTGCTGTTGATGATGATTTTCCATCATCTCTATGATGATAATGAAGATGATGATATAGCATTTATTGATGATGTTTCTTTATCACTAACATGATAATGATGTTGTTGTTGTTTTAGTATTTATATATTGATGATGCAAATGATGATGTTTCAATATTCACATATTGATGTTACAAAAGAATATTTAGTATTCCCATACTGATGTGGAAGAAGCAGATTCAATATTCACATACTGATGTTACAGAAGAAGATTCAGTATTCAGAATATGATTCAGTATCCACCTACTGATATTATAGAAAGATGTTTCAATATCCACATACCGATATTGCAGAAGATGATCGAGTACTCACATAAGATGATTTAGTATCCGCATACTAATGTTGGAGAAGATTATCCAGTACTCATAGATGACTTAATACTTACATACTGAGGTTGCATAAGATTATCTAGTACCCATAAATGATTTAGTATTTACATACTAAGGTTGTAGAAGATGATCCAATAATTTCATTCTAATATTGATGATGAAGATGCATGATGTTGTTCCAAAAATTCCTATGACATATGGAGATTCACCAGTCAATTGTATAGATGATTGTTGTTGATGTAGAATACCTTCCTACTTAACAAGGAGTGTTAAAGTATTGTAACTTCGAAAGATATTCGATTGTACCTTTGTAGTATTCTCCTTTGGAGATGTTATTCCTCCATTCGAAGATGTCCTTGGTGTAATTTATCATGTAAAAGTCATGAGGTAAACCCTCCATTATAATTTAGGGAAATATTACCCACAAAAGTAATATATAAAATGTATTTTGAGTCTCCCTAGGTAGGTTGGCTCTAATTAGGAGAGAGAAAGAGAGAGAGTCTACTATGGAAGATGAGCAACTATTCTTGTTTCTAGGGTTTACATTGTACTTGGTTGAATTATATACTAAGGAAGTTTTGTGGGGTTTTCTCCCTTGTGGTTTCCCCCAGGAAAATATTTGTGTTCTCTTGTGTTGTTGTACTTGTATTTCTTTTAGTGATCCTTTGCTTATGGTTATGATGTTATGATATTTTAGATATTGCATAACCATTAAAAATATAACACTACCACAACTATACATCTGAATGGTGAGTGTCTATATGTCGTAGGAATTTTTGGAATACCATCATACATCTTCATCATCGATCTCAATTGGATCATCTTATGCAATCTCAGTATGTAAGTACTGAATCATCTTCTATGCATACTTGATCATCTTCTGTAACATCAATATATGGATACTTAATAATATTCTAAAACATCAGTGTGTTGATACTGAATCATCTTCTGAGTATACTAGATCATTTTCTGCAACATCAATATGTGAATAATTAATCATCTTCTGCCACAACAGTATGTGAATACTAAATCATCTTCTTCCAAGATCAGTATGTAAATACTGAAACATCATCTGCAACATTAGTATGTAAATACTGAAATATCATCTGCAACATCGGTATGTATGTACTGAAACATCATCTGCAACATCAATATGTAAATACTGAAACATCAATAACAACATCATTAGCATGTTAGTGCTAACAAGATCATCAATAAATGCTATATCATCATCTACATTACCATCATAGAGATGTTGGAACATCCTCATCATTATCAACATAAAAATGTTGAAACAATCATCATCATTTGTATAGAAATACCAAAACAAACTCATCAACAGTCATCAAAACAATTATCAGTATGAGAATACTGAACCTGCTACATCAGTATATGAATACTGAAACTATTTTAGAAATCATATCAACAATCATTAGTGTAACAATACTAAAACTATCTCAGCAATCATCTCAACAATAATCTCAGCAATCATCTCAACACTCATCAGTATAATAATACTGAAATCACATCTTTTCCAGTAACTATCTTGGAGCAGTATCATAGTGAGTTCTTGGGTAGATCCATCCAAGCATTTTCTCTAACTTACTAACCCTTTCGACTCTACAAGCCTAGTTAGATAGATGGATATTCCTGGGGACCAACAAGTGTTGTCCTGGCTTAAAAACCCACTTGGGTTAAACTGGTCTATCTAGACATACTAACCCCCCTAGGATAAACAAGCCTTGTCTAACTTACTAACCCTTTCGGTCCAACAAGCCTAGACAAACTTACCCTACTCTAGACTGAGCTACCACCACTGCATCCTTCTACCATCTACCGTCACTCCCTCTCGAGAGAGAGGTCCTTTCAGACTACACAAAGCTTGTCTCAAAAGTATTCAAGCTTTACATAAGACAGAGGCTTAGTCAACAAATTTTCCACTTGTTCCGCTTTAGGAACATACTTGAGATTTACAGCTCCCTTCTAAACCTTATCCCAGATGTAATGATATCTAACTTCTATATGCTTCATCTTGTCATGAAACACTGTGTTTTCTGTCATCTTGATACAACTCTAATTATCACAAAGGATATTGGTAACATCTATCTCTGCATTAAATAATCATGCCAACATCTTGTGAAGCCATATTGCTTCGCTACAAGCTAAACATGATGCAATGTATTCATCTTCTATCGTGCTAAGTGCAATATTGGTCTTCTTTCTATTGAACCATGAGACCAAACTAAGGAAACATCCTGAAGTGCTCTTTATATATTTTGCACTTCCTTCCTAATCTGAATCCATAAATCCATGTAATTTGATCTCTCCATTTGATGCATATTTGAGACCATAATCTAAATTCCCCTTTAGATACCTCATCACATGTTTTGCTCCAACAAGGTGAATATGTTTGGGATTCACCATATATTGACTTAGAGTTTTTACAAAAAACATATATCTGGTCTTGTATTGGTTAAGTACATCAGAGAACCAATAATATGTCCATATAAGGTGGCATCAACTGCTTATGAAGTATCATCATTCAATAAATTCAAATTTGTTGTCATCGGAGTAGTCATATACTTGCAATCTATCATTCCACATCTCTTTAGGATTTTTGCTGCATATTTCCTTGGTTTAGGAAAATCTTGACTAGATACTACCATACTTCAAGACCTAGAAAATAATGCATCATTCCGAGGTCTTTCATCTCAAATTTTGTAGCAAGCTTCTTCTTACATCCGTTGATGGGATTATCTTCCCATGTAAAGAATAGATCATCTACATATAGTATTAATATCATAAGTCTATCACCCTCAACTTTATAGTATAGGTTGGAATCTACTTTACTTTTGGTAAATCCTAAGCTCATTAGGAATCCATCGATTCTTCCATACCATGCTCTGGGTGCTCACATTAACCCACACAATTCCTTATTGAATCTACATACATGAGTTTCCTGATCATTAGTCTTGAAACCTTGCGGTTGTTTGATATATACTTCTTCTTCTATTAAGCCATTTAGAAAGGTTGTCTTTACATCCATTTGATGTAACTTCCACTTCATACTAGATGCCAAGGAAAGGATGGTTCTGATTGAGGTGTACCTAGCTACTGGTACAAAGGTATACTCATAGTTGATTCCTTCATTATGGGAGAATCAACGAGCTACTAATCTTGCCCTACACTTCTCTATACTACCATCTGTTGAGTGCTTAGTTTTGAAGATCCATTTCGAGGATACCACTGACTTGTTTTTGGTCTTGGTACTGTTTCCCATACATCATTCTTTATAATGTATTGGTATTCCTCGACCATTACATCAGCCCACTCCTTATGTTTTATTGCTTCTTCAAAACATGTTGGTTCTTTATCAACAATATCACACATCAAAACCAAATAACTAGGGTATGTCTTTGGCTTCTTCCTTTCTCTAATGGTTCCTTCTGGGGAACCATGTATTTTTGCTTCTTCGATTACTTCACGAGCCCATGGAGGTTTCCTCTTTCATGAGATAATTTCACTGGGTAATTCTTTAGGTCTCTGAGATTCTATCATATCATGATCCTTAGGCATATGGTCTTCTTCTTCATTCCTAACTGGTTTAAGACTTTTTGTAGCTCTGGGAGTTTCATACTCCTCTTCATATTCCTTATCTTTCTTTGATTTTCTAAAGGTTGTATTTTCATTAAAAGTAGCATCTCTTATTAATTCAATTTGATGATGTATTGGGATATAGATACGATAATATTTTGATTGTTCACTATATCCTACAAACAATCCATTCTTTCCTGAAGGAACTAACTTTTATCTTTTATGCTTGGGAATGTTTATGTATACTAGACAACCAAATATCTTTAGGCGAATTACTTCAATATTTTCTCCAATAAACATATCTTACGGAGTCTTGTTCCCAAGGGCATTGTGAGACATTATATATTCTGTACATATATTATTGTCCTGGTTGCTTCTTCCCATAGGTACATTGGTATATCTTGATCATGTATCATAGCTTTCACAGCTTCCATGATAGATCTATTCTTTCTTTCTGCAACACCATTTTGCTGTAGATTATAGGGAATGGTGAGCTCCATCTTAATCCCATCTTTTTTGTAGTACTCATTGAATTCACTTGATGTAAACTTTCCTTCATTATCTGACCTCAATATCTTGATCTTATTTTTAGAGAGGTTTTCTACCACAACCTTAAACTCTTTAAACCTTTCAAACACTTCATTTTTCTTTTTCAAGAAGTATATCCAAGTCTTGCGGGAATAATCATCAATAAAGGAAGCATAGTAAACATACCCACATAATCAAGTGGTTTGCATTGGCCCGCATATATCTGAGTGGATAATATCTAATATCCCTTTTTCTTTGTTGTGATTGTTTAGATAAGGGTTTTTAATATTCTTTACTTGTGCACATCCTTTGCACACTCCTTCATGATCTATATGAATCTCTAGTAAACCAGTCACAACCTTGCTCACAATTGCCAATGCTTGGTAGTGTATATGAGCAATCCTTCTGTGACATAGCTCACATGGGATTATGGTACTAGTCATTAATGCTAAATCTACATGTCACTTTAAAATGTAGAATCCTCCTTCTTCAACTCCAATTACTACTACATCATCTATGGTTTTTCCTTTTGTCCACATGAGAAATTCTCCATCCACAAAAGCAACTCTAAATCCTTTCTTATCTAAGTCTGAGATAGAAAGAAGGTTCTTCTTTAGTCCTGGGACATACAGAAAATCCTTCATCTTCATGGAATTCCCAGAGTCCAAGTTATAGGATGCTTTTCCCATTCCTATAATGGGGTATTGGGAATCATCTCCAAGCATTTATTTTTGTGGGGATTCCTTTTTTACAAGACATGAGAGTGAGTCCTTCTAACCTTTCATGTTCTTGGAAGCACCACTATCTACTAGCCAGGTGTCATTTCCTGAAGAGACTGAACCTGTGAGTGCAGAGATTAAGACATATTCTTCACTGGAGTTTTCATCATCCTTAGCTTTCTCTTCATCTTCTTGATCACAGTATTCAACAGCATGGGCCTGAAATCTTTTCATCTTTTTTACTCTTTCTGTTGTTATTTCCTTTGGTATGGGCTGTCAAGGCTTGATCCTCATTTTCATTTAGCTTTTCTTCCTAGGATGTTATTCTTTCTTAATCTTGAACACATTCTTCCCATAACTATTGGAACTTGGTTAGTTTCCTTCTTAAACAGATTCCTCGGATAAAGGGTTCCCAATCTCTTGGAAGACCATTCAAGGTGGTCATTACAACTTATGCTTCTTCGAACATGTCGCCAATAGCTTCCAACTGTTCCTTTATTTGGGATACTCTTTTAAAATAATATTGCATGGTATCTCACTTTTGAGCCCTTATAATTTTGAGGTGATTCCTCAAGTTCATCTTTCTATTGATGTTTCTTCCTTCAAATAGGCCAGATAGAGAATCAAACATTTCTTTTGGTGTCTCCCTTGAGGATACTTGAGGGATCAAGTTATCATTGATAGATTCAGCTATGATCCTTTTAGCCTTGATCATATCCTTCTTGTATTTGGACTTAGCTTCATCTTCTTCAGGTTCTGCAACTTCCTCCTTTAGAAATCCTTCTAGATCATTTTTATCTAGAATGAGCATGATCTGATACTTCCATGTTATGAAGTTTTCAACACCTTCAAGATTCCTATCTAGCTTGGTATTCTTTGTCATATTAATATAATGAGAACTTCAAATGGAATAAGAAGGAGCATTACTTACTTGATGAATACAACTTATGGCTGACCTTCTTCAAGATGACCTAGGGTTTGATGTAGAAACCCTAATTTTTCAGCTTGGATCATTGGTAGGGTTGACTGATGGAAAGCATGTTCCTTCCCAGGGAGAGCTATACTGCATCTTTCTTTTTCTAATATTGATGACGAAGTCTTAGGAAAACTAAAGCCTTAATTTTTCCTAGCAGTAGTGTTTGGTCCAAAACTGTAACTTCTTGGAATTCAATTCTATTTCCACGAAAAGATGCGCCCTTCGGGAGTGAGTTGAGTGAGCCCTCTTTTCTGGTTGATTTGTCGAGGTATTTGTTTGAAGTAACAAACCCTAGCTATGCAATGTTTCCTTTCAAACTCGCTCTGATACCATGTTAAGTTTTCTTAATTGCTTAGATGATATCTCAAAACAGTTTTTCACTAGTAGAATCACTCAACGAACAACAAGAATAGAAACACAAGAACACAAATGTTTTCCTTAGGGAAACCACAAGGGACAAAACCCCACAAAACTTCCTTCCTAAGTATAGAAATCAACCAGAGCAATGTAAACCCCAGAAAATTGTTCTTCTCTCTCTTGCAAACTTGCTTGAGTGAGTGTGTACAAATGAAGGGGAGCCCATCCCTATTTATATTTGTCACTTGAATTGACCTAGGACCTAAGAGAGTCTACTTGTCTAGCAAGACACCAAAAATAACATTTATTATAATGATACTTGGGTAATATTGATTCGACTTACATCCGAAGGTTTACATTGATTCTTTTAATAAATCTTACATGCCAAACTCATCTCCTTATGGAGGAATACAATCAATACATTTGGAATATCTTCCGAAGTTACAATACTTTAACATGCTTGTTATTCTTGGCTATTAGGTCTCAATTTTTTAAAGGATCAATGAGGCTACACTTCCTTAAGAGAAATCGATGCTTTGTATCTAGTAAGCATTAAAACCTAAATCTAAATATTTAACATTGTTCTTATCTTTATTAACGCTCTTAAATCTAACTCTATTTTGTTTTATGTGCATGGGGATTCAATCAGTGGCGTGAAAATTCTTGGGATATTGTATGAATTGGATTTCTTGCTACGTATAAAGGTATGCATGAAATTCTTCAACCGGTTGGCGTGATATTGTGTATCTAAATTGATGGGATTTGGGAACTTTGGGAAAAAGGATTCTCGACCCAATGCATTCTATGGATAGATCTTAAGTTAAGTTGAGTTGCACTTGTTTTGGTTGTTCAAGATATGATTCAAAACTTGTTTTCCTATCTCATTTAAAGACTCAATTTAACTTTCAAATCCAAGAGATTTGGATTCTTGATGTAAATTGCTATTGTGTAAGTGGAATATTTGTTTCCCTTCTCAGATCAGTTTATAACTTATAAACATTTTACAGTTTGATAACATATGTAAAATCTAGGGTTCTAAAAGTGTTTACATTTGGCCTTATTGGTATTTTCATAGTTCATCAGTTTATATTCATCTTGTTTATATGTACTAAGAAGTCTCTCAGCTCTATTGTTATCTCTATCCATTATTAGTATAATCTATATTTATACTAGTTATTGATTATGTTTATATTAGTACAGTTTATACTAAAATATTTATCTAGCATGTTATCAAGTTTTGTTTAAAAGAAAGCTATTTTTCCATAAACAACAAATAACATATCAAGAGATAATGAATTAATTGATGCATAAATATTTATTTCTGCATATACATTGGATAAAAGAGCTAATAAAACTTTTAATAAATGATAGCAAGAATATAACTAAACAATTCCAAAATAAGATTAGATAGGATGGTCATTTGATGGGTTCAATACTTGTAGTATTTTGCCTAGGGCTTGGTCATTTATGAGTCAGCTACTCATTATTACTCCACAATGAGTCTAGACCTTATTTTTAGGGAGGATGCCTCATGCATTACTTGATTTTTCATTCAACACTTGGGAATTTTTTTACACTTGTCATTCCTCCTTATGGGTTAGAAAACACTATGTAATAACTACATTAGTTTTGATTCTTTCAGTTTTTAATTGAATATTAATTATTAATTCTTTTATATTTATTTTGACCTCACTTGGTCAAAATATCAAAATAATAACTTAGGTTCTTTCAAACAATAAATATTGGTGCGTTACATGATCAAATATTCATTTTAAAAACCCTAAAATTTAAGTATAGTGGGATTTCATTTAGAATGTTTTTATTACAACCACATTGGATTGACACTCCCAAGTTGGAACCAAATAATGGCACAAAGTAAGTGTTTCCCCAATTTTCATTTTTTTAAAACATAACATGTAAGCCTTGAAAATTTATGATTTAGTACCAACATGGATTGGCATGAATTAAGGTGGTTTTGCAATGTTTTTTTCTAGAAACCATAGCTTTAAAGCCTAGTGGATTTTCATTTGTCACTATGGATACTCAAGATGTCACATCATAGCCAAGTGATAATTAGTATAAGTGAATTTCATTTTTGAAATGAAAATTTCCAAATATAAGAATTAATACCCTAAATATAAAAGGCAAGTAAAATTTAATATAATATTATTTAATAGCAATAAAAATTGATCTATGAATTTAAACATATGACAGTTAGATATCAAATCCATGTATTCAGGATTAACTACTCACCAACATAGTATTAAATGGAGACCATTAGATATTATTTAGGAGTAGCTACTCCTAAACTTATAATAGTATTAAATGAACCATGTTCATGATGTTATTTTTAGCCATTTTTCTTGAGTTTGTCCAAATATTGAAGATCCCAACAACTTTTTCTTGAATTTATCTAAAAATAGGTTGGAAAAATGACTTGGATAAATTCTTAAAAATTTGGGGCATCCTAAACCACATAACCCCATGATGGAAATCTAAAATTGAAAATAAAGTGCCTAATTTCCAATTAAATGAAAATATTAAAGACAAAATAGAACCATGAACTATTATAAAACAACCATAAATCCTAAGCTTGATCATCCTTCCTACCATAATAAAGTTGCAACCATAAACCACTTTCATCACCCATAGTATGCCAAGTCAACATGTCTTCACTAAACCCAACCCAAGAACCTTATAAGTGCTTGTTTTTCACCATAGACGATGTTCCACCATCGTCACTCAACCATAGGAGATGTTTAACCATTGCCCCCTCCCCCCTACGAGTTTCAGTTCAATACATCTAATGTGAAATAGACATATATATTGTAACTATAGGTTCGATATATGTAAAATTCATTTAATGTACAAATACATTGTCAACTAAGTATGTTGATATCCATAAATTTGAATTGAAATGTTAAAGGTCATGTAATGCACATAGCTATGAGTACATAACTATATGTTTTTTTTTTTATCAACCTACCCAACATTTTAGTTTAAAAGTGGATAATTGTTAATTGCTACTTTTAAATAAATTGTATTTTTTAATAAAACTTGGCTATTAAAAAATAAAATATCTAGACAATTTTTTCCTTTTACAAAGACATAGAAACTTAAAACATCGACGAAGAAAAAAAAATTCTAATTCGATGAATAAAATGAAAAACAAATTCTAATATTGTTTTGGAGTAGAAGAATTAATTAGAATAAAGTGAAAGACAAATTCAAAATGTTAACTATATTAATAAAGTGAAAGGCAAATTCCAACTATTTGGGATCACTTCAAATTAAGATGACATGTTTCACTTCAAGTTATAAATGTTTTTATTGGGGTCCATTCTTGGGTTTCACCAAGGCCTCTTGATTCTCATCAAGGTTGAATAGAAACTAATATTTCTAATAATAATAAAATGTTTCCATTAAATCTAGAAATATGTGACATAAATAAAGTCTATATGCTGGTTGGATATGTATATAGTGGTACAGGTGCTTCACGAGGGCGACCTACACCCTTCCTCAAGTTCTAAATCACCGTTTCTCTCACACCAACGCAAAAGACACTCACCAAAACTTTCATAGCTATCTTCTTTTCATCAAATACAAGGAAAACAAATTAATTTATTATAATATTATTTTTTAATACAATAATAATGATTAAAAAAAATCTTTAATTTTAATGTAAAACTCTTAACAAAAGAATATGAAAATGATGTGAAGATGATTTTTTTAATAAAATTAACGTGATATTAATAGATGATATTTAATTTTAACATACCACTCTTAAGAAAATTAATATGAACACGACGCGAAGTTTATGTTTTTAATAAAGTTGATGCTATTATCTTATCAAGAATATAATCTTGGATAAAATACATAAAATACAATTTTTACATTGATATAAAAACTTAAAACGTAAAAATAAAAAAATCGAAGAATAAAGTGAAAGGGAAATTCTAATATTTGTTTTGGTCCAAAGATTTGTAATTGAGATAAAATGTTGTGAGAATAGATATCAAAATAATTCTCATAGCTATATAAAGGTAGTGGAAAATTTACAGTTTGATCGTAATTTTTTTTTGGATTTTCAATCTAATTATATTGATTTTTTTAAGTTTTATAACATAATCTCCTTAAAAATTTTAAATCCAAGAGTAATTCTCCGTTGATTTTTATACTTGGGTGTGCGACTTAATATTCGTCAGTGGAAAAAATGATCTCGGCGTGTGTTCACGTCGGAGAGAGGATTTACCGGTGGTAAGTCCGTCCATCCAACTTGCATATATACGCTTCAGCTTCCATAGACGAAAATGGACTACTCAGCTCCAGCTTTACATCATTCCAGGACGATCTGCGAGGTAGTGCTTTCCGCGGGTTCTCTTGCATCGAGACTATTTTCTGTCGCGTAGCTTCTGTTTTTCAGCTTTCTCCCAATCTGCCGTTTGGTTTCTCCCATATTTTCCTGCTCCTTCCAGTCTGATCTTTTGGGTGCTGTATGATACATACAGGTTTATTCTTGTAAGAGAGAGACAAAAGTCATTTCTACATCCG
Organism: Pseudotsuga menziesii; assembly: GCA_001517045.1. Taxonomy (NCBI): domain Eukaryota; kingdom Viridiplantae; phylum Streptophyta; class Pinopsida; order Pinales; family Pinaceae; genus Pseudotsuga; species Pseudotsuga menziesii. The sequence goes on from LPNX010255989.1 coordinate 128,331, forward strand.
AATTGTTGCAATGAATTGTGAAATGTCACACCCTGAAATCAGGCCAACATCTGCAGAACCAGAGCCAGAGCCAGCAGCCGAGTTTCATTCCGCGGCGAGTAATGGTACATCGTGTCAGAGCCTGCAACTGAGAGAATCACGTAACGGTAAAGAAATTACACGAGGATGGATCACCGAAGCAGAATGGACTATTTATATTCAAAAGAATTCCATTGATGATGGGAGATCGCCGTCCGTTGTATCCATATTTAGAGTTCCATACTTGCTGAAAAAGTCAAAAAAAGAATTCTATGTTCCTCAAACGGTTTCGTTGGGTCCATATCATCACAGAAGTGCGGAGCTTCATCTAATGAGCAATCACAAAGGAAGAGCCCTGCATCTAATGAGGACGAGGTTCAATAATAAAAGGTACCTTGCCAATGTGGATCCAAATAATATGGATTTCGCCCATCGTGCAAGGGAGGAGATCGTGAAGCTGGAGAAAGAAATCAGGGACAGCTACAAAGAAAAAATCGATTGCGATGGAAAGACCCTGGCTCTGATGCTAAGTTTGGACGGTTGCTTCATTCTACAAATATTAAGGTCTCTCAGTGGGTACAGAGCTAGTAACTGCTATGAACCTATGTTTGAGGAAGATTATATTGTTTATAGTGGAATTGACATACTGATTGACATTGTGAAGCTTGAAAATCAAATCCCCATGATCGTTCTCCAGAAGTTACTACAATTGGAGTTCAACTCCCTCGATACACAGAACGACCTTTTGGAAATCTTGCGCCGGCTGTTGGACTATTTATACCCTGTAGAGAGTAAGGATGCAGAGAGGCTATGGGTTTGGCCGCAAGGAGGAGTTCATCATATTCTAGGTTTAATGCACAGCTTCATTGTATCTTCCCTTTCCGATCATGATGATCCTGTAGCTGAAAGCGACCTCAGTGCATGGAGAAAATGGTTTAAATGGAGTTGTGTGTCGAGTAACCTCGGCAAATGCATACATTTGTGGAGTAAATACATGAAGTGTGGCAATGAATGGTACAGTGCAATTAAATGGTACAGAAAGGACAGCACAGTGAATAATGTCATACGCATCCGTCGTGCAATAGAACTAAAAAATGCTGGAATCAAATTTAAAGGATGCGGTGCTGCGGGAGGGACCAGGATGATTAAATTCGATCCGAAGAACGCCACAATTTTTCTTCCTAGGATCCGGATCCAAGACCACACAGAAGTATTATTCCGTAACCTAATCGCTTTTGAGCTGTGCAAGCCATCTGAAATCAATTACGTGACGTCTTATGTGTTTTTGATGGATGGGTTGATCGACACGCGAGAGGACGTGGCTTTGCTGATAAGAAGTGGCATCGTCACAAACTTACTTGGCAGTGATGCAGAGGTTGCAGAGCTCTTCAACGGTTTATGCAAGGACGTCACCCTCAACCTAGACACAGATAAATTCAAAAAACTGAAACAAGATGTGCATGATCACTACGGAAATGTAATGAAGGTCCAGCTTGCCGAGCTTGTGAAGGACCATTTCTCATCGCCGTGGAAAACTGTAGCCTTCGTTGCGGCAATTCTTATAGCGTTGTTCACCACGGTGCAAACCATCTTTTCAGTACTCTCAGTATATAAATAGCCTCTCCACTGTATGTTTCTCTTCCTGTTTTCGGTTGAGTAAGCTATTTCGTTATTACAAGTGAATTGTTTTTTTATATTGTTCGCTACAAAAAGATGAAAGTGTGAAGATTAGTTCTGTAATTAATAATGAGCAAGCTTTTTCCATTACGTGACGTTTTATGTGGTTACTTGTTCGGACCTTAGTCTTATTATAGTAAGAGATGTTACCATGGCATATTTGATGGTCCTTAAACATTGATACATTGATATTAAGGGGTTAAGACCCTAAGCTCTAAACCTATGGCTTAAACATTACCTTTATACTTAAGCTTGGGTTCTTGACTTGGACTAGCGCATACTTATGTATGAAAGAAACTTTGTAATATGGCATACTATGTAATAGTATACGATCTGCATTAAAGTTTTGGGGTGGCGAAACTATAACATATGGTATAAACCATATGATAGCAGGGTTAGAGCTTTCATGTGGGAGGTGGTCATATGTTGTAAGGCAATGAAACTTAAGCTATGGAGAGTGGGTTTTGTATGGATTTAATGGTTTCCAGCTGGTACATTCAATGCTTTTGGAGAAGCATCAAAACCTTCCCTTAGACTTGGCTTATGATGGTTGTGCATTGTGTTTGTCATTTGGGGTTTTTGCAATCTGGCTTTATGCAGGGGGAAGACCATGGAGGCGACCTCCAGACCGTGAGGTATGACTCGTCTGGTTCATACACCAGCATATTGGTTTGGTTTAATTTTTCTGAGTGTGGCCATGCTTCTCATCCCCAGTTTTTCTTGTGTTTTGCAGGTACCGAAAGGGAATGAGGAGTAGCGTGGCTTTAACTCTGTTGGCTCCAAACGTTTGCAATCATGGCCACGGTAACCCCGTGAGCAAGTCTCTACTTTCTACCTCTCAACCCTCTTGGGCAGACTGTGCATAGATTTGTTACTTGGTTTGGGTTTTATGCTGTGGGTTTCGATGTGGGGTTTAAATTTCGCCTTCGAGCAGATGATTACAGACTTGGATTTTGAACAATGTTTAAATGGCTTCGGCTGTGAAGTGAAATCGCACTCCCTCTGGTTCTGCGTATAAATTTTGGGTTTGTAAAATTACTTGGGCTGTTAGCAGCGAGGAAATGAATGTTTGGGCTTCTAGCACACTTGGTATTTGTTTATGCAAATCGTGGTTTAGTTGGGACCTTTTAGCCATGGCCTGCACCATTGCTTGCAATGGTGCGTTAGCCCATTGGCATGCCTGTGTAAACTTGTTTATGATTTTTAATATGATGATGGTGTATTTTAATTGGTAAGCTGTGTAAATGGATGCATACTATTTTTATTATTTGATTTACCATGGTTTTTATCTTATGATGTGCATAACATGATTTCGATGCGTTATTTTGTTGTTATGGTGGATTTGTGTGGGCATTCGCCGACTTGAAGGTTCTATGTGTAACGGCATTACTTAGCTTGTATTTGTAACATATAGGCAGCGTGGGTATAGGCCATGTTGTGAAGGGCATGAGCATTTCCCATAGTGCTGCGATAGTATAGTGTAGGGTTAATTTGGTAGGACTCTATATTAAATTAAAACTTGGTTAAGGCCATGATTGGATTAGGGTCTTATGACCTCAACATTTTAACGTTGTCATTTGTTATTTATAATGTATTGGATGTATTTTATAAACCATAGCTCGCATATGATTTGATGTATAGCGTGGCCTATGTAAGAATGGTTATAAGATTTGGTTGTTGTTTTGTACATACTGTCACGTCCCCATGCCTCCGACCGACGAAGAGGACACGACGAACATCAAATACAGACCGGGCAAACAGCCCCATGAACATGAACAGGAAAATCCATGGAGAAATTAAAAACTTATAGGATGCATATTAAGATGCCTAAGCATGCACAAATGCCTGAATCCTCAATCATACAGCGGAAACAAAACGCATACATCTCCAGCATTCCACCATGTTCAATATGGTTCATTAATTGACATCAATATATATACAGAGATGGAATATAGATAGCAGCACTTATCTGTTGATGAAGACTTCGCCCGCAACCAGCTACGTCACTGCAACGTTCCACCCAACCATAGGCCAACTTGCTCATCTATCTCTCAGCAACGCTGCCACCCCCGAGTTGGGCATGATTCCTCCAAGGATAAGGGTCAATTGCAGGCTTACGCATAGCCAAGGGGACACAATCGGCAACTATACAGCTGGGTTTGACAGGCCTACAACAAACGGTCAAGCCAGCACAGTCCAAAGACCACCCACTGCTTACATGCAGCAAAACAATCCCTTCATAGCCCTGTGAAGAAGGAAAAACAACCAGGGATGATCCCCAAATGCAAGGTGAGGCACCGCTCAAGCCCACCAGGCTACTCAGAGTTGGTTTTGGCCCTAACGTGGCCAAAACAATTCAACTGCAACCCAAACCAGGGTACCTCAGCAGCCACGAACCACAACGAATGGTAACAGCAATCCACGACCCCAAACAGGGAAACTCAGCCAACAGCACACACAACAACATCCAAAACCCATGGAAAAGAGATGACAACGACCTAAACATGGGTGAATCCAACGGCAAGCAGAATCGTGGATGAAAACCACGATCACTCACATACACAGCCGAAATTGTGGATGGCAGGAAACGGCTTACCAAGAATCCAGTGGCCCAAAATGTAAATGAGCACACAGCCAACAAGACATGGGAAAAACAACGCCCCCCCCCCCAGTCTCATAATGAAACAGCGGAAATAAAAACTTACACAGACCATGCTGGGAAGAAATTACAGTCTCCTGACCCACGCGTGAGCAACCACACCGCAGACCCCACAAATCAGCCCGTGAGGAAAGGATGGAGCCACACCATCCGCCAATCCGCAGGAGAAAACCACGTGGGTAAAACCAGGATATTCCTGCGCACGAGAAAGAGCAAGAATCCCACTCCTGCGTGAGAATGCACAGCTCCTAGCCTATGCGCGCGAATAAACAGCAACGTGAGGACGATTTAATCATGGGTGAGAGTGGAGTCCTCCAGAAGATGGACAAACAGGGAAAGAGCACGTGAGGGGAAGAACGGACAGTCGTGGGGTGGAGTGGTCATGTGGGCAAGGGACTGACAGTCCTCCACACCCACCACCATAATTGCCCCAAACTACCAGCAGCCATAACTCCTCAGCTACCCAACAAAACATTAAAGAGGTTGACAAGGTTGGATGAGACAAGGAAAGGTGGCAAACAACAAAGGTGGTGAAACATGGGTTTTTCCCCATAAACCAAGGTTTGACATCTCCCACCCCCTTATCCTTCGGAACCATGCCCTTTTCATTCAACGTTGCACTGCCGTAGCTGGTTGTGGTTTTAGTTTTAATTGATGTGCGTGTTTACATGATGCCGAATTATAATGTGCCTTATAGCACGACATACCATCGGCAACTATCCCTATTGCCGAAACATACAAAACCAAATCAATGGTGGGGCTTTTTCCTTTAGCTCCTCACCACGATTAATTACATTATATACATCATGCGAACGGGGTCATAACCAGGGATGTGACACATACAATATTTATGGTTTGTTATTAAGGCTTTGTCTTGGGTCTAGACATCCATGGGAATCGATGTCGCTACCTCTATTGGCAAGCAGGGTTTTAATGTAATGTAATGAATGGTATTTGAATAAATAAAAGCAAACTGGGCTTACATGCCCACAGGATTCGATTCCTGTTCCTGTTTGCAATACATGGATTTATAATATGATTTTGATGTTATTTTAATATGACATGATTACTGTATAAGACGTATTATTTTAATTTGGTTATGGTAATGCTTAATGAGTTATGTAATTTTGTTTATGGTTATGTATAGATGGAAAATGGATAGAACTGTGGATTCTTTTGTATGCATTATGAACAAAGATTTGTAAAGGACCACATCGATGGTCACAATGCTTCCTTTGTTTATTTAGTTTTGATACTGATAATTTAAAAGCAAGTTTTGATACTAGTATATTCTTATTATGGAAGACCTTGAAATGTTTTAGATGAGTTGTTTATTTTTTTGGAATTAAATGTATAGATAGCTTTAATCACCTATAAATAAGTATGATGAGATCAATATTTTTCTCAAGACATTTTCACTCGAAAGTTATTAAATTCTTTTCAGTAACCCCTAGCGTTTACCAGAGCCCATACTCAACGCTTATAGCAAAAAGTTACAAACATAGTGCAATTCTAGAGCTTTTGATCAACACTAAAATACTAGGATGTACTTGTACGATACACCTAGGGATACAATGGCCAGGGATCCGATGCTCCAGAGCTTATGCTCAACATCAACATGGAAGACTCCAAGGCTTATGCCCAACACATCCAATTATATTTTCATGTGTTCTAGAGCTTCTCGCTCAACACAAAGGTAAGTTCTCATGTGCTCCAGAGCTTCTCGCTCAACACAAATCATCAATCACTCCAATACTCCAGAACTCCTCGCTCAACATAAGATATGTCGTCGTTCATGTGCTTCAGGGTCCACGCCCAACAAAAAAAAGCATATACATATATCATCAATAACTCAAGTGCTCCAAGCTTCCCGCTCAGCACAAAAATTCTCATCAACCACATGCTTTAGGGTCCACACCCAACACAAACATGCATATACATATATCATCAATAATTGGCTTACGCCCAATATAAAACAAATCCTCATGTTCATATGCATTGGGGTCTTTGACCCAATATAAAATAAAACATCAAGATAATAATCATAATCAATAGACACATGCCTATAAGTGTTAGGTCCAAAATTTGGGATATTACATCCCTCCCTGCTTAGGACAATATCGTCCCTGGTGTTCTAGGGACTCGGAATGATATCATGAAACAAAGCGGGGTAAGCCTTTCTCATGTTGGCCTCGTTCTCCCAAGTTGCTTCGTTAGCCTCAAAGTGCTTCCTCTGCACATTCAATTGGACCACGGTGTGCTTCCAAAGCTACACTTCTCTTTTATCCATTATATGAGTAGGCTCAGGGGAAAACTCCCCATCAGGTTCCACCTGTAATAGGGAACAATCAGCAACATGTTTAGTATCATAAACATATTTCTTTAACAAAGATGCATGGAAAACATTGTGGACTCTTACATGCATGGGAAATGCTAGTTCATAACCCACTGGCCCTTTCTTGGACAGTATTTCAAAAGGTCCGCAAAATCTAGGTTGGCCAGTATTTCTACCCAAGCTCAACGAGCTTCATTTGGCTTTTACTTTCAAGTAAACATGATCACCTATTTGAAATTCCTTATCCTTTCTTTCTCATTCCACGTAACTTTTCTGGAAGTCTTGTGCTTCCTTAAGGTTCACCTGGACCTTGGTAACCAAATGTTCCAATTCCATCAACAAATCAGACCCTAACATGAGCTGATCCATTAGGCTATCCCAAGTAACCAGTGTCCTACACTTTCATCCATAGAGTACCTCAAAGGGACTAATCTTGGCGGAAACTTGATAACCATTGTTATACGCAAACTTTGGGAGATGTAGGTAATCCTCCCACTTTGTGGGATTTTTCATGACATACATTCGAAGCATGTCCTCGACAATTTGGTTTACCCTTTTAGTCTGCCTATCTATTTGCAGGTGATATGCAGTACTGAAGTTCAACTGTGTCTTCAATCTGGAGAATGAATATCTCCAAAAGTTTCCTATGAACTTAACATCTCGATCCGAGATAATTACCTTCAATATCCCATGTAATCTAAATATCTCTTTCAAGAAGATATCAGCAATGTTCACGGCCTTGTAGGTCGATTTTACAGGAATGAAGTGTGCTACCTTCGACAACTTGTCGATGACCACAAAAATAGAATTATTTTGCTTCTTACTTTTCGATAAACCAGTGATAAATTCCATACTAATAACCTCCCACTTCCATTCTGGAATGGGAAACGGCTGTAGTGATCCTGCAGGATGCTGATGCTCAGCCTTGACTAGCTGGAACTCCTAACATTTCACTATAAACATTGCAATGTCGGCCTTTAACTTAGGCAAAAAAAAGTGTCTCTTAATAGTGGATATCATCTTTTGATATCATGGGTGCCCTGAGTAGGGTTCCCGATGAAATTAAGTGAGGATGCTGGACTGAAGGTCCCCTCCTTATGGAACATACAAGCGATCCTTGGACCATAGTAGTTCGGATTCGTCGACCTTGTATTCTTTTTATTGTTGAAACAACTTGCCCTCCTAGACTTTCTTGAGGATCTCTACATAGAATGGGTTAACTCTGTTGGCCACTCTAATCTTCTCATGCAAATATGCATCGGTTTGACTCAAAGTCACCTTGTAAATCATGTGAGTCCATTGGCTTAAAGCATCAGCAACCTTATTCTCCTTTCCCTTAATGTGTTTAAGCTCGAAATGGTACTCGCTTAGAAAATCCAACCATCTAGCTTGCCTCACATTCATATCCAGTTGATCAAATAAATACTTTAGACTCATATTGTCTGTCTTTAGAAGGAAATTCCTTCCCATGAGGTAGTGCCTCCACATCCTCAAAGCATGGATGATGGATGCTAACTCAATATCTTGCATAGGGTAATTTTGCTCATGTTCTTTCAACTTCTGCGATTTGTAACAGATCGCCTAATCATTTTGCAAGAAGACTCCTCCAAGTCCTTCCTTGCTTGCATCCATACAAACAACGAAATCCCCATCGAGATCCGCAATCCACAACACCGATGCAGTCATCAAAAGCTGCTTAAACTTTTGAAAAATTTCTTCGCACTTGTCAGTCCATATGAACTTATTTGCTTTCTTCTGCAAAGCGGTCATGGGGCAAGCGATTCTCGAGAAGTTCTCAATGAACTTTTGATAATATCTGTCTAATCCCAATAATGACCTAATGTTAATGACACTAGTAGGGGTAGGCCAATAATTTATGGATTTAATCTTTTCCAGGTCCACATCTATCCCTGTCTCAGATATAATGTGACCTAGATACTATATATGTGGTTTGTAAAAATCACATTTACTAAACTTAACGTAAAGATGGTGTTCTCTTAACACTTGTAGTACTACATGAAGGTGTTCTTCGTGTTCCCCTTTATTCTTGGAACAAACCAGGATGTCGTCAATAAATACTAAAACAAACTTATCCAGATACCTACTAAATATGTTGTTCATCATACACATAAATTTCATGGGTGCATTAGTCAACCCGAACGGCATCACTACAAACTCGTAGTTCCCGTACCTTGTACGAAAAGTAGTTTTGTGAATATCTTTATTGCAAATCCATACCTGATGGAATCTAGATCGTAGGTCAATCTTTGAAAAGATTCTAGCTCCTATTATCAGCAATATATCACGTTCTGTGGATAGAAGTTGTTCCTCTGGTCTGAATGGTTTAGATCCAGAACAAATGAGTGAATAACTCGGTTGAAGACCTTCCCTAAATGTTATAGACACCTGGAATGTAACTCTGATGAAGGACCTATATACATGTAAAACATATCAAACATACAAAGACATCAAAGCTACCAAAAAATCATCTACACATCCATATTAGTGACTAAGGAATCCAATAACATATATGTGAGATTAACACAACAAACATGTGGGAAGGAAATCAACTTTGCATTAGAAAATAAATGAAAGAGCTTACGACCATGTGCCTTAGTGCTGATACACTCCTTCATAAGACTAGCACTTTGTCCCCGATAGCTCTAACTTGCTCCACAATTGCTCTCTAATGGATTAGGCCAGGGTATCAATTCAATAGCATAACTTTACTATTATTCTCTCCCCCTCAACCATGTAGTATGAGCTTGTATTTATAGGGCTCAAATGGATAGGATGGTTGAGATATTGGTGGGTGAGGTGGCTACAAGATCCTACAAAGAGGGATTGTGACCTTAACCAACCCAAGTGAGTAGGGATAAGGTTAGACACGAGGCTCTTGTTCTAGAAGCCTCGAGAAACCTCCTTTTTTCACTTTTTACCAAGGGCACCGCTTATACCCCTTTATGACAGAGTGGTGATGGGTAGGAACCGCGCCAACAACATAGGTTAAAGGCTGTGGCACCACCTGGTTCTCACACAACTAGTGCGGTGCTGAACAGGGTACCACTTATCTGCTTGAGGGTAGAAGCGGTGATGCAATTTTGTATGTTGGAATTAACACCTAGACTAGGATTCTCTTCAACTTTGGGATTTTAGGGAAAATGTCTGTGTTAGGGATTCTATCACATGTTGGTGACACATTTTGAGTGTAACAGAATGCCCCCCAAAGCATGAGGCTAGAGAAATATGATAAGCGAGAGCTTTGATAGAGCAAGTTATCACTTCAAGGTAAGAGCCAGCTTGATCAAAGAGTGTCATCGAACAGGCATCTGCAATACATCAATACTTTTACTCATGAATAGATGTAACCTCATCATGGCTGTAGACCAATACAAGATAGATCCATGAGAGGAATAAACAACCATGGCTACTAGAATACAACATAGATCCATGTGATAAAGGACTCAAACCTGGACATAGGTACCATATATACAATGTAGATATATGTCATATAGACGCAAATTTTAGCATAGCCATGACCATACAAATGTGGATCCATGCTAGTACTTCATACAATATACTCCATCGCAACCTGGCGAGAAAGCTATGAGAGCTTAACAAATACCTAGGGTCTTCGTCTCGTCTTCCACAAAGTACGATTCTATCCATGCGATTACAATGTTTTGAAGTCAAACATGGTAGAAACCACTTGATTATCGGTCAATGAGGTGAACCATTAACAAGTGCGAGGGAGATCACCAGTGATGTCAATCATTCCCAAGGTACCCTAGTACAATCTACTGAGTGTGAATAGATGTCTTGGTGTCGAACACCCAGCAGAGTCTTCTGATCAAAGGCCAATGATGTGAACCTTTGTTGATAGCGAGAGAATCTATCATTAAGACATACAGATCTCAAGGTACTAAACTTGTTTTTAATACTATTTCCTGGATGATGAGTTGATGTCGACAGGAATAGTCTTGTTGAAGGAGGGCCATGATGAATCCCACATCAACGACACAAAACTTGGAACAAATTTTTGGAATATCATAGATAATGTAACCATAGGACTGACTCAAAGTACTTATACAAAGGTCATTTCAACTGCAAAGGTAGACTTCTTTCTTCCTTTGAACATTGGGTGGTAGGACAAAGACTTGACAGCATGACTAGACCAGATAGACACACAATGCGACAGTGGACAATGCAATATTTTGAAAAACTCAAAGGAGTGACATGACTCATGAAAAATGGATCGACTTGTAAGTCAGCTGAATACCCAATTGACTAAATGATATGCAAACAAGTGCCATGTTCAAAGGTGACAAACAACTTCCATTAGATTTGCAAAATGATTCCCTTCCCTTAATTCCCCCATCATGACTGATGAGTTCCTCTTTTCATTTTTATGAGTTCAAAGAGGGTAACAAACACTCGTTTAAGTTTATCCAAAGACAAGTCCATTCCCATATATTTCACGAACCTAAGAAAGGATGGGTTCGTTCCCAAAAAATGGTCTCTCAATGTTTAATTTAACGAGTCCAATGAAAGAAAACTTGGCATCGTTCATATTTAGAGAGTCTGAACAAAGAAAAAAGAAAACTCCAAAGGGTCCTTTTTCGTAAAATAGTCAATCCGAACCGAAAAAACAGATAACCTACCGTCAGAGAGACAACTCTTCAAATATGTTTACGAGTATGAATAAGACAAGTACTTGACAATATTTTCATATTTAGGGAGTCCAAAAAAATATTAAAGAAGACTCCATTAGGTCTCTTTTTAACAATGAACAGTTTTACGAGCCAAAAAAGAATCAGAAAAAAGATTCGGAACTTTAATACTGAGTTCTGAGAGCGTGACCAAAGTATCGAAACAAACACTCGAGGACTTTTTCCATTTTAAGGAAGTACAAAAAATTCAAAAACAAACTTCCCATAGATTTTTACTATTTTCATTTCTACCCCTGCAAAACTCAATAGCAACATTAATTTCTCGAAAAATGACTTTTAATGAGTCATATGGATGGATTTTATAATGATAATGATTTTAAAATATTAAAATGACATTAAAAAATCCTAAAATAGCTATAAAAGTCATTTCAAATAGTAAAAATCAAAACATTTCACTATTTACCACTAGTCAAGAGCATTTTGGAGCAACTTTGAACCAGATCTTCAGCTGCTGATTTTGGGAGATCCGACTGTCTAATTTGAGCGCCGTCAAATCCAGGTAAAAGACAAAAACCTAAGCTTTTACTTTCAAGCATTTATTTTTATTTTAGAAGGGTTTTTGTCGATTTTAGGCAGGCCCTAATCTTAAAATGTGGGCACCGCTCCTGCCCCTTACGGGACAAGCGATGAATTGTGAGAATCATGCTTATAACACTGCCCTCAAGTGATGCCACCGCTCTGTGCAAACAGAGCTCAGGTGGTGCAGACCATGAGTTTAGAAGAATGTATGGATAAACAAAAACACAATCTTTTAATTGATTTTGATGATTGGATATGTTTTTAACTAGTCCATTAATGGATTTTGGCATGTTTCCAGCAGTCGAAAATGGTGATATGGAAGGAACGGCAGCATGATGATGATGATGCTCGTGCTGAAAGAAATGTGGGATGTATAGCCACATTGAGGAACTGCAGCCTCCTCAAGTTCTTCCACACACCTAGTATGGTGTCTCATGAGAGGTTGTTGGAGTATATAGTCCATATATGGAACCCGGAACAACAATACTTCGAGGTGGGGGCACATGTGTTGACCATTGAGGTAGAAGACATATAATTCTTGACTAGATTGTCGAGATGAGCACCCCGATTTCATTGACTGATTCCCATGGAGGGGACATGACTACTCAGGAGCTGATTGACCACCACTGCCTTCCCGGTACTAGAACTTCAGGGAAGAAGATTCCCATCAAGGCAGTAGTGGATCTTCCTCTCCACACTCTTCTTTTTACCATACAGAGGCTAGTTGGGAGCCAAGGGCCTCATCAGGATTCTAGGGCACATATGTTGTATGCGACAGAAGCTATGGCACCTACATTTTTCAACTGGGCGGAGGCACTGCTACCGGTCTTTAAAGACCAGCTAACCAAGTGTCGACAGGGAGAACTAAAATAGTTTGGCTATGGTTTTATCTTATCTTGTTTCTTTTTTGAGTGGATCCCTCTACTGAGACCCCAAGTGGTTTTTACTGAGCTGAGGGTGAGAGACCCTCGTATGCTGAGGTGGGTCAAAATCATGGCTCGTATAGGAGCAAGCATAGGGAAGGTGAAGTTTGGGTATCCATTCTTCTGATGGCTTAGTGACTAGATCCTCATGGTTAAGGATTATGCTTATGCAGAAATTGATTTTAGGGGTGACCCTGACCTACCACTTCCACCTAGCGGGCAGTGGGGAGACATGGGTAAGAAAAAAACCCTAATATAGTTATTTATGTTTTTCATATTCTAATGTTTTTTATTTTTTATGTAGATGTAGGAACTGCACGACCGAGGGGATCATCCCCACTGGACAGACAAGCGGGAGCTCAATTTGTTCAACAAGGCGATGACCCTATGGGAGGGATGGAGGAGAACCTAGAGAGGTTAACTTTGGACATACCTGATGCATCCATTGATGATATCCCGATGCACTATCAGAGGCACACAGTAGGGGTGCTAGGCCACTTCAGCCATCTACTACGTAGAGGACTGCAAGTTGTTATGTGCTACCATGAGCATCACTAGCTCTTACATGATGTATCACTGAAAGCTTCCATAGCTTCATATTTTTTGTATGATTTTGTGCTTCCTGAAATCCAGAGTGCTTCAGATGAGGTCTCATGACCTATTTTTGTAAAAACACTTATATATATATATANTATTAACCATGTTTAACTTTCATGCTATGAATGAGCAATATACCAGTCTAGGATATAATTTGCCAATGAATTAGCAACTACATTGTCTGCCCTAGGGATATGCCTATAAGTAATGACTTCAAATGACCTTTCCAATAAACGTACTCTCCGATAGACTTCGGAGTAGTATAGGGTTTTTTATGGTGTAAACCTGGTTTAAATGACAAACCACCAATTGCAAGTCCATGAACACTACCAAGTCACGAATGTCCTGGGATGCAGCCTCAGTCAAAAGACCTATGATGGCTTCATACTTGGTGATATTGTTGGTAGCAGGACCAATACAAACTGCTCTTGAACTCACTAGATCATGTGTATGGAAATACATAACCCAAGCATCTAAGGCAAGGTTCAGGGTATGGCGGGAACCACCATCATTGAAGCCATAAAAATCCATCTGATCTGCATAACCAAAACATGGTATAAACAATCTAGACATTAAACTCAAAACCATATTGAAAGTACCAAAACACACCGAAAAATCAAATAATGTACATGTATACAAAGTACCATACATGAATGATCTAGGCATAGTACCTCTTCAGGTACAACCCATTGCGAGGTTGCCTGAAGGGGACTCCATCATAATCCATGAGCTTGTAGGCCCCTTTTTCTAAAACCTTGGAAATGATAAAAGGACCATAATACATTGATTCAAACTTCCCTTTTCCTAGCTTATCATGTCTCTGATCATAAGTCAGGACTAGGTCACCTTCATTAAACACACGAGGTTCGACAGATTTATCATATTGCACCTTGACACGTTTCTTGTGTGCCTCATTAACCAAGGCAGCATCTCGTCTAGTTTCATCAAGGTTGGTTAAGTATAAAAACTTTTCTTCCTCGGTAGAAGTATTAGGGAGAAGTTCAACGACAAGTTTCAAAGACGGAATCTGACACTAAATAGGTAGGACAACTTCTAGTCCATATGCTAATTGAAAAGGTGTAAAACCAGTTGCTATTTTCACTGAAGTTCTATGAGCCCAAAGAGCAGAGAAGAGAGTCTGGTGCCAGTTGGATTTGTGATCTCCAACCATCCTACGTAGTATAGTTTTTAAAACTTTGTTAATGGCCTCAACTTGACCATTAGCTTGCAGATAATAGGGGTTTGATTTTTCATGGCGAAAACCCAACTTAGCATTTAACTCTACCATCATCTGATTCCGGAAATGTGATCCATGATTAGTGACAATAGACTGAGGAACTCCAAACCTAGCTATTACATGGTTAAAAAGAAAGAGGGTGGCAGTCTTACCATCCTCTGCATATGTAGGCATAGCGTCATCCCACTTAGTGAAATAATCCATGGCTACTATGATGTAACCATGCCCCCCGCCTGAGGTAGGCTTACAATGCATGAAATCTATCCCCCATTTGGTGAAAGGGCCAACAGAAATGACGGGGTGTAATGGAGCAGGGTGGGTGCACTTTTTTGGGTAAAAGTGTTGACAAGGTGGGAATTTCTTAATAGCCTCATGACAATCTTTAAAAATAGAAGGCTAGAAATAGTCAGCGCGTAGGATTTTCTAAGCTGTAGCCATCCCAGAAAGATGACCGCCACATGCCCCAGAATGGCAATCATTAAGAACTTGTTCAACCTCGTCATGGTTGAGGCATCATCAAAGAATAGTATCTATACCACGTCCATACAATGTAGCATTGAGGATAAGATAGTACTTTGCATGGTGACGAATGCGCCAATGATCCTCACTAGAGATAGTAGGATGAAAATGTTGTGTGTGGAGAGAAATGATTAAATCTACATACCATGGGTCAATTGTGCTTATTAGGAACAAAAATTCATCCAAGAATGAATCACTGGGCTCAAAATACATGAAAGCACAGGGAAGATCAGACATCAGCTCAGTGAAAACTAATGACTTCTTTGAAGTAGCTTTGGAAAATTAAAGATCAAACTCCTGTAGGATAACAATCCATCGGGAGTATTTTCCTCCCTAGCACCTAACGATTTAGGATTTAGTACATAGGGTTTTGGTCTACGAGTACAGTAGTAGTGCGAAGTAGGATGTAGTGATGAAATTCTTGGACAACAATGACCGTAGCCAATGCTATGTTCTCCACATGTGAGTATCCAGTTTCAGAATCCAGAAGATTCTTACTGGCATAATAAATCACGTGTTCTAGGTCGTTCTGGTCCTCTTGAGCTAAAACCATTTCGATAGTAACTTAGTAGAGGTAGCAACATACAAGAGAAAATCCTTTGAGTAATCCAGGGGGTGTATGATGGGTGAATGAGTCAGAGCATGTTTGAGATTATCGAAAGCTCACTGGGCCTGGTCATCCCAGAAGAATGGAGTGTCCTTCTTAAGGAGACGCATATAGCCATGCGTTTTCTCAGTGAAGTTACAAACAAAATGATGAAGAAAGTTTGCCTTTCCTTGCAAACTTTGGGGTTCAAGCAGGTTGGTTGGGGCAGGTAAAGAAAGTATTGCAGTAATGTTTAAGGGATCAATATGAATACCATCCTTGGAGACTACGAAGCCTAAGAGACGTCCCATCTCAACGCAAAAAACACATTTGTGTATATTCAGCCGTATCTTGTAATGGCGACATCTCAGGAAAATGTCTCTAATATGTTGAGGATGGTATTCCCGTAGCTGTGAGTGCGCAAGGAGATCGTCAAGGTAAGGCTCCACAATATTCTTAATGTCATGAAACGCATAGGGCATGGCACACTAGAATGTGGTCCCAATGTTTTTAAGGCCAAAAGGTAACTTCTTATAGGCAAAGGTTCCCCACGGGCATATAAATGACATCTTATGCTGATCGGCAGGAAATATATCAATCTGATTGTAGCTGGAAAAGCCATCCATAAATGAGAAGATGACACTCCCAGCACAGTTATCGATAATCTGATCGATGTGTGGAGTCGAAAAGTTGTCCTTGGGACAATATTTATTCAAATCTTGGAAATCGATACAGACTCGAATAGTTCCCTGCTTTTTGTTCACAAGAACAATATTCGATACCCATTCTGTCAGGGGTACAGGATAGATAAATCCTACCTTCATAAGTTTTTCAACTTCAGCTTTGATATCTGTAGGCTTTCGCGGATGGACTTGTCTCAATTTCTACCGAACCGGTCTGGAAGTAGGATAGGTTTTGATCTCGTGGACTACAATGGATGAATCTATCCCAGGCATTTCTTCATAGGACCAGGCAAAAATATCTCAGAATTCTTTAAAAAGTGCTTTATACTCTCCAGTTTCATCTATTGAATAGTTTTTCCCTATGTGGACATGTTCAATAGTTCTAGACTTAACTGATATGTCAATTGGAACTATTTTGGTAATGTTGCATAAATTGCCTTCGACTCATAATCTTGCAACAAGACAGGTGTTTGCGGATCATCGATAATATCAGTACCCAAGAGAGATACAAAATCATTATCTACTGAACTGGTATTGGGGAGGAACGAAGATCTGTGATGGTGACCCTCCCATATGGATGTACTTGTATTCATAATCTCTATAATAGACTCGTTCGATGGAAAATTCTGCGAGAGATCATCCAGAGTAGAAAGCAAAGGTTCTAACCAGTAGGGAAGGTCGTATGGATCTGAAGCCATGAGATGAAGATCATCCGTAGGAACATCGAAAACAGATTAGATGGCATCATAAACTGCTTCATGCGGGTTGAGGGAGGATGTCTCAACAACCTATTAACCCTTAGGATCATAATTAAATGAAGAGATCATATTGACTATTTCCATTTCTGTGCTGGAAGGGGTTGATGAAAACACACCCATGAGGGTGGAGTCTTTCAACATCCCTACCCCAATTGGCTGGTAAGGAGGAGGGGACTGACCTATCAATGGGATATTATTCATCATAGGAGTGGTAACATCCAACATACAGAAATCAAGTTGATCAATTGTTACAATTCTTCCCAAATGAAAAAACTAGAGGGTTCTAAATACCATCAAAGCGACAATGGTCATAGCATAAAACTAGCTTCTTCCTAAGAGAATAGTGTAGTGTAACGGGGCATCCACTACTTCCACCTGAATGGAAACAGTTTTTCCCCCTAGCTCAACTAAAAGGGCTGGCATGAGACCATAGGGATGGAAACCTCTTCCATCAAAGGCTTTTAGTGTTGTCGGTGATTTTACAAACTCGGGAGATCCAATGGCTTTCCAACAAGACAAAGAAAAACCAGAGGTTGAAGCACCTTCGTCTAGAACAGTCCTAAAGACCTTTTTTCCAACTACTCTAGTTATGACTTAAAAATCTATTTGGTGGGGTAATCTAGGTTTAAGGTTCTCTGGATTGAAATGAATCAGATTCATGTCACTCGGGTCTGTTGCTCCCAAAGTGGTTAATAAGTTTTTGCGTTGTGTGGGACAACTTTGTAGTACTTCTAAGGTAGACATTACCCATGGTTCCTAAGCTAGGTCTTCCACAACATTACAAAACTGTACAACTCAGGAATTAGGGTTAAAAATAGCCTTCCTAAGAGTACTCTTGGGTGAACTCAAAATCACGTCGAGATTAGGATTCTCGATCATTAGGGGACCATTGGATGAGGATGCGGGAGAACCAGTAGAAGGAGCTTTATCAAGAGGAGGTTTCTCGATTTTCTTCTCCTCTGGTTTGTCATATGACTAACTTTGAGTTGTTAGATTAATAGTATCCAATGACATCATTCGAATTTCCTCTGTGGAACTATAATTTCCCTGGTTAGACATGTGGTCTACCAAATGTTGCTGAGAAGGAAAAGGATCGGTGAGAACTGCTGGTGCAAGGTTACTCTTTAAAAATTTATTAATTTCAACAAGTCGATGACACTCTTTCATGAAGTGATCACCACCACACAATAGGCAGCGATACTTAGCTTTACTTTTTCCTTTATTTCCATTCTTCGGGGCCGTAGGTTTGGGGTTTTCCTGTTGGTTTCCAGGTTTCTTGTTTTTACCTTTTCCTTTCTTCTTATTACTGAATGATTGCATACTTTGAATAGCATTCACCTCAGTGGAAACCATAGGTTTGGAAGGAGCAGGAGTGGAAGGATTGGGTTGTTTGGCAGTTTTAACTGTTGATGAGGGATGGATTGAACCAATAAACCCATCAACAGGAGTTTCTGCAGGTGGCTTAGTCGGGTCAGTGCCAGGTCGAGGAGCTTGGGGAATGAGGTCGTACAAAGTTCCAGAATAGGAATAGACCAAGTCTAGATACTACGCATGACTAATGGCTTTCTCTTCAATAACAACACCCCCCATAGCCGCATCTCGGGCAATGGGTGGCAACAAAGATTTCATAAACCTATCAGCCAAGAGTTGGTCTGGGATAGGAGCTTTAATGAGCCCTCTCCGCCTTCTCCACTCATGAATATTATTTGAATTGTGTGTGGAGGTGTTTTGACGCAAAGATTTTACAAGGTCTGTACCTGTTTCATATCGAATGGGTAGCTGAAAGTGTGTAAGGGAAATAGTTTCCAAAGCACTAAAATCCACAAACGAGTGTCGTGGAAGTTCAATGTACCACTTCGCGGCTGTGCTAGTCAAAGTGCGCTGGAAGAGTCTTAATCGAATAGAATCATCCATCAAGGAATTAGATGAACACCATATATGGAAATTCATAACATATTTTTGGGATCATCTCCCTGTTTTCCATCGAATTTCAGGATATCCGATGGTAACTTGACTAGAATGGGGGGCCACGCAGGATTGTCTTGAATGGGGTCATTGATCAACTTGGAAAAATCAGGTAAATCCAAAGTTCACTAGTACAAAATGAGGAATTAGTGACTACGTGACTAAAAATTTTAGTCACCACGGGTTTTTCAAGTGATTTACTACTAAATAGGAGCAATTTTGATTGAACAAACTATAAACAACTAAAATTAATGACTAATTTAGTCATGAGTTAGCAAATATGACTAGATAATAAGTGACCGAGTTAAAAATGACTAACATAAATGACTAATTTAGTCACAGCATAAAAAATGACTAGCTAGAAGAATGTGAATTAGTCATTTATGTTAGTCATTTTTAATTGTGTCATGAAAAATTGCAATTTTGACAATGTAGTATCAATTTTGTAAATTGTCTACCTTCTATCTGTAATATTTGTGACCTACACCTCGATCTTCAGATATCCAACAAAGAAATTGCACGAATTTGATCTTGACCATCTTTATCCCTGTTGCAATATTGAAGCAAACTGTTAAGTGTACACCAAAGGAAAATGGTATGTTCCTATAATTACAAATCAGGTAGAACGGGCAGTACCATATGGATACCTAGAAGCATCATAGCTAGTTGTTGATACTTCAATGTAAGAGTTTTAAGTCCCATACTAAAGTGCTTTTAAAACTTCAATATAGCTATCATGATTTGTGACCATCGAACTAACTACACCAGTCGATGTAGATTCACTAGGATCAGTTCCTTTAAACGTCGTAGTAGTTGGACCATTAATAATTGATCCAGTGGAAGCACCAAAAACAATATTTTAACCAATCAAAGACTTAATTATAATTAAACTGGGGTGTTAACCCAGAACTAGTCTCAGATCCATACGCAGTAAAGGTAGAAACCCGACCCCATCTCAGAGTTTTAAGTAAATCTTTCAATTCCTTGACCTCTTACATGCTTGACTTCATAGAATATGATACGTATAATGCAGTGATGACCTCTCCTTAGCACTATCAAGTGAAACCTCCTTTACGCATTAGTAGCTAGGTAAATTTTGCAATTGACGTCACCACCCACTTGATTCACGATGTGCACAATTCTTCTCAACCAACGTCCTCGATCCAAGTTA
>LPNX010255989.1:148878-164757 GCA_001517045.1 Pseudotsuga menziesii
TTATCAAAAAATATAATATACAACAAATTAACATAATTTATATAATAATAAAATAATAAAAATAAAACACATAAATGAAAATATAACTAAAATAAAAATTATATATGCAAATGCAGTTGTCCGCCCAACAACTCTCAACCCACCTTTGTTTGACGACATTCATGGTTGATTTTCCTGAACCCTTGTGGAGATTTCATCCTCAAATCCCATCAATGGCTACTCAACCAGCCTGTTGGCACCAAATATTTTGTGTTGGTTGGAGGCAAGGAGGTTTTGGTGGGTTATGAGGGGAAAGTAGTGTGAATTGGGTAACATTTTTGGCCATTTATTAGGCCACCTTCGATACTCGTTGAGGAGATTATGATGGATATTCACCACTATTGAGGGTTTTAATTTCGTTATTTAATTGCCATCACTGCAATGGATAAAACAACATTGGAGAGAACCTAGAGGCTCTTGAAGAGGTGGGCCACGAATTCTGCAGCTTTAGATCAGTCAACATCACCTTCTTCCCCTACAAAAATATCGCAGGTAGTTTCTTGTTTTACTTTGAATTGATAACTTTTGCATGGCAATATCGGTTATAATACTAAAGTGTAGGTAGCAAGGTTAAAATCATTGGTAAGTTTCTTTCTTTACTGTGATTTTTTAACTTTTGCCTTATAAAATTGGTTATAACACTGAAACTTAGGTAGGTAGGTTAAAATCACAGGTTGATTTACTGTGAGGTTTTAACTTTTTCCTGATAATATTGGTTATAATATTGAAGATTAGGTAGGTAGGTTAAAATCACAGGTAAGTTTATTGGTTTATTGTGAATTTTAACTTTTTCCTGATAATATTGGTTATAATACTGAAGCTTAGGTATGTAGGTTAAATTCGCATGTAAGTTTCTTTGTTTACTATGAATTTTTAACACTTTCTAATAATAGTGGTTATAATACTGAAGCTACCCCTGTTCTCTGGTCTAGAAAACCTAAACAATATTCTTAGCTATTGAAGAAAAAAGCAAGCCGTAGTGTAATGCATTCGCTCATAGGACCAATAACCGCTGAATGAATTGGTTACGCACTATAATATCAAGGGATTTTCGAAAGGTGATAGTGGAAACACTTCTAGTAGTTGTCCTCACCTATAACCTAGATAATACCTTGCACTTTAGGGGTGTAGGTAGGTAGGTTTTCTTGAAAACACTGAAGTGAAGGTAGTGTACTACCATTCCATTCCTGAACAAGTTAACAAATGTCAATGGCAAGCAACTTTGCTTCCTGATATTCTCTTCAATCCTCAATCCCATTAGTCTTGTGTTGCATTCATATGTTTTAGTTCTTATTCACATTCGTAGTGTTACCAGATTGGTCTCTTCATAACCCTTGCACAAACTGACAGCTTGGTTCAGTCACTTGGACTTAGAGCTTTGGATAGCCATTCCCACCACCACCACATAAAAAGAAATGTAAGTATGACCCTCCTCACCTTAAAAAGTGGTGTCAAATAAGCATGGGGTGACCTTGGGGAGTTGATATCTCTTATTCGAACCGATATAAATTACACTTTTTGTCCTTACCCACCAAGGATATGTCTTCCAACCCTATTTTTTTTATAAATAATTTTCAATCAAAATAAGTGTAACATCTTGCGCACGAATGATACAATGAAACCATAAGGCCATCTTGGCATCAAGTTCATTTTCCTTCCATAGGCTGCAAAGGCTAAGAAATTTAGTATTTTCCTTCACCTAAATAGGAAAAATGGTAGAGGAACAAAAAAACAAGGCACGAGAACGGAACCGTAAGGCCATCTTCGCATCAAGTTCATTTTCCTTCCATAGGCTGCAAAGGCTAAGAAATTTAGTATTGTCTTTCACGTGAAGAGGAAAAATGGCAGAGGAACAACAACAACAGGGCACAAGTATGGACAACAACAACGATGAGCCAACGATACAAGAACCTATTGTTGTAAGCTTCCCAAGGGCTCATCCCCAACTCCCACCTCTCAAATTAGAGGTCAAATATGCTCGAGAAGGAATGGAACCTCGCAATATGTCGTAGGTGGGTTCTTTATATTCTCATACAATAATAAAATGTTTTGTAATCATTTTCTTCTTGCAAACGAAGTTTTATCAATGGTTGCTTGCAGAATGGTTAAATTCAATTTTAATCAAGTGCTTATGTTCACTAGGATTGGTGGATAGGTATGATGATTTACAGTGTTATCATTGAAGGTCTAGTTTATTAAGAGAGTGAGGGAAATTTATATAAGTCATTCAACTATGTGTTTCAGAGGGTTAGTATTTCAATCATTTGGAACATTTCCTTGAATGCTTTCAGTGCTAGCATTCTTATTGTAGCAATGGTTGGTGCTAAAATCTGTGTCAAATTATGATATTTGTTTCTGGATTGCACCATGTAGAAATTAGAATACCCAATGTTTTCGAATGGACACTCCACCCATATTTAGGGATGTTAACTTGAAAACTACTTTTAGTGGCTTGTGTGGATTCATACATGTGCAATCATTGCTAACTCAAAATTATATAATACTTCATGTGAATGTGATACTCCTAGAACAAGTTAAGATTTGTTTTATGTATTGTTGCATATTTTTATAGTTTGCTCGGGTATGTAGAGATCTAGGAGTTACAATTGTTGGAAAGATGTGCAGAATTGAAGATAAGTCTACTTTTGTAAGTCGATGTCCATACCTCTGTATTTATGAAAATACTAGCGAGTCTTTGGAACATACAAAAGTGAACCGATGAGCTTATACTATTCATGCCCCTCTTTTGAGTGACTTTGTTGCATACTTTTCGGGAGGGTAATTTGGAGAGTGACATGAGTCACTGGCTTGATGGGACTGTTATGAAAAAAATCGTAATGAATAAAATGTGGTGATTGAAAAATCTTTAGAGTCTGGTGTGGACCTCTCTAATCTCAATGTGAATGTGGGTGTCTAATAATCATTGAGTTATGTTGGAGCATTGAACTTCACCAGTTCACTATTAAATAAATTTTCATTAAACAAAGACACTTGATCCAAACTATTCTCTTAAAGTCACTAAAGGATAATTTAGATTATTAATAGAAACAGAAGATTTTGACCATGTCGTTTGACAACTCATAACCTTGATAGGAATTTTAAAAAGAACAAAATCCCAACCATCAACCAAATCAATTACTGGAATGGGGAACATGTGGCATCAAATTAACCAAATAAAAAGGGGATTACATGATAGAGCCCAAAGGAAGCTATGCAATCAAGTAATATCATGGGAAGCTCTGAGAAACATCCCCCAAGACTTCTTGGCCAGGGAGGCTAACTTTTAAATCTAATTTTCTCCAAGATCACACCTAATAAGATATTAAGTTTAGATGAATTTTTTGGGTGTCGATACAATCTTTTATCGATGTTTTATAGTAAATTGTTGATTTACCTGATATTGGAATACCTTATCGTGTTTGGAAAAAATACTTGACATAATAGGCAATCAATAATTGGTTTACGTTATTGAGAAATTGATAACGTTTATCTTTGAACTGACTATGTTTAGGATTTTCTTTCCTTGTTGAATGAATCTTTGTTATACACTGATATCTTCTTTGTAAAGCACTCTACTTGTTTCACGAATTATTAGCTTACCCAACATTTGGAAAGCGGTACAAACTACAAGGTATTGTAGATTAATCCCCTGTGAATCCTCAAATTCATTAAAAAATATAAATGTTTTTTCAATTGGAAGGGAAGGAAAACATTTACTGTCCATATTTTTGTTCATTTACTGTCCATATTTTTGTTCAAACTTTCAATTCATGGTAAGAAGAAGTGTAAACTAAAACTTTAGATGGCTATAAACTTAAATATCTCTCAAAACCACTCTGGGTATGCTAGAGGCCCATATCTAGAAAAAGATAGGTAACTGAAAACTTTAATAGTGAGTAAAATAAGAATCTACTACACTCAAAACATTTGTTTTTCTTTATTGATTGTAAATAAAACTATACAATAGCAATCACTACAAAATCTTATTTTGTATGTCCTATGACAGACTCTTCCTACTTATATAGATAAGTAGGACAGGGTTTATATTTATAATGCACAAGATCTCAACCCTAAGTTATTAGAATGGAGCTGTCAGCCTGCATGCATGCATGCATTGGGTTCCTTAGAATCTGCACCTTATCTAGAGAAGGTCAAACCATTCAAAGTGTCTGACTTATGTCTTTGGGATCAAATCTCCCTTATAAAACTAGAAATACACTTAATTAAAGCACTTTTCCTAAAACTAGAAAAGAAAACTCAAAATAGAAAAGCAAATTCTAAATCTGAACTAAACCTAATCTACTAATTTTGGACAAAAACCTAAAATGTAAAAGACTGAGGTTGGGCATGCATGTGCCCTATAAATCCAATAATATCTCCACCATTATCTAATCACTGTTGCACCCTCACTACTATGTTGAGTGTGCACCATAAATATTGGAAGGTTGTTGCATAACTTTCTCATCACACTGCGCCACAACAATGTCATGACTCATCATTGTTGTACCTCCTCCACTCTCATCATGACTGTACAGATACGTTGAAGTGTTACATGATGAAGGAGAAACATCTTCAGAACAACATGTAAATAAATTTTTGGTTTCATGAACTATAATGACTTTGGGTCCAATTTTATTGTTGTCAATATTGTGTAAACAAATTCCTATTTATCAGCACTTTACCTTTTAAACAAAAGTTGGGTTGGTTTGTAGTGAAGTTGGATATAGGAAGATATCAACTAGGGATTCTTTGTGCTTTATCTCTATTAAGGTAATGTTGATTGGTTCACTTTCCATAGTAGATATAACCTCTAGTGTGGTTATCTTTGTCATGATTCATGCCATAGTTGGGTAGAGTGTCTATTGATAACATGGTTGTTAGGATGTCCCTCACTTTTAAAATTTTGATGTCCCATGTGACTTTGGATTTCTATCATTTTACAATTGCCTCATTGAAATTGAAAACAATCCAAGTGTTTCATGTCTAGTCCATTAAGATTTTATATATCTGCATCTATAAATCTGAATAATTACTTCAGTCTTCTCTTGTAGGAAAACGTCTGCATCTTGGATAAAACCTTACTTTTAAGTTTTTTCTTTTAATTCCCATGATTCATTTAGTAGGTAAGGGTTGTTAATGTTATTCTAGCCTTGAGAATCAATGCTTGCAAATTTTTATATTTTGAGAATATTTGGAAAAGATAACTCTAAGTAAGTGTTTATCACTACTGAGTTACATTTACCTTGCATGGTCTTTGACTATTGGATCTCTAAATTTAAAAAATATCTAGAAATTCGTTTAAATTTATTAATGAGATGAAAGGTTTACTATATTCCCGTATCTCTGGGTTCAATGCAAAGTGTTGAACCAAGGCCCATTCAGGAAGGAATAATTTGTCTTTTATATCAATAGATCAAAATGTATAGTCTAAGGTTACTGAAAGTTGAAACCAAGGTACTGGTTTACCTACCTTATTAGTTACAGTGTGCCTGCCTTGGAAAAGGTAGTACCTAGTGCAAGCTAGGAAAATAACTCATTCAACCTTTCAAAGACTAGTATGCTAGATCAACTCAGCAAAGTAGGACAAATGAACTATTCATACACTATTTCAACTGCAGTTGAATACTAGAAGAGATTCACTTTGTAAATTTTGCATGCAGAAGGGAAGGGACCTTTTTCATTTCAAAGAGAAAAATGCATGTTTTATTCTAGTTAGAATGAAATGTGCATGCTTCATGTGCTATCAACACATGCTATATTCATGTCATACTTGTGATAACAAGTCTCCAAGCTCAAACCAATCCAGAAACTGTATTTATTATCATCGGCTAACTGATCATCCCTAATTGTTTCACCTATTCTTCATTACTGAACTTCAGTTTTTATATGAAAAACAAATATTAAAATCTTCTTGTATATTCAAATAAACATGACAGTACCATATTCTACCCCAAAAATTAGCAGTGTATTTGTAGTACATAAATGCAAAAAGGTAATATGTAGATATATTCAGATTGTTCCTCTTATCTCAAGAAGTTCCCCAACCACCGATTCCACCTGTATCATAACCCATGAAGCCATATGTAAGCCTTCTTTTGAGAGTGAATCCACTAGTGAGTTCAATTCCCTATACACATGTGGAAATGTAATTTTTGTGCCTTGTGGAAGTTTGTGAAATCCCCTTCTACTGAACATCTATTGCATGAACTGCAATATCATGAATACTTTTTTTATTATTATTCCACTTGATTACGAGCAAAGAATCCCCAAACATATGAACTTGCTGGAGATTTTTAGCCAATGCCAGTTTCATAATGATTGAGTCCCATAAATTCATCTATATTGTTTGTGCTGTCACCCAGATTGGCTTCGAAGTTTGAGATTGATAAAATGGTCATCCAACAAATAGAGTACATTCCCTATGCCACTTTTCTCAGGATATTGGAAGGTGCCTTGAGCAAATCCACACGGGAGGCTCTTATCAATCAACAGATTTTCATCTTGCCTTGGAGTCCTCACTTTGGTATGTGTCCTATAGAGTTTAAAGATAGCACAACTCTGTGAATAAACTTGAAATAATAAGGCATTTCTTTCCAGTCAAATACCCCAAAGGGTTAGGAGGGGTATGGAACTAAAATCCTTCAGTTCTCACCTTTGAAACTATTGTCTCAAACAAGCTTTAAAATTATTACTTTTCCAAATGAAATTGATACCAATCCATTTACATAGATCTCTCTTGAGCTGCTGACAGTTTATGCACTGAGTAAATAAGTGAGAAACATGTTCCTCATCCTTCCTGCAAAGTATGCAGATCTTTATTCCTTTTCTAAAGCAGATCCCTGGTAGCAAACCTATTCATCAATGTAAGCTAGAATAATAATTTAGTCTTCATTGGTACCTTCACATTCTAGATATTGTTCCACCAACACACCACCTCCTATGCTTATCATCTCCATCATCCAACTGTACAGAAGTTGGTCTGTGTACATACTACAAGCGTATCGTTTTATTCTTTATGCATACCACTTCATCTGGTACATCCTTAATATGAATGTGTCCTCTCTTTAATTCTGCAAGAAAAATATCCCATGTGTCAGCATGTTCACCTTCCAGACCCAAAATCAAAGAACCCTTCCATCCTTGTTTCTAGATATCTCTATTTATCTGGTAAGCAATTTGGTCTAGCATTAAGTATCCTCTAGTTTGTAGTCTCTGAAAAATTTCATGGGGAAGAAAAATAATATTATTGCATCCCATAATCACATTGGCTCAAAGTCCAACTTTGGAGACATGATCCACTTTCTAGCCCAAAAATATTTTAATGATTAGGAACAACGGCATGAGTTCTTTCCTCTGGTTGGATACCTCTGTGATGCTCTTACGTGGACTTCTAATCCAATTTAATAGTGATGCTGGAGTAGTGTAATATGAATAATAATTTGTTTCCAAATGTTATCCTTGGTGATCAGGATCCCAAGGCTTTAGGCTATTAAATCCTAACCAAAAGAGTGTATATTTTTAATCCCCACTCCCTTCCGCTTTAGGCTTAGCTAATTTCCATTTTGCTAGAGGAAGAACCATTCTATCATTTATTCCTCTCCACATAAATTCAAACCAATAGTCCAACACTTTTGAATCCTCTCCAACACTCCCTTGAGTATCTGTGCCAGAGAATTCCAGTATATAGGTATAGACTTTAAGATAGATTTCTCAAGTACAAGTCTTCCCACTTCAGAGAGTCACTTGTTGCACCAAAACTTTATCCTACTTTCAATATTCCCAAGAAGCCATCCCCAATTTCATTTTCCATACCTGTTTGGTTTTAATATAAAACTTAGATATTTCATCCCCTCCTCCATCACCAAATAATCAAAAGGAAACATAGCTTTCAAGTGTTGCTCTATTTCTTCATTAATACCATTAAAACTAACAATAGATATCATAACATTCAAATCCATTGCTGTATATTTGCAGTAAATCTTAATGATTTCTTGGCACTTTCTATCTTCAAACTCAACACAATTGGAAAACAAAATTACATTGTCAACAAATAATAGATGTTTAAGTGGCTCATTACCTCCAACGTGAACGTGTTGTATGATTCTAGAATTTCTAATAGCTATTATAGACCTGCTCAAACCCTCTGCTACCAAAAGAGATAAATACGAGGATAAAGGATACCCTTCTCTCAGACCTCATGGGGGCTTGAATAAAGTGGATTCAACATCGTTAATGATAATTTAAAATGAGACTGATGTCACATAGCTCATTGTCCAGTTAATCATCGCCACATTCAATCCAATGTGAATCAAGACTAGTCTTAGATAAATTCAACATTTGTCAAAATATATTGATAGATATAATTTGACAACCATTGCAGACATTTTTTTAGCTCTGATAGAGTGCTATCCCTTTTGTGTAGTTCCAATAGCTTCTCATGTATTTATCTCCCCTTCAGAAATCAGAATGTTTCAGGAGAAATTACCTTGGAGACAATCCTCTTAGGCCTTATTTCTAGCACTTCGGAGATTATCCTTGGATACTTCCTTAATCATATTCCGGTTCTCTTCTTATGTTGCCATTTGTGGGAAAAATGTGGCCACTTTTACAATTTCAGCAACATTTTCTCCCTCGGGTTCCTCATAGGTTTCTTCAAAGTTTCTAACGCCCAAAGTTGTGAGAACATTGAAGCTTCTCACTAGACTCCTCATTCTCATTTTTCATATCCTTGATGGTTTTAACATTTTTCCTAAAATTAGAAAATTGATGGAAATATTTAGAGTTCTCCTCCCCCAGCTCCAACGACATTGTTGGGTTCTTCATTCTCCAATATGATTTGCATTAAACCCAAATTTTATTTTTCATTGATTCCAAATCTTTGATCTTCAACAATACCTTTGCAGAGCAAACACCTTGAACGTTGTCCCAAAATATAGTGTTCAGTTTAGCCTCATTTTCCTTCAAAGACCTATTCTATTTTTGTGTCTCTCTAGTGAAATCAATTGTTTTGCTTTTCACTATATTTAGGGATTCTGCAAACTGACAACGAGCATGAATACAACTAGAATTGATGTCAAATGTTTTTTGGTTCCTCTTGACCAAAATTTGGAATTCCTCTTCATCTAACCATGCCAGGTTAAACTCAAATGGACTGCAGGTTTGTCATTTATGTGTTTAATCAAATAGGGTTATGATAGGAAAGACTTCCTGCCTCAACCCAAGTCTAACATCCATCTACCTGCTGTAGAAGATCATCAGATACTAAGAATCGGTCTAAACCTTTCGATATAGAACCTCTCCCATCATTGTTGTCTCTCCAAACAGTTTTGATGGTGGTGGGATTGATATCAACACCTAGCTTCCATCTAATGGTCAAAATAATCTGCCAACCTATCAACTATTGCTGACTCTCCTTAGATATTAATTCTACTAATAGTGAAGTGTAGATTCCCTCTTAAAGTCAGCCTTCCATCCTTTATTTCTTGCAAAGAAAAAAATTTGTCCCATAAAAGTTTCTTCTCATTGTAAGGGTCAGAAATATTCATCATGGTAATGGACATACCCAAACTTTTACTGGAGAATTTTGTGCATAGACCTAAAAGAAAAACAAATGAATTTTTCAATAGAAGACTTGACTACCAACCCATGATTAATCACCCAGTAAGTCTCATAGAATCAATTGTGAAAAACTCCCATCCCTTCAGACAATTCATAAGACTATTGATGAAAACATTCCCATGCCCCATGGTGTCTTGTACAAGATGTTTGGTGTATCATAGTTGAGAGCTCGAAAGAGTTAGAGAAAGAGGAATTGCAAAAGATCCCAAAATTCAAGGCTAGGCCACTTAATAAAAAGGTACCAATTAACAAGTTTGTTTTCTGTCCATACTCTGCAATTTTCTCTATCGAGTTTCTGAATGATCTTATGTTTACAAATATTCTACACTAAAGGGGATCTTGATCTATTTTGTAATCTCAAAAGTCATGTCACAACACCTGTGGTAGGATGGATGTAATAAGGTTGATGCAATTAAAATTATTTTTAGGATCATTTCTTATAGGAAGATATTAAATTGTTTTTATCTGAATCAGGAATTTCACTTTGCAACCGATGATCGCCTTCCTTTGCCTCCACCAACTGAAATTTTTAAAAAGGTCAGGAACTTAATCCAGATAGATGATTGATCAGGAAGAAAGTCTCAACAGTCAAGTGTCATCTTTTGGTTATTATTATCCAATTGATATTTGAATACTTTGGACATGCTGTGTTGTTTTATCAGCTCTCTCAAACACATAAGTCTGAGAATTAGGACAAGCAAATAAAAATTTACAACACCTTATTAAAAGAAATTACAAAGCATCTAGCTCAAAACTTCATTTGTTTAACCCCACAGTGAAGTGCTCGGCATCTCTTTTATATAACAAGAGATGACAGGTCTACAATGAATGTAGACACCTTGAGTGGTTCACCTCTCTAGAAGAGATAAAACCCTAACCCTAATGCAAGAGCCTGCTAGTGAAGAGTGTGACCTCATGCATGAGTTCACCCTAACTAGAAGAGAACGTCGCTAAATAAAACTAAAAGCGTACAAGAGAATCTCTCTCTCATGCAATACGCCTATAAACTGAAGATGTTCCTCATGCATGCACCCTATATATCTTAGGAACTGCACCCTTTGCGGAAGAGCATGCATGCATCCTACTCACCCACTCAATGTCTACAAGACTGCTACACCCTCATCAAACTCTCTAATGCACCTCCCTCATAAACTGCAAAACTCTCCACAAGGATAAAGGCTGGAATGTCTGCTAAAATTGTTGCTTCTGAAGAAAAACACCTCAAAGCAACATGGTAAAAAAACTAACAGGGTTTGCTTATATGGAAGGTCTGTAATTGTGTTTCTCATATTTTTATGGACATGATTTGAACGCTGTCATAGTGTTAAGAAGTTTTTTTTATTTAAACAAATAGATTTGTAGAGACTTACCTTCAGTTCTTGGTTTTGACCATAGACGCTTGCTAATATGGAGGCAATATATATATTGATTTCATATTACTGAATCATATTCGAATCTGTATGTGTACTCAAATTATGCTACTATGGTTCAAACCAGTGTTGTTTTACTCATCTAAGATTCACCTAGGCCTCCTAGTCTAGACAAGTCATGTCTGAAACGAGTATGTGGCTAACACTAGCTGAGTAGATTTGGCTCATACTTGGCTTAGACTCACTAGAGTCGACTTGGACTTGGCTGATGCTCAGATTACAAACCTATTTCTTTTGTGTTTCAAATTTCAATTTATTGTTTTGCAAACAAATATAATTTTGTATTATCATAATTTATAACATGGAATTTGTGGATAGACTATTGCTTTATAGCTCATATGAATTGGAAATATCATTAATATATTTTTAAAATTTTTATTTTTTCTGCACAAATTTTTTAGTTTTTTCATTTTGGTCTATTTGTAGAGTTTCATGGAGTCTTTAATGAAGTTTTGTAGTCCCTTGTTTTGGGTCTGATCTGCAACAGTTCTTAGGGCTTCACCCACTCTCCTTGGCTTCCCTTCAACCTTGCTTTGATACCATGTGAGTTTTACGCACAAGAATGTGGGGCAGAGAATGCAAGCTGTAATATATTAAAAGATGGAATGGTAAGCTTGATTCATCTACCATATGTTGTGGATGGCAATACATATCAGGAAGACAATGTCCCATACCAAAATCCCATACAACCACTTTATTACTTAAGCTCTATCATAAGCTCAATTTATTATATATGATATAAGTCACGTATTTGCTAACCTGGAGTACACAACAACTGTATCATTTGACCATTATTGCATTGTATAGTCTTCTCTTGATTGTCTATATTATTATAAACCAACCTCTTTAATAGCTTCAGTTTCGGTTGTTGCTACTATTTTTTTCTAAAATTAGGTGTACATGTGATGAGTATTTATTTTGTTAATATTTTTTAATCATTCTAGTTACTCATCCAAAATGTAACATGAAAGTATATTTTTTTTTACACTTGCATTATGTGCCTAATAAAACACCATCCCAATAATTAGAGATGAAAATGAGTTAGGTATCAAATCCCAAACTGCAACTGCTTGCATATGAATTTAGTGTAACATTCAAAGAGGCCAGGTGGGGTTCTGAAGCAATGTTTTTTCCTTCTACTTAAGCCATTTCATTTCTGTGTAAAATCCATTCAGAGTTTAAGATACAATTCTATTCTGTGAGCAGGTTAGGCCTCTGATTGTGTCTAGAATTTTGTTTGAACTTTGTACAGTCCTTGCTCCATATCTGTGTGTATCAACACATTTCATTTAATTTGCATATTATAATAGTATTTGATATTTTGTAAGGATGCACAATATTTAAATATCAAATATGAAAATGATTCAGCAATCCAGTGTCAGCAGATACTGCAATCGGTTGTAATAGGTTTATATGTTGTTCCTACACTACTACATTTTGACCAAAAATCCGACGGCCGTCATGTCGGATTTTCGACACTTCCCTGTCGCATGTACGACACTTTGGTTTTTTTTGAAGCGTCGGAAACTTGTCATCGGTTAAGCGACACTTAAGAAACCGTCGCTTAAGCGACACTTAATTAACCGTCGCTTGAATTTAACTCGTCGGTTATCCGACACTTATTAAGCGACAATGACATAAATTTTTAAAAACTATTAGACCCACAGGCGTCGCTTAAACGACGGAGGGACGGATAACCGTCGCAAAAGCGACCGCTAGAAGCCTCGCAAAAGCGACGGAGAACAACATAAGCATCGAAAGAGTTACGGATTTTAAGGCTAACCGTCGGAAAAACGACAGCAGGGGAACCGTCGCTTAAGCGACGCTTGTGACTGTTTTTTTTTTTTAAATATAAAAGCATGTGCAGTGCAGTAACCTCCGATCAAACCACTGGATTATGAAGAACCACTGATTACAGAAACCCGTAGAGATAATATCATTCATACAGTTGGAAAGGGAAGCTCTGTTTCAGTATAAACTTGCCCACAATATCATAGGACTGAGGATGCAATGCATCCACAACACACTTTGTGCTAATTTATTTCATGAAGCCAAAAATCTTAACTTATCATTTCAATGCATTTCAAATACAAAAATATTCGATAGAGATCTATGTTTGTAACTTGTTTGAAATTGGCTGAAACGCATTCTGCATTTGATGATAAAACATTAGCACAGCACTAACAGATATATGTTAATCGATATTGTGCACCAGAAAATACAAGGAATAGAATGACTTACATTGCTTCCTGTCTTGGTTCGTCTGTTATTACTATCAATTTCTTCGCTTAATAATATATTGGCCCTGCAAAATTAATAACATTATCAGATCTAAATTATACATAGAGTAATAAAAACACATATATGTAACAATTAGTTAGATGTGTATAACAACCTTTTGTTCATATGACTATCATTCTGTCCCTGATGACCTGAAAGTGTTATGTCCAAAATTAAGAAGCATACAACTTTTTTCAATATAAAAAAAGACAAGACAGCGAGATAAATGCATGCTTGAATATCACTCCACCTCCTTTCTATACATGGACTTGACTGTTTGACGAGACACCTTTCCTTCCACTCTAACTTCTCCCAAATATCTTGCTCCATCTTGCTAAGAGAATCCTCGCCCTGTTAGAAATGTCTGATCTTCAACCCACATCAACAATCATGAAGGTCTAAGGAAGGGGCAAACAAGCGGTATCCAGAGTAATATACAAATTTTAAAATATTCTTCTCCAAAAAATAAAATTATTCAATGGTTAAATGCAATGGCTCACCTATTATGCAATGTTAAAGGCATACATTTCATCGAAATATAAAAGCTGGGAAATTGTGCATACTATATCACAGAGGACAACTTTGGAAATCATGATTACTCTATCTCATATCTGAATTTTCATTTCCAAATTTAAACAACAGAAGTAGACACACAACACACAAAAAAACCATAAACTTATATAAAAGAAGAGTTTATTTAGCATCATGTATATTATTGGGGGCAGAAGTTAGAACACATTTCATAATCAAACAAGCACACATTCAAGCACAAAAACACAATCATTATAAGCACTATATTAAGCTTGTTCCAGGAAAATTAGAGATCTTTTGTACTGTTCTCTAAAATTAATGTATTCCTTAAAAATATGACGACAACTGCAAACTTTCATATATTTATTCACCAAGTACCCAGCCACCTTATACTATTCTACTCTTTACCATCTCCCTGGATTATTAATTTATTCTGGAAACAGGGTAATTGATCATTATTGAACACTATTAAACTCTTTATAAAATTTGTTCTGCCATTAATGGCATCATTCTTATGATCACTTCCAAAAATCCCACTAATTGGTATATTTCCTTGGAAAGGATAAATATATAGAATGTGTCATACAAACAAATGCCTAAATCTGTTTGTAAAGGATACTACTTTAGCCATTATATAAAATTGCATGAGGTTGCACATTCTCCAGAGTCTGGATATAGGATGCATCATTCATTGTTTGAAAAATTGCGCTCACAACTGGATTAGATAGTGAATGGCACCATTCTATCATCTCAGAAACTATCTGTGAAATTTTCTGTCTCAAATTCAATGACTTCAAGAGCTTACACTCCGGTTCAAGGCTACTTGCATCCAAATTTAGGAATGGTAGCAAGTTACACAAACATTTGAAAAATAACTATAAGACTGGCCAGAGGTTTTCTATCTTTCTTCTAGACATACAGTTCTTATAAGGCATTTTAGTTGGCCCTGTTCATTCTGGCATTTGAGCTTGAACTATGCACATGGCTAAGAAAGATCAAGTTAGCATTCAAGGTGCAATGCATTTACAACCAGGTGGATAAGCTGAATGTAGCCTTGCAACATTTCGATGGGGAAGTCCATACCTGGGGCAAGAGATGGATTGCTAGAAATCCCAAAGCAGAATTTGGAAGTTTACAGATGCATTACATAAGAGAGCATACTGTCACTGGGATGAGCCCTATGATGTTCAACTAATGCACTTGTTCCAAAAGGGCTTGACAGTCAAGGAATCCATTGAGAAGTTAGCATTCAAGGTGCAATGCATTTACAACCAGGTGGATAAGCTGAATGTGGCCTTGCAACATTTCGATGGGGAAGTCCATACATGGGCAAGAGATGGATTGCTAGAAATCCCAAAGCAGAATTTGGAAGTTTACAGATGCATTACATAAGAGAGCATACTGTCACTGGGATGAGCCCTATGATGTTCAACTAATGCACTTGTTCCAAAAGGGCTTGACAGTCAAGGAATCCATTGAGAAGTGTGAAAGATCTACATCTCAAATTTGAGGTTAGAAATCCACACTAGTAACAATGTTTATACCTGATTCATTGGACAGACACGTTATTGTAGTTAGGAAAGCATAGTCATGTTGAAGCTATAAAGAGCATGGTATTCAGCTCTAGTAAAAAGGGTTAAGTATATGATTAGCTAACCAATATGGAAGGAATATCTGAATACCCATCTGCTATCCTGTCCAAAGACCTAATCCCTCAAACTCAAATCTTTGTCATAAATGATCTCAAACATAGTTTAAGAGATATATATGTGACCCTGACAAACATTTTATGGTCAAATATCTATGCCACTCAGACTTTGAATCTAAACCTGAAGAGGATACTCTTTTTGAATGACTAGATAGTGACTTTGGGTCTCAAGAGTAATCCCCTCCACCATTAAAAACAAGGGAGCCCTCAGCCTCCCTAACTGCAATGTCTAGGTTGGGTGATCCTTGGACCTTGTACCTTCAATTTTATGCC
>LPNX010256004.1:4598-28075 GCA_001517045.1 Pseudotsuga menziesii
GCAGCTAAAACAACGAAACAGCTACCAAGAAAAATAGCCACAAGCAGAGAACAGAGGGAAAAAGTCACAGCCGCCAGCCGAGACAGAGGAGAGCACAAACGTGATAGGCACCAACGGAGACAAATCGGAATGAAAACGTCTCAGCCCGATAGGGATGAACAGAGCGCATATATCAGGGAAACAGAACCAGCACAGCGCAGAAACGCCACATCAGACCGTAAAAGCACCGCCACAGAGCCGCCCGAGCCTAAATGAACAACCACCACAGCAACCCGAGCAAGAACACAGGAAAAAAGATCACAGTCTCGACCACCAGCGTACAAACGGAGCGCCTCCAATAACATCGATCAAACGGAGCGCCACAAACGTAATCCTCATCCACCGTAAAGACAAACCATGATCAACATGCCCCTGCAAATCACTACTGTCAACCAAATCATCATAATCGAAGGCGTAAAAAACGTTTAACAGTAATCTTCTGTTTGTATATATAGAAACTTCTTTCGGCCGAACAAACTTTCGGCCGAATAATTCTTCGGCCGAACAAACGTTCGGCCCAAGAATTATTCGGCCGAAAAATTAATCAGACCAACGGTCCTAGCCGGACGTGATTTTCCCGGCAAACTATGCAAGTCGTTCAATACGAGGTACGGCGTTAACTTTTATCTTTCGGCCGAAAAAACAAATATTCGGCCGAAAAGTTTTACATTATTTCGGCCAAAAAATATTATTAGTTCGGCCGAAAGATTCTAGAATATGATTTTGGAAGCGCATTTGTCACGGAATAGACACCCAACTTCATGATTTCACCCAGTAGCTTTAGCCCACCAAAATTTAGATGTCCAAATCTGAAATGCCACAACCAGGATTCATCCTGAACTTCTGTCTGAAATGCAGCTTGTAAATTAGCACTGCAATTTTCTCTCTTGTCGAGGATCTCCACTGTTTCTTCACTTTCTGTCTTGAATGTAGCTCCTGTCTTTGTCTTCCCTTTTATGTCAGGAACTATCCTCAATGGAAACAAGCGGTTGCTTGTCATTGGCACTTTTGCTATCAGCTGGTTGCTTGGACGTTTGTCTTTGATCACACAGTGTTCATCTTCCATGTAGACTCTGTAGCCTTTTTGTAACAACTGTCCAATGCTTAACAGATTATGTTTCAGACCTTCAACATGATAGATATCAGGGATATACTTACTCTCCCCCTGTTTGGTTAGAATATCAACAGTGCCTTTTCCTAAGACAGTAACTTGGACATTGTTTCCAAGTGTAACATCAGTTTTAACTGAAGTGTCTAGACTGGAAAAGATATTTAAATTACCAGTCATGTGGTTGCTGCAGCCTGAATCTAAGTACCATATGTCATGTGGACTTTCTTGAACAACATTGCATTCAAGTGGAGATGTCGATGCCATTAACATTGCACCTGTCGAAGTGCTAGTGCTGGTCGACTAACTTGGGCTTTGTCTTCCTTGGTCATATTGCTTCTTCCTGCATTCATATGCATAATGACCAAACTTCTTACAGTAATGACATTGAATTTTTGATTTATCAAACCTATGGCCACTTGGCTGACTTGGGTTCTGGTTATCTCCTTTGCCATCGACATTTGTAGGACTTCTGCCTCGTCCTCCTCTTGAAGAACTTCTTCCTCTGCCTCTGAAGTTGTTTCTCCCCCTGCCTCTACCACGGCTTATGGATGACTGTGCTGCAAATGCACCTTCCAATGATGTCTGTGATCTACTGATTCTGTGTTCATGATTGATGAGTGAAGCTTGCAGCTCATCAATGGAGAATGTCGACATGTTTGTGTGTTCCTCTAAGGTCACAACCAAATTTTCAGATTTTGGGGGAAGACTTCTAAGAATTTTTTCAACAACCCTTTGGTCTGATACGGGTTTTCCATGAGATTTCAGTTGGTTTATCAACCCAACAACTCTGGTGTAGAATGTGTCTACATTCTCAGAATCTTTCATGGACAGAGATTCAAAATCTTTTCTCAGAATCTGCAGCTTGGATGTCTTTACCTTATCCAAACCTTGATAGGCAGTCTCCAATGTATCCCATGCTACCTTGGCATTAGTCGATGCTGTTATTCTTGGGAGTATGCTCTCATGCATAGCTTGATGTATGAAGAACAGAGCTTTTCCATCTCTCTTCCTCTGTTCTCTCAAGACATCTTTCTGAGCCTGTGTGAGATTGTTATATGCTGCCATGTCTGCTGGTTCTGCATAACCATGCTGGACTATCTCCCAGACATCATTCATAAAGCCTTCATTGTTAAAGACCAATATTCATAATTCTTTCCTGTAAAACTTGGAGGTTGCAATGAACGAGAAGTGGAAGCCATTTTTAATTTTTTTTTAATTAACTTTCCTTAGAAAATTAATTTTCACTTTTTAAGACAAGATTTCTTTCCTAAAATCTTGGACTGATATAAACCTTGCTCTGATATAACCTTGCTCTGATATAACCTAGCTCTGTTACCAGATAGCCAAAACTTGGGTTTAGGGCTCAGTCCATATTCAAATTTTTACTTTTACTTTTCACACCGACCACTTTACTTTTTCACCAGTCTGGTGAAACTTGTCTATGTCCGACTAGACAAGTTTACAAATTTTAGTATGTCCTTCACTCGACCAAAATTACTTCGACTTACTTGTCCGACCGATTTTTACCTCGAACACTTTTACTCCGACCAAGTCGTACCGGACCTTCGACCAAGTCGGCTGCTTCAGTCGGCCGACTCACCGACCACTCTAGTCGGCTCCGACCACTCTAGTCAGCTCAGTCGGCTCACTTTGGTCAAAATCTGCAGAATATGTTTCTTAGTCTAAAGACTTAAGAAATTACAAATGCTTTTCACCTGTGAGTAAAATGAAGTAAAATAGACACATTTACAAATCCAAATAACTTATGAAAAACATATGCCCAAATATGTAGGAAGACTTGAGTCGATCAATGTGCCGTGGAATTTTCAGGCGGTGAGATTTTTATGGGTTCTTGTTCTTTTACTTATCAGTAATTGTAAAAGACTTTTACAGAAGTAAATCTGGAAATATGTGCGGCCAAATAATCATGCATTCAACCACAAACTATTTCATATATTAACTATGATGAAATAACAAAGTACTACAAACTTGTTGGTTACAAAATGGTCGGTCCAGACTTGTCCGTCCAGACTCGTCGGTCTACAGAGCTTCAGCTCGTCGATTAAATCACATGCACAGAAGCTTGAGCTTCGACTTCTCTTTCTCACCTTGAGTTCCTCTAGTGTCTATCTTTTGTTGTCTCTGTGTTCCTGTGTTAAACTGATTTACAATTTGCTTCTTCTATTTATAGGCAATTTGAAAATTGCTACTACATGGGCCGACTGACTTGCCATTGAAGACTGTAATAACTATCTACCTAACAACTTAGCTTCTGAAATAAATTCGACTGGATTACGTTGCCTATTCGTGGACTTTTCCTTCTTGTCAGACTGACAGACAAGATCTCGACTTCTACAGACTCTGACAGAGTCAGCTGAAAGTCAAGTACAGATCTGCGAGTAATTACATTTTTCCAACAAAAAAGCTTGCCAAGAAGCTTTCCAATCCTACAACAACATTAGATCGGGGTTGAACACAATCTTTATTGCCTCGAAGAGGTGAATTCTACAGCCTGATACCAGAAATATGTGTAACTCCTTCCTTGCTCATCCTAGAGCTGACACATGTCCTTTATAAAAATAAAATATTATTAAAAATAACCTCTAATCTCAAATTAAACTTAATAACATGTGAACTAAAATTAAATATTTAGAAAATATTCACTGATATAATTGTGAAAGAAAATTCTTCTGACAAGCAACGCCACAATATAAACTTGGTTTATATCTTTCAATTCGAGAAGGATAACTCTTACCGGAAGCAACACCGCATTTCGCTCTCATCAGTTATATTAAACGCCAGAATTCTGTTAAACTCATCAGTTATATTAAACGCAAGAATTCTGTTAAGAAATCTATTAAACTCATTAGTTATATTAAACGCCAGAATTCTGTTAAACTCATCAGTTATAGGAAAGTTTTTTGACGACGATTCTTACAATCACGGCAAGTTCATCCGACACAAGACTGCAATTTCACTATAAAAAGAGAGAATTTCATAACATTGGGACACACTCAGGTGCCGTATAAAGCATAGCAGCTATGACAGAAAGAGAGTGTTTAATAACTAATTGATAAGAAATGTTCATGTACACAGATTTCTTTAATTTGCTTCTTCTCCTAAGAAATATAATTATTTTTTAGTTTAGAAGAAGAGGTTGAGAAAATATCTCAGATATCTTCAAACAACTCTTACGAACAAAAAAAAACATATACTTACTATCAATAACATCCTAAATTGATTATATATGTTAGTTTTACATTCTTCTAATATATATATGTTAGGTTTACATTCCAACCTTCCTTCTTAAGATTTACATTACAAAACACCAAAAATTAACGAGAAACACTCCCAAATATTCTTCAGAATTTGTTATTTTGAAAATAGTTTCAGAACCATGGGGCACATCACATGTGCAGTAGAAAGCAATATAACAGAGAGTGAGTTTCAGAAACATGAAATACCTATTATTAATAACAAAGTAAGTTTATTAGATATGTGAACTTTACATTCCAACAACCCCTCTCCAAGTTTCAAAAGAAACACACACACTACATTAATAAGAAACACTACCAATATTCCTCAGGATTTGAATCTTTTGAAAATAGTTTCAGAACCATGGGGCACAGCCCATGTGCCTTACAGAGCAATATAGCAGCTATGACAGAAAGAGAATTTCAAAACCATGAGCGACCTATTACTACTAACAACCTGGTAAGTTTACATTACAAAACACACACAACAAACAAACAAGAAAAACCGACCAATATTGTTCAAAAGCTATGACAGAAAGAGAGAGCATAATAACTATCCAATCCAATCACATTTTCATCTGTACTGGATATGTGACTCGTCCACTGTCAAGCCTGGCATAGAATATGGCGGATTCCATGAGCTGCTTCGTTTTCTCATAAAGAAATTGCTTAATTTGGTCTTGCTATTGAATAAACCAACATAAATCAAACACAAAAACAATATAATTGCTAGGGACTAAAATTATTTCTAAACAATGATGTAATAATGAACGCCCTTTCGTTGAAGAACACGATCGGAGCTTGAAAGCCGGATCACCACAGAGCTTGGGATTGCCAAGAAAACTATCTTTAAAAGCCGAAACCGAGAAAGTGTCAGGAATGGAGCCAGACAAGTAGTTGCCAGATACGTTGAAAATGTTTAACTTCAAATTCCCCAGTTCAGGAGGAATTTCCCCTTCAAGTAGATTGTTGGACAAGTCCAGAGCGTTTAAATCTGACATGGAGCCTAACCATGCAGGAATTTCTCCTGTTAATTGGTTGTTGGCAAGATTCAGCTCAGAGAGATTCGCTAGCGACATTATCCCTTTTGGAATCTCCCCAGACAATAAATTGTGTTGAAGTTGGAGGTCGTTGATTGAATGCAACCCTGCAAGCTCATCAGGAAGATGTCCCCACAGCCGGTTATTGTTTGCACTGAAGTTCCCGAGTTTCCTCAGCTGTCCGATCTGTGGAGGAATGATTCCGCTGAACTGATTGTTGGAGATCTGTAGCCATTGCAGCTCCTTTGCTCCGGCAATCTCTACTGGAATGTGGCCTTCAAACATGTTATTATAGAGCTTCAATTCTACAAGTCTTGGAGACCTCCACAATGCCAAAGGGACCTCACCACTTAGCTGGTTTCTATAGAGTTGTGCGTATATCAGACTGTTGCAAGTGTCTAAGCATTGCAAGCTCTCATTGAAATTGTTTGAAAATATAACCAACGCATAAAGGTTTCTTTGTTGGCATAGATTTCTAGGCAGAGGGCCACTAAAATTGTTGTCAGGTACCTAGATTCTGTGGCAACCACCCAGTAAGCTTGTTCCTCGAAAGATACAAGTCTGTCAAGTTAACAAGCATTCCTAGCTGCGCAGGAACAAACCCTGTGAGGTTGTTCTCCCACAAATCCAACGTATCCAAATGGGTCAGGTTCGCAGATATGCTCTTCAGCTCGTCGATATTGTGCGGGATTTGTCCAGACAGATGGTTTTTATTAACTCTCCAAGGACCTCCTAACGAGGACCTTGTCCGGGTATTTTCCATCAATGGAAACGGACATTCACGGACATTCCTATAGTGATGATGCATATGTTAACCAGAACGGAACTGCTAATAGACATGTAGTTCATCATGTTAATGGAAACCGCAACACCGCAGAGATTTCCTCGCTTGAATGTGGATATATATATAAACAATCTCCTAGCTTGAATGTGTGGATATACATAGAGCTATATAAACAATCTCTCAGCTTGAATGTGTGGATATACATAGAGCTTGAATGTGAGACACCAAATTGGTGTACGAAACCTTCTTGTTTGTGGGACAAGGGACCCCCTCTGTGCAGGGATTTAACTGCTAAAGTCTACAGAGGTGTACATACACTACCCCCTCTGGATTTGAACCTGTGACCTTCTAAGAGAAAACACATGCTCTTAACCATTAGGCTATATGTTATGCGTAGAGGGAGCCTTAACAAAGGGACGATTTTGTAGGTCTCTTAACATTGATGTTAACTAGTTTTCTAAGTTTAAATCACTTGTGGTTTTCTTAAGTTTGTCCCTATTATCTACATAGGTTAGTTTATAGGCTCAAAACCTCACCTAGGTAAGTTTAGAGGCTAGAGTCAATTAGATAGTTTGAAAACTACTTTCTTTATGTTTTATTTCTGTAATAGGCCAGAGCAAGGGAGGGTTGGGTAGGATACAAGACGTCGTATATGTTTTGATGCTTCTGGTTTATTGTTACCATATCTCATTATGAGGGAAAAGTTTATGATCCTTGGAAGGTCGTGATAAGGTACTCTGAAGTACAACTATGTATAGCCAAATAAAGTTGATTTATTGGAAGGTTATGCTTTTTAGGTTATGCTTTTCTTAATACAATTTTATATTATATAAATACTTGTGATTCCCAACTTTCACCTTGAGATCTGTTTGTTTTGCGATAACTATCTTAAAATTTCTTTGTATGGCCAAGACATGATTGATAATTTCACTATGAACTGGCCAACATGTGTTTTTCATAATTTCATTTATCTAGCTTACTTTGTTAATATATATATATATATTTATAGTATATGATTATTTGTGATTTTCAATT
Organism: Pseudotsuga menziesii; assembly: GCA_001517045.1. Classification (NCBI taxonomy): domain Eukaryota; kingdom Viridiplantae; phylum Streptophyta; class Pinopsida; order Pinales; family Pinaceae; genus Pseudotsuga; species Pseudotsuga menziesii. The sequence goes on from LPNX010256004.1 coordinate 11,862, forward strand.
TTCATGTTTAATTTCAATGTAGCAGCACATACTTTCTTAATATAAATATGTTTTTATAGTATATGATTATTTGTGATTTCCAATTTTCATGTTTGATTTCAATGTAGCAGCAGATTTCATTGTTAGCCATCAACACTTTCGAGTAATGAGAGTTGTGGTAAGGCACATGGTTTTGTCTCACTTCTTATTTTGCAACAAGCCAGTTCACTTGCTGTTACAAATTAAGCAAAAAATACAAGATTGAAGACAAATAAACAATATAATTTATTTTCATGAAGGATACACGAATTTTAGCTATAAGACTTTATCCTATGATTGAAATGATCATATTGGATATAGACCTCGCGTCTTTTCTTTGTAATGACAACTCATTTGTTTTGATATTCTATGATGTCATCTAGAGGTTTTATGTTTTTTAGCCTTTCATTTCTAGTCACTATCGAATCCTAGCTTAGCTCTAGGTAAGTAGCTCATATCAATATAATTTTATGTATCATTAATAATTTATTTTAGTTTGTTATTTTTTTAGAATTAATCTTTTATGGTTTTGGCTTCTTGTAAATAGTATCTTATTTATGATGACAATTAATATTCCAAGTTTTTTCCTTTATGGAAAAGGTAGAGGGGCATTTTCCTATGATTTTTGTGGCGGGAGGGTTCAAGCTAGGATGAGTGATTTTTTGGGTGCAAGAGATTATTCAAAGTCCGTTTCCTGAGAGAATGATAGATCTATAAAAGTGGAATCAAACAGAACTCACAACACCAATTCTGGGAATGTTAAGGTTCTCCCCTTCAAAGCAAGTCAATGGATCAACTCCCACCAAGAATTACTATTCTTCATTCTCTTATCCAATAACCATTGGAAAGATTCTTCATCCTCTTTTCCAACAACCATTGGAAAGAAATTTTACATAGACAAATAGAATGAGAAATAATAATAATACTTGATATGTCTAGCATATATTCTAAAAAACTGTAGAGATTATAATGTTTAATCATCATTTGTATTGTGGTAAGCCAAGGTAAATGGAATTCAGAAGTAAAACTTGGAAGGAGCTCTTTGAAAATGTCTTCAATTGGAAGACTAGTTTCGCCTATTTTCAAATATTTTGAGGGATGAGTACCTGCACAGAAATTCGTGCAATTCACTACAATTCATGGAGGGGGAATGCAATCTTCCTTCATTGTTTCTCTCACAATGGCAATAACTTGTCAGATTTTGAGGGATGAGTACCTGCACAGAAATTCGCGCAACTCACTACAATTCATGGAGGGGGAATGCAATCTTCCTTCATTGTTTCTCTCACAATGGCCATAACTTGTCAGAGAGTGTAGGTGGATGTTGAGCTTTACACAAAGTAGAAATGCATGCAAAACATGTTCCTGAGGATTCTTGGTGGCTATAAATAATAAAGCTAATGGTTACAATATCTTAAAGGTTTTGTTGATCTTTTCAGTGAGTTCACCTTGCAATGATATAGAAATAATTTTGATCTCTTTGTTTTGCTAGCTAATGGAGAGATCATAACGATAGATTTTGGTAGTCTGATCAACCTCCTCTACCACTTCCAACTGTGTCTCTTTCATTCAACATGCTTGAATGTTTGAACTTGTTAAATTGTTTCCTACTCTAGCTCTTATAGTATTCATGGAATTTTTATTCAAATATGTTATGATTTGGAGTTCAACGATCTTCAATTTACTTCACGACCACATCCCTTACTTCACGAAAGATCCTTTTATACAAATGCATTCGTCTCCTCTCCCACAATACGGTGTGTGGAAAACTTAGGGATTCCCTATAATCTTCACAATACCGATTTTTTCATTTAATATATGTGCACTCTTCCCTTTTACATGCTGGTATTCCTCATTGAAGTTGATCTTTTGCTGACGTGGTGTCTAGATGGATCTTCTTTCATCCAAATTTGAAATTACCTGTGTCTAGATGGATCTTCTTTCATCCAAATTTGAAATTACCTATGAAGGAGAAAATAAAAGTTAATAGTTAACCGTTAATATGATATTATATAAAACTTTTATACCAGTGTATAAAATGAACTAATAAAAATATATAAATCAACTCTAGCTTCTTCACAACATAAAAACAAAAGAATAGTATACATTCTCAATAATATCACACACACAGTAGAAATTCTCACTAAATATGAAAATGATCTACAATGATTGAGCAATCCATATTATACTGCTTTATTCTAAAGAATAGTAGGCATTCTCATGTAACATGAAAATGATGTACAGTGATTAAGCAAGCATTGGAAAATGGATCTCAAGGAAAATGAATCAATTGGTTGGAATAATGTCTGGGTGAAGATCTAAGAAAGTTGATCTTTAATTAGTTTAAACTTTGTATCAAACAATTATTACAATTTTTTGTAATTAGTTTTTTTGTTTTAATCCAAACAAATATACCAAACCATTCAACAAATCTTGTTAAATACACCAACCTCGACTTCCACAAAAACAATTAAATCCCCACCACTAACTAATTGTTTACCATTAGTTAACACATACTAACTAATTGTTTTCTGAAACAATTAAATCCCCACCACTAACTAATTCCTGAAAAGCGAAAGGATGAAGGGGCGAGTTTTGCTCAGTTACCAAGAAGTCCAAGAACAAGTTCTTATGATAAAACCTCCTTTGTGCACATTGAACCTGATATGCACAATGTAGAATTTGAAGGCTGTAATACAAAATTTCAAGAGAATGGTACAGATAAATTCAATAATACAATTGATGAAATATTTATGTTACACAACTGAATGTCCAGAAGCTGACCCAGTTCGAGTTCATCCTCGTCTTGTCGATTCTTCTATTCTTTCCAAACTGACAACGAAGAAGAATAGAATTAGAAAACTAATAGAAAACATAAGGGAATTAGCACTTCTGAGCCAATACATAAGAACGTCTCTCTGAAAAATGCAAAATCCAAGTCACGAAGAGAAAATGAACATTTGGAACCAGAAAATCAGAGGCTACTTAAGTTAGCTCTGAAATGGTACAATAAGATCCAAAGGATCAAATTTCAAAACATAAGGTTGGAAATCAAGCTTAAAATGCAACATTCCAAGTCTCAACCTTGTATAAATTCCGTTGCAAACCTAGATATTCTCGTCAATGCAGCTACTCGTTCATAAGACAGTTGAATTTACATGAGTTTTGTGAGACTTTTGGAACAAATTTTGAAACGACTTTGACAGGTCTCTGCAATTTGATTGCATGAGGACATGCAATAACTTAGGTGTGGGGGAGATGTTTGGGTGTAAGTTTTGAGGCATTTTGTGTTGTCAGTGATACCTTAATTCGGCCATATACTTCGCCATATCATCACCTTACTGTCCTTTTTTTATCAAGTATCTACACTCTTACTATGCCCATGCTATCATGAGATAATTCATTGCCTAAGTCTTCAATTCCCCTATTTTAATGAATGGATAGAACTAGAATGGCTGCCAAAACACCTATCTCTTGATAAACAAGTTCCAACGCATCCATCCAAGCTTGGAACGAAAAGGGATAACTGCATGACTTCGTATCATGCAATTATCACATCTAAATCTATTGCTTTCCTATATTAGACGATCTTGGAAACGAATCACTTGTATTTGACGTTTTGGATATATAAGTAATGTCTGTGAAGGAAGAGATAGGTAGTTGGTTTGGTTAATGGATTGATGGAGATTATCATTGTGAACTATATTTGATTTTAAGACCTAGTAATACAACGACTGTTGTTGAATTCATGGTGTGTTAATAATTCTTACGTAGTTCTAAAATTATTTTGCAGTGCATTCCCACCCAGGAGGGCCCCCTGAGCTGGGTATGAACTGGGCCCCCTGAGCTGGTTATGAACTGTATCAATTACTATTAGTGCATTTATTTCATACATAGTGTAGTTCGATTACTGTATTGATTTCTTGTTCACTTCCTCTGCTCTTTCATCTTCTTAGTTTTTTTTATTGTGTGTGGTCTTCATGGATATCAATCTTGAGGGCTCAAGGTGTATGATAAAAAAGGAAGTATCTGTTACAACTGAGTGATCATTGATCACAGAACAATGTGTAATCTGGTTTATACAACCACTTGTTATAATCACTACTGATTTAAAAGTAATTGATCACAGAAGATTAAACCTGCAAATGATTTAAGTTTGTTTTATGTTTGAGTGTTTACTTTTAATTACGGGATATGTGTCCCTTTAGAGTTTAATTTGTAATCAATTAATTATAAGATTTGGAACAAATAATTTGTCATAACAAGAAATTATATGTAGAAGGATTTTTTTTTTTCATATGGAAATATGCACGGGAAACCCAGCCATACTTCCCCACATTGAAGGCCTAACCCCAAAGGACTCGAGGCTCGAACCCCCAAACCGAGAGAGTGTGCACAACCTCGCAGAAGGCCTAACCCCAAAGGACTCAAGGCTCGAACCCTTGACCTCTCCCCGAACCGAGAGAGTGTGGGCACAACCGAGAGAGTGTGGGCACGTCTTACCAATTGAGCTAACCCTTGGAGCTATATGTAGAAGGATTGTTGTGACCTATCCTTCTCTAATATATGTAGAAGGATTGTTGTGACCTATATTTAAACAATTAGTGTGATTGCCCATGACAATACTATTTTATTTTATTTTATTTTCTTTGAGAATTATTTTTATGTAAAGAATTATTAAAAACTCAAAGTGACATTTGCACAACAAACTATTTTTTATATATAAATAAAAGAAAATGGCACTTGGAGAGTTCAACTATATGAGGGGACACCACCATGGCTAGTGCATGAGAAGATCCTAAACCATAGGGATTTATGGATTGATCGGAGATTTGATTGGGATGGCATATGATCTGGGAAAAACTATATAAGATGGCACTAAGATGGAATGGGATGCCATGTTGTGCATAGAGGAACTGGTTGAGTGTTTCTTTCTTTCATAAGTGTGTCACGTGGAAGCTTTTGCTTGTTGTTCTAGTGTGCATGGTGGTGATCTGGCTTGAGGGTGGATTTGAGCTAGTTGTGGAGCTACTCTCTTATGTGGTTGGGAGGAGATGACTATCCAAGTAGTTATTTTTCAACATTATTTTTTTCAAGTAAGTATCTTTTAATTTATGGGTTAGATTGTACAGAGTGCTTCATATAATCACTATTGTTTGAACTTAATTGAATGAGATTATACTAGCCATCGATTTTGGACTATGATTGGATCGATATCTTCTATGATAATAAGATAGAAAGGTTGGGATTCTTTACTCGTTTAGCCTAACTCTCTTTTCTTTACCTGTTGAACCTTTAAAAGATCACAATGAGAATGAATCAGTTCTTGGTCATTTGTGTATCGATCTTTGTGTTCCTTTTCTTTTTTTCACGAGCTATTACCCCGTGTCTGGATGGTCCTTTGCGTTTAATTCAGTATGCAGACTAGGCTTCCCAACTAGCCTGTGACTGTTTGGTGTAGGGAATCTGTCTAGTTTGCGGTATAGCTACTGTAGGTCAGGTAACAAAAATAAAAGGTTTTACCAGTTGCGGCTCGGTCCATCGTATATATATTTTTGTATTTTGACTTTAAGTATGATATGCAAGTGCCTATCTAAGATGCATATTGATTAAGAGTGCAAGGAGTGGTCACAATGTGATGCGCAGGTTCTTACCTCTCATCTTAGACTCTCTTGCTTCTAAATCACACACAACTAAAAAAAACATCATTAACTACGCTGTCCCTAGGGAGTAAGATATTAATTCATGAGTAATGTAATATTGTTCACATATTAAGACAAATCACAGATAGCTGTTATTAGAATCAAAACACATAAACATGAATAAAGGTATACATGACAAGATAGCTCATCAACAGTTAAAACCTCCATTACTCATAGTGGAAATTATCACAGAATATACCAGAGAACATTCAGATAAGAACATAGGTTCAGAAAGTTAGAACGCTCTCACAATTGATGAAACATAGTTGAAAATGAAATAGTTCCCCTTCAACATTGTTCATTTTATCACATTCGAACATTCCACACAGCACCTTCTCCAACAGGCAAAATTTGCAATTTCTTATTGTAAAACGAAGTAGTTCCTCTTACAAACAATGGATCACAAATTTTTCCAGGGAAAAAGCCCCTATTCTCTCTCACTTTCTTCTCTTTATACAAAAACAGCAAAACCCTTGGGCTTCCACAACCGTCTGACCTTTGGGCTCCCCCAAAAACCGTTTAATCTCACGATTTTGTCTTTTTCATTAGTACTCATGATTCATAGAATGCGTTACATTTCGGATTTCAACTTATGAGTACTTCATAAAACGAGATCAGCTCGATAACTGACGGACCCTTTCCAAGCCTGGGCTTTTGTTGCCATCGATTCCGCCTTGTCTTTTATTTGTCCTTCTTTAGATCCGTTGATTTCAGAACAAACTCTGCTTATCACTTTTCATCCAACTTTCCTTAGCTTTATCCTTTAGCTGTGTCTTCTCACAGCAGTAATCTGAAGAATCTTCTGAGTCCGTTTGCAGTTAAACAAAAAATTCATCATTAGTTAAGACTGCATCTTTTTAATAAGCTTAAACTACACTAACAACAAAATTGATCATCAAAATGAGGCCCTGTACTGCGCTCTCATCGCAAAATCCTTAACAAGAATCTAAAACCACCACCGCCCACACAGGGGTTAAAAACTCACAGGACGGTGGGAAAAAACCTTATCGGTAGCTTGAACCATTAAAACATCAATCGGATAGTCTTACTTACAGCCACAACGGTGGGTTTCAGACGGACAACTAGTTCCGCGGGACCATTAAGTCTATCGGAGTCAGAAGAAATAAATGCCAAAGCATCGAGCAAAAAAGTTCCATGTCGACGAACGGAACGACATCAACGTCAGGAGGTTAGTGCATTACGCAGCCGCAATGGCAGAAAATGAAAATACTACGGGCCCCGCGGCTAAAAGACATATCAGCGAAACCCAAACAAAGCATTGGCAAGCGGAGCAGTTATATGGTGGACACTTAGTTCGCTCAAGAGCCGCAATGGTGGAAAACAATCAGACTACAGCCTTTGATCAAAGTCATAAACTTACCGCTATGGTGCAGAAACATTGTGAAAACGTTAAGTGTTCGGAAAAACTTAAGGTCGTGCAGCGGTCCAAAAAGCTTGTCTCACTTCCGAAACAATGGCTTCATAAAGATCAAACAACCCCAACTCAAGCTTCGACCAACCTCTGACAATGCAAAAACAAGTCAAAACAATAACAACACGACATCGGAGAAGTCAAGACTATCCGGCAGAGCACTTATCGTTCAACTTCTGCAACGGAGGCTCCATAAGAAAATATGGCTGCAATGCGTTGTTTAAATGGCTTCCGAACAACCAAACTAAAAATGTTACTTTCGGCTAGGCAGCGATGAAAGTTTGTTTCACCTCCGAAACAGTGGTGAAAATGAGAAATAGACTTCCGAAAACAAAGAAAGAAATCACAGATCAAAGGGCAATATTTCAAACCAAGCTCCAAATTCCACAACCCAAAGCAGTTTCAGACATAAGCAATTTTTCGAAAAGCATGAAGATAGTTAACCTCAAAACAGTCCAAACTTGTAGCAAAGGGAGAACAAAAACAGAGTTCATGGATCCAAATGACTCTAGGCAAGATGAAAATTAAGAGGAGGGTCCAAAATTTCAAAAATTTGGGTAAACAGTTGCAGCTGCAACAGTCCACCAGATTACTCTAGGGATTTTATATTGTATCTGGCCGCGTCCGAGTCAACCATAGGGGTAGTCCTAGTACAAGAGGACGATAAGCTCCAAGAGCATGTCGTTTACTATCTTAGCCATGCTTTAGCTGGACCTGAACTCAGGTACTCTCACGTCGAGAAATTGGCCTTAGCAGTTGTCTATGCTATTCAGAGGTTACGTCACTACATTTTACTGAGGACTACAACAGTAGTGGCGGATGTTAATCCTTTTCAATATTTTTTGTCCCGATGGATTGTTGGAGGCAAATTCAACAAATGGATAGTCATTCTCCAAGAGTTTGACTTGGATTTCCAGTCCACTAAATCTAAAAAATCCTTAGTTTTTGCTGAGCTTATAGCAGAATTTCCAACAGAAGAAGATGTAGTCATTGAAGAAGACTCAATCCCAGATGAGCATATCTTCTTGATATCCACCTCTGACCCCTGGTACGGAGATATACTTATCTATCTCCAGACTTTGAAGTATCCTGCAGCTTTCTCCAGGAGGAACGACGTAAACTATGCCTTCATGCCAATAACTACCTCATCATAGGAGATACTTTATATCGTAGAGGGGTAGATTCTGTTTTGCGTCGATGTCTTACCCATGAGGAAGCGGAGATTGTCCTGAATGATGCCCATAGTGGAGCGTGTGGGGGTCATTTATCTGGGTTAGCAACGTCCAAGAAGATACTACATGTCGGTTATTTCTGGCCCACAATCTTTAAGGATTGTGTGGAAGCTGTGAAGCGCTGCCATCCTTGTCAGCTTTACACCAGGAAGATGTGGTCACATCCCACTCTGCTATTTCCCGTTGTCTCGGTGGGCCCCTTCATGAAGTGGGGAATTGATTACATGACGTGTAACCCAGCCTCGACTGGGGGGCACAAATATATCATTGTCGCTGTGAACTATTTTACGAAATGGTCAGAGGCAATGCCCACCTTTAAAGACGACGGGGAAACCGCATCTTTTTTCATGTTCAATCAAATTATAGCACGGTTTGATATGCCCAAAGTGATTTTCACTGATGATGGCAGTCATTTTCAAAATAGCATGATGACGGAACTGACCACTATGCTAGGATTCAGACAAGAACATTCATCTTCGTACTATCCTCAAGCAAATGGTCAGGTCGAGGCTGTTAATAAAACTTTGAAAACTATCCTCAAACATACTATTAACGCAGCCTGTTCTAACTGGAATATCATGCTATACCCCGCACTTTGGGCGTATCTAACTAATGTAAAAACTGCTATGGGTTTCTCCCCCTTCCAACTCGTTCATGGAGTGGAAGCCGTTACCCCGGTTGAATGTGAAATCCTGTCCTTGAAAATAGCTATTCATGTGTTACCTGATACGACGGAGCTTGAAGAACGTTTAGTACATTTAGAACATCTTGATGAACAGCGTAGAGATGCGCTGACAGCAAACCAAGCTCACAAAAATAGGGTCAAAAGGCAATATGATAAGTTGGTCAAGCCTCGAATTTTCTCTGAGGGGGAACTTGTTTTGCTCTGGCACCAAGACAAAGAACCCCTAGGGGCAGGAAAGTTCAGGTCTATGTGGTTAGGACCGTATGCCGTGTCGAAGGTATTAAAGAAGGGCACATATGAATTAATTGATTTTGATGGGAATAAGCTGCCTGAGCCTAAAAATGGGCTCTACCTGAAAAAGTACTATGCTTAGGCTTAGCACTTTTTCTTGTATTTTATTATATGTATTTTTTATGTACACTAGTTTGTCGGTTTTTGTTTTTTATACCATCTGCTGGTTGTTTCAGATGTCTTCTGAGAGGTTTGTAGGTTTCGTTGATGGCGCCAGTCGCCACACTTGTAATCTAGCTTCAGTTGCGTGGGTCATTTATTCTCCCTCAGGACAGTTAGTTGCCTCAGGAGGCGCTTGCTTAGGTCATGGTTCTAATAATGTTGCTGAGTATAGGGCTATAGTTGAGCTTCTATGGGATGCTTTGTCACGTGGTATCACTCAGCTGGAAGTCCGACTAGACTCTCAACTGGTGGTTTCCCAGCTCCATCGTGATTATCAGGTGCGGAACCCTATTCTATTACGTCAGTTTATGCAAGTTAGGTTATTGGAAATAAATTTTGAATTCATTACATTCAATCATATTCTAAGGAATCAAAATTCATTAACTGATGCATACGCTAATTACATCTTGGATTGGCATTTAACACATTTTTCATAAAAATATACAGCATACACATAAAAAACATTTGTAAATAAACTGACAAAATATATGTGTGTGTGTGTGTGTGTGTGTGTGTGTGTGTGTGAATATTTGTCCATAGATAGGTCGAGTCTCTGATCCTCAGATCCAGTCATAACTATATAATATACAAAAAATATACAAAATATGGATCAAAGTCCATAAAATGCCCTAGATCTAAGCTGAACCACCCTTGTCACTTGGACCACCTTGGTCCCCCCGGTCCCCCTGTACTTTGGCTTCTTCAGCCTCTTCGGTTTCAGCAGCCTCAATAACATCTATGTATACCAACACTGCTCTGGATACCCACCTCAAAAGGTGTATCCAGATAGGTGGTACTCCAACCACAAACTCCTGCATGATGGCTGGGATGTGCTCAATTTGTAAGGTGGGTACTCTCTGGGTAAGCCTAGCCAGCTTCCCCTCAAGAACCCTAATCAGCCCTTGGTCCTCTCCCAAGGCAGGACACACATACATGCGTGGATGCCCTTCAGGGCGGACTGGTCCAATATATGCATTTTGACATGTTTATAGGATTAGAACTCTTATACATATGTATATATCTTTATATTTAAAATTCATAAAAAAAATTTAAAATTTGAAAATAATTTTTTTACCTAACTCTCCCCATGCTCCTCCTGGAGAGAGGACGAGGTCTGAATCACCACGAAAATCCATTCCAGCATATGGAAACTGCTATAGTGCTAGCAACTGTCACTCCCACCAAAAGTAGAAGTCATCATCATAGACACTCTGCACTGAGCCACCACCTCCCTGGCGGAGGAAGATATCTCCCCATCTACTCAGCCTAGGCTGATGAGGAGAATGAACTGGTAAGGGTACTGTAGGGCTCAATCCCGGCACTCTCTCAAGGAAGAAGGCTACTAGTATGCTAGAACATCCAAAATTCTTTCTCCTTCCTCTCTTGCAGTCAGAGAGTCGTTTCCTCATAATCGGGATCACTCCCGAGTACCAATCATATAGGCCCCCCTGCATACAATCCACTGCTAGTCTCATATGGTTCTGTGTAGCAAGGTGAAGAGAAGATGATCCCGCAACCCTCACTATGGTACTTGTCAATACCTGTAGAGGAAGATCACGTATGTGTACAATAGGGATGCAACTCCCTCTCTTTTGTGTGCCTGGTGTGCAGTATATGTCAATGTAGTTCTTGACACTTAGAGGGTCACCACCTCTGCCGGTGCCTTCTAAGTTTACCGGAGCCCCTCATCGTGATAGACCGGCAATGAAATAGATATCCTCTGAAGCAATCTCCAAGGATTCACATTGAAGGTCAAACATGCCCAAATCATGATCCCAATAATTTATCATGAACTCTAAGAGGCGGACATTGGCCCGCATAGGTGATGTACAAAAAAACTTTAACAACCCACATGAACGTAAAATATTCACAGTGGGGGCATCTTGGAGTGCTTCTTGATCCATATCTTCATGTTCGCGCTCCCTCCACTCAAGCACCATCTTCAAACCTAGTAAAACAAGCATTGTAAACCTTTAGTTTTATGTAAAAATTTCAAAATTTGACCCTATATGCTTCTTGTTCACCTCACGCAGCGTACGCGACTGTCCTTCAGGGCAACCCACGTATAGAACATGTGTACGCGAGTTTCAATATAGCGAACCCGTGTACACAACATTCCTTTGTTGAGGGCGCTCAAAAATATAAAATTTGGGCTTAATTTTGAAAATTGCTAGGATCAAATTGAAGAGCTTGGGGTGTAGTCTTACCTGACACTTGCGGATTTGGAATTGGTCCACCGGATTGTCCACACCGAGCAATTGAAGGTAGAGGTGAAAACTTGTTTTTTATGGCTAAAAATCCAAATGGTGGGTTTTATTTATGTTTTTGAACTATTTATAGAAATATTATTTCTCAAGTGGGTTTTTTCCTATAGTTCATAATTCATCAAACTAATACCATATCTTTTTGCCTTGTGACAGGTTTATCATCGTTTCGAAGGTGTTTTTTGCTCATATAGGATGGTTTTTAGTTATGTCACATGCATTTTTGCATTTATACCTACTCCACCGTAAACTTAGCAATCAACATTTTAACCACGGACTATGGTATTTTTAACCATTCGCTCCTTGTCTTTACCATCGTTCTTCCATGGATAGGGCTTTCCTATCATGAGTAACCTTATTTAGAACCTATGTTGTCTTTCGATACTCATGCTGCAGTTTTCTTAGGTAGAGGGGAATGTTTTTAGCTATTTTTCACGCCAAATAGAGCCTCATTTTGGTCTCTTTTTACAAGATATCCCTTTATATGACTCCTCGCCCTTATGGAGTTTCTTTAGGCCCAGGTCTGACTCCTTAAAACAGACTTGACTGCTGAGTTAACTTGTCGTTCAAGCTCGTTAAGAATATGTGAATGGGCATCCACATTGGTGGTAGGTTATCTCTTTCTCGGACCATGCGAAATAATACGAGAAAGGATCACTCTCTTTTCTACGGAATTGAGAAAAGTATTCTCAGGCATAGGTTTATCACTTTTCCGGACCTAAGGGACTAAATTTACGGAAAAGAAACACCCGGTATGAGCTTAGTTTTCTCTTTTTCGTGCTCTGGACCTAAACATGAAAAATATTTCGAGTGTACTTTATGGCTTTGTCATGCTCGTTAAACAATAAAGAACAAAGCATCGAGTTTATTGTTGTAAGCCCCATTTTTCGTACTCAAATGGATCTTTTTGAGTGATCTTGCTTTCCTTCACACTCGTAAAACTCAAGCTATATGCTGCGCTTGAAGGAGCATTGGGTAGGTGGTAATTTAACCTTTTTCGGACCTCCTTGACTAAGTACGAAAAAGGTTCACCTTTTCTTCTATGGAAGTTAAGAGAGTTCTTCTGTGGTATGTTTTATACTTTTTCAGCCTCAAGAGACTAAATTGGACGAAAAATGACCCCTCTGGAGTCTTCTTTGGAGTTTTCAGACTCTCTAAATGTGAAAACACAAAATGAGGATGTACTAGTTCGGGCTTATAAAATACACGAATCAGTGACACTATCAAGCATTATTCCCTCTTCTCTTCAAGCTTGTTAAAAAATGAAGAGACAACCGAGTTGACTTTCCTGGACTCGTTAAAATTTAACAGGGAACGTAAGGAAGAAGTTTTCTTTTGGTTTTCAGTTAGTGGCAGCATGTCATCCTTGAACATAGCACCCTCAGTTTTTTCCGATACTCGTGTCTCAGTGTTCACTTTTGGTTCAACTATTACTTCGAGTTTTTTACTCCTCTTCTTGTCAGTTTTACCTGGGGAATCTGATCATGTCTCTTACATGACAGATAAGTCTAGTTGTTTTATCTATAAAGTTAAAAGCTGCCTTGGGTCATCTCTGTGTCATGCTCATTGTTCAAGTACTTAACTCAATGTCTGATCTGTATCCTGATCCCATCATTGTCATATCTGTTATCACTTGTGTCTCCCTTCCTTTACCCAGTTCCTAGTCACTCTTGTGAACCGTTGGAGGATCTATTTCCTTCCTTATCACAGTATGGTGTCGCATTAGCACTTTCTAACGACGAATACCTAGAGTTTTTGATGATAGTACCTCAGGATTCACTTTCATTATGGGTGAACTCATTTGCTTCAGTTGTTAATTATCACCTATTGATTGACAAACTGTTGAATCCGCTCCATGTTCGACTTCAATAACATCTATTCACATGGCTTGGATTGTACTAGTTCTTTGGGATTGTTTATGAAGACCTTAGTTTCCTATCTATGGACTAAGTTGCGCAAGACTATGTTGTACCTATTTACATAGCTTCCAGATCTTTGAAGACTCATCATTATTGTATATTATGGCTTCGCTCCACCTTTGTAATATACGTGGTTTAGTACTTGTATTATATGATGTATTCAAATATTGTAAAGGAGCTAGTGTTCCAGTATATTGAACATAGCATCCTCATATATGAATTTGTATATGACATTATTATGTATTTGTTTCAGGTACTACCTCTGCTCCATTGGACTTCTAAGTTCTCCAAAGATAATGATTATAATGTATTTGGCCATCACTTCCCTCTGACCTCACACATTAGGGGTCATCTGTTATCAACCCAAATGACACTTCTCCATCCGAGTGCCGACACTTCATATGTTGGTACACAAAAGGACACTTTTGGATTGAAGGTTTCCTAAACACTATAGATGGGCATGACATGAGATGCATTCATTCCCCAACTAGCTTGTCAGTTTACCTTTCTATGTGTGGGTTGACATACGCGACTATGTCCATTGAAACTTGCATACATACATGGCTATCTTCTTTGACAACCCACGTACTGTACGCGACTATGGTCATTGCAACCCACGTACAGATCTGTACGCGAGTTTCCCTTAAATAAACTCATGTGTCATACGTGGGTTTCCAGTATCAATAGTCACGTATACATCCATTCGACATTAAAAATAATAAAACACAATTAATGGATATTTGTTGAGCCTTAATCATTAACCAACTCAACTGTCTCAACCTCCTCAACCTTCGAAACTGCTATATTTCCCAAAGTATAAATAGAGGCCTTGGGGAGGGCATTGATGAATCAATATTGGAGAGCAAAGTTATGATGGTGGTATATTTTCAGAAGTTTTTGGAGCAACAAAACTCAGAATCCTTTGGTGCATTGAAAAAGTTTTTTGTATAAGTGAAATACAGTTGTTTTTGTGTGGTAGTGTTCCGAGTGTTGAGATGAGCGCACCATACCTTTTGGTTTGAGAGTATCTCTCCTATGGATCTATGGCCTCAGCTCGAGGGAGACTTTCATGTTGAAATATGCATTAGCATCGCATATCTAGGTAGTGTAGAAGGAAGGGAAAGTTTAGATGGAGAAATGTGTAATTGGGGTTTCGAACATTGTGAAAAGGATGCAACCATATGCTCTGTTTCACCTATTTTTCTATCATTTTTGGGTTGTGAGGCATGTTCCATTGCTTGTGGAGCAACTTTTTGAGTAAGGAATATTTTTTGTCTCATTGAAAAAGGTTTTTGTATGAGTGAAATACAGTTGGTTTTGTGTGGTAGTGTTCCCAGTGTTGAGATGAGTGCACCATACCTTTTGGTTTGAGAGTATCTCTCCTATGGATCTATGGCCTTAGCTCGAGTGTGACTGTCATGTTGAAATATGCATGATCATGGCATGTCTAAGGTTTGGTGTAACTTTGTAATGTTGAAGCTAGTTGCTTTCATTGAGATGTGTATTTTGTTATATGCTTATTATTGCAATTTTTGATATATATATGTCTGCTCATGAGATCTTATCTATTATGTACTTAGATGGTTGTAGCTAGTAGCCATGAGATTTGGTTTTTATTGTTGTTTAGATGGTTGTAGATGGTATCTAGAGATCTGATTTTTATTTTTGCTTAGATGGTTGTAGATGACAACCTTGATATCTAATTTTTATTATTGCCTAGATGATTGTATATGGTAGCTTCATACTTGATTTTTAGTGCTGCTTAGATGGTTGTAGATGAAAACCTTGATATTTTATTTTATTTTGGCTTAGATGGTTGTAGATGACAACCCCAATATCTAGTTTTGTATATGTTAATATGGTTGTAGGTGGCAGTCAATAGATCTTATTTTTATCATTGTTATTATGGTTAATTATGGAAGCATGTAGATCTATTTAATTACATTGTTTATGGTAGCTTCAATAGATCTGATTTTGTTAATGGTTATATGGATGAAAAATAGATTTGATGTTTGATGTTTTATTACATGCTAATAGCTTTCTTAGATCTGGTTGCATTTCATGATGCATTTACCTTGCATTGCATGTGCATACAGAAAATGACTCTGCATCGAAAGTTTGCATTGTCTTTTAAAAAGGGTGATTGTTTTATTTAATTGATTTATTGGCATGATGACCTTCTTTTGTTGTGCATTACCTTGATTCAACCTTCCCTTGGGTTTCTTAGTGACCTTGGCCTTGGTTTTGGGGTCAGGGAATCACGCATTCTAGTTTGGGAGGTAATATGTAGTATTGGGAAATGGAATGAGGGTGTAAAATAGAGGCAAGGAACTTCGTGTATATTGAATTCAAGTTGTATAATGTTAGGAGGTGAAGTGAATATCTATCTCTCAGACATTTTCCTATAGAGTGTTACACAACTATTTCATCTCATGATTTGTATGCGTTGGGAACGTTGAGGGGGTTGTAGGGTGTAGTTGGGGGGGGGGGGGGGGGGGGGGGGGGGGGG
>LPNX010256004.1:28132-41282 GCA_001517045.1 Pseudotsuga menziesii
ATGGGTTCATGGGTGGATCCCCAGAAATGAAAATTTTTAGACCCTTCTAGTGTATTTTGGTTCCTTCTAGAACTCTCATATGTATTGTATAAAAGGGAAGTCACCCACGACATTGTATCTCAAGAGAAAAAAAACATTATAAGTTTTTTGTTGAGCTATAATAAAATATTGAAGATACCATTTCCCCATGGTTTTACCTAAATGTGGCACGATTCTATCTCAACCTAGGTTCACCCAAAACAAATACCAACAAAACCCAAGATACCATCCTGAACGGGTCTAACACTTTCAACAACACTAGTGAAGCAAATGAGGTCTAACGAGAAGTTCCTATGGGGACTAGTACAAGAACCAGGTTTCTATATTGACGAAGGAGAACAAGTCGACAATATTAAGATTCAACGTATAAACCATAACTTCGACATAACAAGATCTTTGACAAGTGATATTAACTATCTACGACACATAACTCTCAATCATGTAGAAAATATATCATTCATAACTTTCTCATTAGTCACGTTTAGTTATCATTTGATGCAACAATAAACAAAATAACTTCAAATACATCACAAGCACATTAGACAATAGATATTTTAACATGGAAACACAAGACAGGAAAAAACCACAAAAGTGTTCATTATCATAGAGTCGCAACTAAAGAACACTTTATGTCTACAAACACATCCTACAGACTTCTCTTCATCAAATTCTTATAACTTATCTACACATGTATCCTGCAGATCAATATACATCATTCATGTGACTCTTTTACAGTTCATACTTCGATGTGTGTAGCTAAAAATACATCGAAATTATAGCCAAAGTGACTTGATAACTATCTAACCCCAAAATACCAATTGATACATATTTATATGCTCTCAATAGCCCTTAACCTTGTTCCCACTACCAAATCCTAATAATGTAAGTGCAAAATACTCTATCTACCTAACCAACTTTGCAGCTTGATATCGTCAAAATGCCCCAACTTCCTTAATTCTTAGCTTCTTCACCGAAGCTGACCACTTTGTTGCACTACTTCGATGTAGCCTCATTCACGCCAAAACCACTTTTGCAAAAGTAGTACCCAAAACTTACTAGGTCCAAAAGGCCCCCAACACTCACACGTGTCTCATCTCGAGCCACTTCAATTATGTTCTACTAGTGTTTTCAACTGAAACAAAAAGTCCTCATAGACTTTCTTCATCTC
Organism: Pseudotsuga menziesii; assembly: GCA_001517045.1. NCBI lineage: Eukaryota > Viridiplantae > Streptophyta > Pinopsida > Pinales > Pinaceae > Pseudotsuga > Pseudotsuga menziesii. The sequence continues at coordinate 29,340 of LPNX010256004.1, forward strand.
CTTAACAAATTGTTGAACATTCTCTTTCTTCTTGGTTACTTCATTAACGATTTCGGAAGTGATATGCCCTTCACTTTGCTAGACAGTCCATGTGATCGCCTCGATTTATGTATGTGCCCCATAAATTACTTCAGAAACTCATCCAGCCTCTGTCTATATTTCTTCAACCCATTATGTTCTCTATTTATGTTGAACCCTTAACTTGTTTTTTTTTTTTAACTAAGGTAATCGGCAACAGAGGACGGGCTGGTACTTGCGTGACACGGGGTCCAGGGATCCAATCCCGCTACCACTATACCCTTAGGTGCATCCACAGAGCCCAAACCATGGAGCACGGGTAAATTTGGGGGGGATTTGAACATGAGACCTTCCAATTACAACCAATTTCAACCATTCCACTTTACCACTTGCTCTGCCCCCCCACGGGCATTGAACCCTTAACTTGTTAATCTCGACATGCAATGTCTTTTATTCTACAACCTTTCCCATTCTTTCCACCAGTGACAAAGTCTTCAAAATACCCCATATATTTTCCATCTCGTCTTGCGTTGTTCTCAATTTGGTGGTGATATCATGTAGAGCTGTTTATTCTTATAGTGATGCCCAAGTATGTGATATCTCCTCGTACATCTTTTCGCATTGAGCCTCGAACTCCTTAACACTTTGGATGGCCCCTTATATTGTTGTTGTTACTGTTAAGCCACTTCAGAGGGTGTGCTTGTGTCCAAATTGGCATCTAATTCTTCAATTTTTTTCCTGAAGCCCGCTATGACTTCCCATAGTCATAATAAATTCACCTCAAGGTTCATTTCCTCAGCTTACCTCTCTGGTACTTCATGACAGGCAATTTTGATAGCCTCATGTAACTTTTGTTTTTCCTATCTTAATTGTTCCTTCTCTTTTTAAAGCTCGGCAGTGTGTTCCTTAAGGGCATTGTTTTGATTCTTATACCCGTTCATGAGATCATACATTGATCATTCTCATGCCTTTACCTATTCTTCTATATTCTACTAAATACCATGTAACATAAACATGGGTAGGATTGACAGATTCATGTAAACATAGCCTGACTAGTGAACTTTCCCATTGAATTCCTCTACTGCAAAGTGCAAGGCCCGCGATAGAAGCTTAACTACCTAGTCTATCGTGAATGACGAAACTACTTGTCCTCTTTCTTCAATCCTCTCGGTTACCTATGGCCTAGTCTCTTCTTGTCGCACAAATCCTTGCAAAGATGGTGATATCCTGATTGCTTTGGCTGCTTTACATAGCGCATCTAGTAAGTCTGTTACACTCCCGAATAGCTCAACGGTATTTTCTTCTGCCACCTTCCTATTTTCTTGGGTCACTTCAGTCATCCTATCGAATAGTATGTTAACATCATCATTTGTTAAAGCTTGGTTTGCAGTTGATTTTTGTGCCTTTTTTTTCTTTGTCCCTTTCTACTTTGAGGCCTTAGCCTTACACTTTTCCCCTGGTCCATGATCAATTGGTGCTTAGAGGGTCATCACTTCTCGCTTCATGTTGTTGAGTACTCTAAGTTTGGTGGCCATTCTAAGGTTGCTCAGATGTACCCTCCTATCGTGGATCCTTCTAGGAGAGACCTATCTAGATTTTTTCATCTTCAACGGGAAATTTCTACTCCAGCGGCCATTCTTGGACAATGGTGTCCACTTCTTCTTCCATCAACTTATGCCTAGTTATGAGCCACTTCTTGTGTGGGTCTCACCGCACTTGGACATACATGTGACGAGGTCCAACCTTGAACCTCATGATATTCTTGTGTCACACTACGGACTGAGCCTCTATGCACATGACTTTAACGGTGTTATGTAGTGGTGCTTCCATGTGCATATACAACCCAATATTGTTGTCTTATTTTCATCTCATGTTCTCAATAAACCACAAGTTAGCATGTCTTGCCTCCAAACAAGGAACATGCGATTCCATACCTTAGTAGTTTGGTGGTTCTACCCATGCAACAAATGAAATTAAAATCAACAACCTGGAATATGCAAAAGAGATACCTTTATATTGGGTGTCAAGGCAGTCGTTGAATAATTCATTGAGAAGAAAAGTGGCCTAGTTCATCTGCACACGCACTACACATTGTTTTTCTACTGCTATGACTGATGTGGTTACTTGGTTTGGTCACATTTTCCTCAATACTTTGATTTCTAATACATTTATGGTGAAGCAAACATCTTAGTCATTGATACAGGCAATGTAGAACCCTCTTTTTTCTTCGAAGGATTATCTTTCTCCTTCATATGAATTTCCAAATTCCTGTCTATTTCCTTACCAACAAAGAACTGAGTAGGTTCCACCCCATCCTTAGGTAACCGTGTAAACCATGCAATCAAGTTGGAATCAACTGATATTTTCTTATCCATCCATACAAAGACACCATGGAAACATAAGAGTAACTGCTTGACACATGACTTGGCTTATGCAAAGTGTCCAAAGTGTGGCAAGTGTATCAATGACAAAATACCTTACCTTTGTAACCCCATATCCCATCCCATAGGCTCAAGCTCGAGTGGTGGACCCTCTATCGAATAGAATGTCTTTATGTAGTTATTCATGTGAAAATTCGGGTACTTTGTTAGGTCATGATCAGCATAGGATAACTTATGAATATTAGTGAATATATCCCCCTGCACCGCAACACCCTTCGAAATAGGTGGTATCCACATCAGGTATTTAGCATCCTTGGCTATATGAATTGGTCGTGCATCCATATTCCGTGGTCGTATGTATCTTGGGAGCATCATCGCATACCCATATCGAGAGGCCTCAATATCATGTATTTCTTTTGTTATTTCCACTGGATTCACTTGACGGTATTGCGTTCTCTTCCTCCTCAGTATGTTTACAAGTATCTGCAGCGATATCACTTTTGGTTTTTGTTCCAAAATTGGAACGAATTCCAGCATTTCCATCTCCACAACATATCCATGTACTTGAATTGCGTTGAAGAGATCAACCTGCAACCTTGTGATCTATTGTGCTAAACTTTGCTTCGGGCTACTACTCAAAATTTGGATTCCTCGGCACACTTCAATGTCTTAACGCAATGAGTCTCGCATGGTTGGATCACATGCTTTTAATCTTATTTCCACACATTCCTTTCCTGTCAATTCCATTATGTAATGAATATGACTAATCCTTGCAATGATTATGGAGGTGGCAGCCAATCCATTCACACACTTGATCTTTTTAGGCATTTCTGACAGACTTCCACTAATGCCACCACTACTTCCACCATAAAAGCGATCATTAATGCTTGTTAACTGTGACTACGAAAGAATACAAAATTTGACAGAGCACTTATCTACTTTGACAAAAATACAGAGGACAACCACAAGTTGCTTTGACAAATTCATTCGTCGATCAATATTCACTTTAACCCCAACATAAATAAAGACTTTGACTTATAGACACAACTTCGTCAAAAATTAAAAAGTTGGGGTTTCCAAAATATTTGTTTTTACTACATACACATTCAGTAGAGAGAGGCACAGTTGTCCCTATAAGGTTTCAGTTGGCTCCCATCAACTAACCCTTCCCACCATTTAACTTATGTAATTGGACAACACCTCCTTCTGTCACATAGTTAATGACATAAGGTCCTAACCAGTGCATCCTTTACTTACCAGGGTGTCTGAAAAAATTACTGTCATGGAGAAGGACTAATTCCCCTCACTGAAATTGCATCTTAGTGATATGGCGATCGTATCAAGCCTTCTCTCTTTCTTTTTGAACTTGTTGCTAGAATCCTATAATGAATCAATTCTCTTCTAGTTGGTGCAGCTACGACAATATTTCTTCGACAACACCAGTATAAAAAATACTATGTTGCCCAAGTTTCTGGTACGCGGGTATGTTGGGTACGCGGACACGAGTATCCGATACGTCTAGAAGCTTCGCCCAAATTTACTGGATACGTCGGGTTGGGAGCGGCAATAATATAATATATTAAATTTTAATATATATTAAAAAACATAAATTTATTAAATTATAACTTTAGTTTTTAAGTTTTTGCCTTTTTTAAATGTTAATTATAATGGTAAAAAAAACAAATAATGTTCATTGTTCGTTAAAACTATAATTATGTGTGACAGATTTATTTCTTAAACAATTCAATCAATGACATTAGTAACTTTACCAATTGGCAATGAGTAAATAAACTAAATACTAAATAGTAATACTAAAAGTCTAAATACAATTTAACTTATTTAAGATGATGATTGAATTACAAGTTTTTATTACTGGAATTCAAATTGCAGTTTCGAGATGTTCTATGGTGGCCTAGTAATCCATCTATTGTGTCAGAATTATTGCAGAATTTCACTGTCAACATCAACGATTTTTCATCGCCAGATTCCATAAGTTATTGGCTGCAGATGGACAATTGCTACAGGAATGCACTGCTTCGATTTATATTATATAACAATAACTGTCCCAATCTATATCTCTAGAGTCTAAATATTATACACCAAATGGAAAATAATAAATATACTTACGAGACAGATATGAAAAAATATTTAAATGGTCATTAGCAGCAGTATATTGATGTATCAGAGTTCTCAGTTTACAATCAGTGACCATGCAGAATGAGCATAGCAGTCCTCTTTTAGTTGTAAATCAAACCAGCAGTACTACACAACAGTACGGTATGAATTTTAGTGACATCAGTTTTGCATCAGTACGGTTTATCCACCATTTGTTCAAGTATCCATTACAAACTTTGTATCAGCTGCAATATGCGTAACCTAACAGCTTAAACAAGGTTTGATACAAAGGATTATTGGCATGTAAAATGTCAATAACCAGTCCTGTAAGGGTGTAATTAAACTGAAAACTCAGACCTTCAATCAACAGTAATTAAAATCCACTTTATGCTAACGTTTAAAACTTTAATGCTGTTGGTGATGTTTTTAAAAATACTAAATAGTAAAATCTCCAACACAATGATATTCTAAACTCACTGTCACAATGATATAGAGAGAACAACAATCAGAGTGTCACAAAGTTCGATTTCTTGAGCCATTGATTGTGGTCCAGAAAGCAAAAAAACTTATTTAGTATTTACTATATTTCATTTTTAAGTTAAAAATGAGCATAATAAATATTAAAATCTAATTGAAAAACTTACTGACTTCATCAAGATACAGCACAAGTGTTATCAGAGCAAGTCTAATTCTTGGCCTCTGGCCGTTCTATGGATGATAGTGAGAAAATAGTGAACAGTAACACCATATCATAGTACAATGTACATGATGTTATTTAATATTAAGCCATTGTGTTGCTGAAAAAGCGAAGCTGCTAAACTTATAAATAATAAAAATCTAATGTAAAAACTAAAAAGTTAAAAACAGAGATTATTAAATTGAAAAATCTAATGTAAAATGAAAAATTAAAATCTTAAAATCTAATGTCTCTTGGGAACGTGAGAAAGCTCCATAACTTGGGTACTTGTCGTAGGGAGCTTCCACAAGCTCCCTACGACAAGTACCCTAGGAAACTAGTATCGGGAGCTTCGGTTTGAGGCCTGTGAATTACCTGAAAAGTACCCAAGTATCCGAAGGAGTTCCTAGCTTTTGGAGCATTTTGTACTAGCTCCAAAGCTCCCGGGTACGCCGGAACGTCGGATACGCCATTCCTAATGCCCGGGAGCGGTTCCCGTGCAACGTAGAAAAAATACTAGTAAAGGCAACAATCCTTAGACTTTGTACAATATACTCCATAGGCATAACAACTTCTTGTCCATATACCAGTTGGAAAGGTGTTTGACCTGTCAATTTCTTACATGTTGTTATGTTGGCCAATAAAATTGCAGGGACTTTCAAATCACAATCGTCGTGATTCACATTACATACCCTCATCAAGGTATGCCCGAAAATATTGTCGAATGCTTCGATGGTCCCATTCGATCAAGGGTGATAGGGGGTATTCTTCCTATGATAGATCTAGAATTCCTTCGTCTATGCTTCAATAGTCTTGTTGACAAAATGACTCCCCTTATGACTCAATAAATCTCAAGGGAATCCAAACCTTTTGTAACAACATTCTCAAATAGGAACTTCGCAGCACTACAATATTTTATCGGTGCAACTTCATCCCATCTTGTTAAATAATTTGTCATGGTTATAATAAAATTTTCTTCGGTCCTCTTTCATGATGTGTTGATGGGACTCACAAAATCCACAACCCACATGTCGAAGGCCTACAAGATCAGCTGCAGAACAAGTGGAATTTGATCCTTCTTTGATGGTTTCCCAGTTCTTTGGTAGATGTCACAGTTCTTACTGCATTCCTTTCTGTCCTTATGTAAGGTAGGCCACCACAATCTAGCCCTTAGTATTTTTTGTGTAGTAGTTTTCCCTGTGTAGTGACCTCTCGCAGCACCATCATGCGCTTCAGCCAATATCATTGGTCACTCATGATTCAAAACACATCGATGCAATATCTCATTTGTGCCCAACTTATACAACTAACCAGCTATCATTTGATAATCTACAAATTTAACAACCAGTTGCTTCTTTCATGCAGTTGTATAGCCTTCTGGCACTATTCCTATAGTCAGAAAATTCACAATATCTTCAAAATATTCATCGACCATTCCTACTAAAAAGAGTTGTGCATCTGGGAGGTTATCATCTAAGTTAGTTGCTTCCTCTCCTATCTCCAACCTCGACAAATGATGAGTCCTTGCATTCAACCTTCTTGTCTTGACTACAATCTCAAAGTATTACTCATGAAACAACAAGAGCCACTGATATATCCCCCCCCCCCCACCATTGGCTTGTTGACGAGGTGATTTAAAGGAGAGTGATCAGTAAACATTTTAAATTTTCCTCCTAGCATATAGTGCCTAAAATTTTGTAGGGAATATACCATAGCTATCCCTTCCCTCTCTGTTGTAGTGTAGTTACTTTCTGTTGACATTTTTCTGCTAGCGAATATAATTGGGTGATCGATAGATCCTTCACCTGGTTGAGCAAGCAAGGCATCCAAAGCAACTGAATATGCATCAACATGTACATGGAATTCTTTTCTCCAGCTTGGAAACACCAAAATAGGCGCTATAACCATTTTCTCCTTTAATGTGTTGAGGCTCTCTTGACACTCCTCGTTCCACTTAAACTTGACATCCTTCTTTAATAATTTCTCCTTGTGGATGTAATATGAGCATATTCCCTTATAAACTTCATGTAATAGCTCATATGCCCCAAATTTGTCCTCATTTGTCAAATGAAAGTCGGTGGAGGTAAATCCATTATAATTGCAATATTCGCATGATCCATTAACAGTCCATGCTTGCACACAACACAACCCAACAATATGCCAAATGGCACACATAATATACACTTTTTCAAGTTTAGATAGATTTGATATTGTCTACAACTTTCTAACATTAGTCTTAAACTTTCAATATGATTCTTAAGTAGACCATACACTGTCTAATCCTCTAAATAGACTTCTAGGAACTTATGAATGAATTCTTTAAAAGTAGTGACAACTACTCTAGAGAAAATAGAAGGATCAGTATTTAAACCAAATGGCATTACCATATAACAAAAGAATCCCCATTTTGTCACAAAATATGTCTTGTGTCGATCTTCTTTGGAAATTTTTATCTAGTGATACCTCGAGAACCCATCAGTAAATGAGTATGCTTCTTTACCTGTGACACTTTCTAGAACTTCATCTGTGAATGGCATAGGGAAGGGATCATGTAAACATGCGTCATTCAGCTTCCTCAAATCAACACAAATTTTAACTTCACCGGTATTCTTACCTTGAATTACCATTGGACTAATCCATTATGATTCTTCGACAAGATCAATGATGCCTTCATCCAACATCATGTCGATCTCCACTTTAACTTTTTCTTTGTATCGGGGATTTAATATATATGGTCATTGCTTAACAGGTTTGGAATCTAGCTTCAATGGGATTTTCATCTCTTCTAGATCCCCAGCGATCCCTTTCATCTTCAAAAATTTGGTAGTAAATAAATATTGAAAATCATGTAGTAAATTTGTAATCTTACCTATTTTTTCATCATCCCAGTAATCACCAATGTTTTCAAATTTAGGGTTTTCATGAGAACTGATATTTCCCTTTTTTTTATCTTCAGCGGCTTCAAGAATTTGTCAAATGAAATCCCTAGTCCTTCTAGATCTCAACTCCCTTCAGATTCTGGAATATGTACATCTCTTGGGTCATCATCTTCTGGCTCTCCTAAAATATTGTAGCACTCCATCATCTTTTCAACTGTCGGAATCCATTGAGACAAATTAGAGACTGGTCCTGGTATTTTTTTAAATATCTTCACTTTCATAACTTACAAGGTTGTGTACACCGTTGGACTTTCATCTTCATAACTAAAGGTCTGCCTAAAAAGGTACCCAAATCATCCCATTATGCAGTTCCTCGTCAAAGCTCCAGTGACGTATACCAATTCCTTGGTATAGTGTCTAATATGTGTATGAACATGTGAACCATTCTTTCTTAGGGATATTTTTCCAAGTCACACTACAAGTGGTCAGATGGTCAATGGCACTAGTTAGACCATTATATTTTTCTTTGACATATGGAATTGCTTCACCAAAACAGATTTCTAGAAATCTTCGACACAATGACCACCCTGTTATAGACTATTTATGAACAACCCACCACCTCGCTAGAGTAGATTTTAAAGACACATCCAATTCCAACAGTTGTTGTTGTTCTAGTACTTTAACTTCAAAATCAACAATAAAGGTATCTAAAGTTGGGCAATCCATCATAAGTGGGTAAGTCACATACCTCTTTTCTAACCCAATGTAGCGGCTTAGTAACTCGAGAACACCTTCACATTGAAACTTCATGTAACTTATTTTGCCAATTTTCCAGACCTTCTCCAGAATTTGATGAACATGAACTAACACTCTGCCAACTCAATATACCATTTGTTGTGGGATTGACATAATCATTTATTCGAGAAGATATCTTATATATGTTCTCCAGATCTCTAGTATCGAATTATTCCCTTACAGGTTTGACATACCTCTCACCCTCTAGAATATCCAGATGTAATACCCTCTTGTTTATTCCTTGGACATATTATTATTGTTTTTCTATTGGACATAGTAGCACAAGGTTCGTGGACTATGGTTTGCGCATTATTATTATTTTTATTATGTTGAACTTATAAAGTAATTAATAAAATGTAAAAAAATGGGTGACCGATGCCACGAAAGAGACTATGAGGAACCATGATGTTATGGGAAAGGGGTTGTGGAAAAGTGTTTACCTATGTGTGTTGATCCTATGTTGATGTTGTACACCTTTCTTATGTACTTGATGGACCCTCTTGGTTATGTACCATCACATGTTATGTTACTCCTTGGTTTTATTTACCTTGAGATTAATTTTTATTTGAGGATTGGAGTCCATCTCTCACCTAGTGCGCCCTCATGAGTTGGATTAGTGTGCCTCTTGGTGTATCCACTTGATGTGAAACTCCTATTTGCTATTTTTAGAATGTAACTCTCATGTTTGTGTCCCTCTCTCTCCCAATTTAAATTGCTCATATTTTTTCTCTTGTGTAGTCACTCTTGTGGGTTGTTCATGTTTTTGCTCTTGTGCTTATACTTGGAACATGTGGTTTGATTTTGTTTCTCTTGGTATGAGATCCTTGATGAGCCTATTCCCAAGTTGAGTCACTCTAGATCCATTGGTATTTGTCCAAGAGCCACTAGAATTTATTGGATTGGAAGTGTTACGATCCATTGGGTTGTGGTTGGATTGTTGTCTTGGAGCCACTGGAATTTCCCTGGAGTGGAAGTAAAGGTCATACTTGCCATTAGGTTGTGGTTGGACTGATTTCTTGAGAGAATTTTTGGTTGAGTGTGCTCTAATTGCTTTTGGCATCATGGTTCCAGCTTTGGGCTGACCATTTCAAACTGATTTTTGTCTTGCATTGTGTGTACGCACTACTACATTTCGACCAAAAATCCGACGGCCGTATTGTCAGATTTTCGACACTTCCCTGTCGCATGTACGATACTGTGTATTTTTTTTAAGCGTTGGTGGATTGTCATCGGTTATCCGACATCTTTCTAATCCGTCGATTAAGCGACACCTTAGTTTACCGTCGGTTAAATGTTAAACGTCGGTTAAGCGACATGGAGAACCGTCGGTGAAGCAACGGAGATAAGGATTATGCGTCGGTTAAGCGACATGGAAAACCGTCGGTGAAGCGACGGAGAGAAGGATTATGCGTCGGTTAAGCGACATGGAAAGCCGTCGGTTAAGCGACGGAGATAAGGATTAAGCGTTGCTCAAGCGACAGGGAGAACCGTCGGTTAAGCGACGGTAGTGAAGTTTTTTTTTTAAATACCTGCAAATGGATAGGAACCGTCGGTTAAGCGACGGAGATAAGGATTAAGCGTCACTTAAGCGACAGGGAGAACCGTCAGTTAAGCGATAGTAGTGAAGTTTTTTTTTTTTAAATACCTGCAAATGGATAGGAACCCCCTCAACAGTGTTTATGTTTATTCTTCTTGTCTTGTGAGGCCCATGTTACTGGGTTCGATTTTTTTTATTCTGGGGTATTTACATATGGTTTCTTTTACTTCTGAAATGTTTTGTAAATTTATATCCTCAAGGAGTATACTGTATGACTGTCCAAGACTCCAAAAGCCTCGGGCATGCAATCATGCCACTCATTTTGTTGTTAAATGTATATAATACTACTCATTTAATGAAATCCTTTTTATAAACATTAACTTTATAGTTTGATTGGTTGCTTACCTATTGAGAGTGTATCTCATCCTGTGGATAATTACTATTAGACATGGAATTCACCATTGACCTATCAATGAAACAAATTAGCCTCATAACTCATATTTCATTCAAAAATTGATTAGTTTTATCACATTTTAAGAGCATGTGTTATCCTCAAGATACCTGAAATTCAGTTTGAACTTTGAACTCACGCTGGAAGTAAATATGCTAAATGGGGGATAGGATAAATACTGTTTTATGAGATTGTGACATTGAAGACTATAAATTTAAAATTGGAAAATGATTCGTCATTTGTTTGGGATGTTAATTATATGGATGTAAAATAAATATAGGAAGCAAATGACACAAAAAATGATCCTGTCATAATTTGCAAAAAGTTTAAATCATAATTTGTACCAGCAATCAGGGTCGATAAGGTTTCCTTTGCAACATAGGAAGGTGCCAAGTTGACAGTAGGGCGGATTACATTTCAAAACATACTCAAGGTATCGAATTAGACACTCTTGAAATATGATTATGATGAATCCTTGAGAACCACATAGAAAGGAAACATTTGTTTGATGTTTCCAAGACACTGAGATTCTGGTTGTCATACAGCAGAGTCAGTTGGAATGGAATGGCTGATCTCTTTCAGCAACTGATTGACGTTAGTGGGGTTCATAACTGGGGTATTGTAGAACACAAAGTTCTTCAAGATCTGGGTTTAAATTGGTCTGATCTCTATTCTGTTGTTTGTCGCATTTTGGAAGTGTGGCAGAATAGGGAAGCTTCCCAAGTGCATGAGCTTATACTTGAAAGATATTGTTTTGTACTTGGCTGGATCACTCTATCAGATATTGATGTTAAGGAATCTGGTGCTTTGCCATGGAGTCCTGAATTGGGCAGAGACAAGTTGCTTGAAATTGAATACTTCATAAGTTTTAGCAGAATTATGCGCCATAATGTTCATTTTGGCCATACAGGGGAGCTATCACAGCTGACAAATATCATTCTAGATATACTCTCAACATGATTTTTTTTATGTTAAAGAAAATTCCCAGGCCCGAGGGTTTGATTCCTAGCTTATCCTCATAACTTATCCTCATCTGGTTGAATTGTGTTTAATATAGTTTTATTCTTTTCCTTTTCTGGTAAGTGGTGCTT
>LPNX010256004.1:45926-84994 GCA_001517045.1 Pseudotsuga menziesii
TGGTTCTCTAGGATGTATTCGGCTTCTTTTCATCTTCAAATCGGGGTTCCTCTATGAGGTTGCCAACCCCCTCATTTTGAAGACAAAGTTATACTAAACAGCATATTTCTACATACTTTTTGGAATGAAGTAATCAAACTTTTTTCCATTAAACACAATGTACCAATTGTTAACCTCATGTTCTTGAAGAATTCCTTCAGACACTGTGCAGAACATCAGGGTGTACTCTACACATTCAGAGAAATGTTTTGTGGTACAGTGCTAAGTAAGCAAACTGACAATTTCATTGCTAAATATTGTGACTAATATTTAATATTTGTTCGGTTTATTCTATTCCTATTTTGAGGTCTACATTAATGTGCTAAAATTATTCTGTTAAATTAAGTCCTTAACTTCACAGGAAAAGACTTCAACAAGTAAATATGTGAGTCTGAAAAATGGGTCTAAAAAACTAAGTTCTGCATCATTTAGCTTCAATACCCGTGTTCTATAGTGATTTTCTGCAAGCCAAAACATACTACCAATGTATCTACAAAATGCCCGGGCTGCAACTTTGTTGTCTACATGGGTGTGCAATGTCAGCTTTTATCATCTCTGTTCCTTTCCAGGGTACCTTCCACCCTGGATGTCTATTCTATGCCCTAGCAATGGTTTCATATTTCATCAGGCATACATTCTCTTCATGCGCAAGCAGGTTGAAGCCACGTGCCATTCAATGCTTCACACGCTGTGGGATATGTTTTTGTTGTGCAAATTGAGTAAAGTCCTTCAGATATCTTCCCTGCCTCTTCATTTCTCCAGAGCTATAAAAACTTATCTCTGACAACATTCTCCACAAAGGTTCCAAAGTATGGACATCCATTGTGTGCCCTAACCATCATTCCGCTCTCCCATGGACAAATATCCATAGATCACACATGTTTTTGCTACTTCTATTTATCAGTGAGCATCTCCATTGGGTGTCAAGTCCATAATGTGAGGTTTTCTCATTTGTAAGGAATCAGAAAGTATAGGCAAAGTTTATACTAGAAGAACATTGTTACAACCCTAGTAATGTAAAAAAGGCTTGAATCCCTGATAGTTTATTGGGACTAAGGTTAACATTAAAATTAGAGTTACGGGTGTGGATTCACATTTGTTTTCTAGAGGCCAAACACAGGTTTATACACATGTTATAGGTGCACATGGTTTAATTAGGTGATTTTATGGTTAGAATAACACTATAAAGAAGGGTGTAATCCTCCTCATCTGATCATGAAATGTTTATCTAATATAGCTTCCGCTTTTTTATTCAGGGCAACCCCCTCAATGTGGCTAGAAGAGTTCGCCCTCGCTTGAACAGGGTGGATAATAGAGTTCTTGTGGGTGTTGCATTGTTTGTTCTTGATATTCTTGTTACTATTGTGCACTAAGGATCTTAATAAGTGGTATAAAAGTAGCAATTTGGGGAAGTGAAAAAATTTCAAGGATTTTGAGCTGTTTTTTCTCACTTGGGTTAGAAAACCACCACTGGTATGTCTTTTTTCTAGTGTGCCCAATTACAGTCAGAACAGAACCGTCAGAAGCAAACTTTTGACTCCATTTCTGAATTGGGGTCATAATTATTGACGAAGATATCAATATGCCCACAAGAAGTTGATCTTTTGGATCTGCCATTTTTTCAGAACCCTATCGTATGGCATGATTTTCTCTCTGCTTGAAAACTAGATTGTCATTGCATCATTGCCATTAGAAGCAGTGTGTTGATGCTACTTAGACCCCGATGTTTTCTAGGTTTATTGTCCAAATAAAAAAAGGTGGCTTCCTTTTCTTATAAATATCAATTCAACGATTGTGTAGCAAATATCATTTACTGGGCCAACAACATAATTTTTAAAGCAAAAAATTCCAACATCAGACAATTTGAAAACAAACTGTAGGGTGGGGTTTGAAGTGCGTAGCCAATAGTAAGAGAAATATATTGTATAATCCATTCTTCATATCATATAATATGAATACATTGCTGGCTATATGAATATATTGTAACTATTTTGATAGACTACACCCCCTCCCAAAGCTCTCAAGAAACCTGATAGACTACACCCCCTCCAAAAACATTCACTTCTTTGCAATGTATATATGATAGGGAAAGCAATGGTTGGTGGACACTTCAGGATGGAAAAGGATGGATCAAATTGGACTACACATTGAAATGGCAAGAGAATGGGATTTGTATGTTAGATCTTTAAGGGCAGAGAAAGTTAGCATGGGACAATCTCCAAAAAAGATCATGGCAGGCCTGGTTACTGTCACATTTTATGCCTACCATTTCACAAAATAGATGTAGGCAGCAGCAAGGAATCTAACAGGAGAGAAAGGAAAAATGGAGAGGGTACTCTGTGGAGGCAACATTGGAATTTGGAGGCATGGATAGAAGATTACAATGTCAAAAAATAACACCATTATAAAGTTCCAAGCCTCATCCAGATGGCCTGCACATCCAAGAAGATCAACCATGCATGCATAGTGCTCCACGCTGGGAGTGATGTGATAATCCTGTCTCATACAATCAAAGTATTGCCATCCTTCATCCACCAAGCCTGCATGGCTGCACGCAGATAAAAGAGCCATGAATGTAATGTCATCTGGCATAACCCCTGCATGTTGCATAAGGGAAAAGAGTGTAGCAGGAAAAAGAGTATTTGAATAATATGAGGGTTTGACCGAAAGAAATAGGAATATTTTTTTCAACAATATCGTGAGAAGGGAGCTTAGAAATGGCTCAAGTATATAAGGTTCTGTAAGGATTGGTGGATAAGGTCCCCATTGTGGATTAAACTGTGACGAAACAGTGGCATGTCACAAATTATAATGAATCTAAGATGTAAAGGAAACTCTGCTAAATGTTATATAATGGTCCTGCACAGAGGTCCTGCACAAACTTGGGAAGAACTACATCCACAAGGTATGTCCCTGCCTTCTTTACCAATGATTCATCAGCAGCTATTTCCTGGTAAAAATAGAAAGAAAATAGAAGGGAATTGACAAGCAATAACATCAAAAATCCCTACAATTCAAAGATCCCTCTCTAATTTCAACCATTTCATCCAAATTCTACAACCATTTGTACCCGACCACGACTATCTGTTATTTTTGTAGTAAAGCCCACCAGACCCAAAACGGCATTAACGAGCTAGCTAGCTTGCAATGCACAAGGGTAATACAAACACAGGGCAATGAAATAAAAGATGATTACCTTAAATATGGTCTGATATCCATGGTTGATGGTCTTTGAAGACTTGAATCTCGCTCTGGTGCAGCGATTGTGGATGAATGAGAAGCCGATGTGGATCGATCTGGCACCCCCTTTCGAGGACAAGTCGGGGTTTCAAGTTTGCAGAGGCAAGAAAGACCCGAGCAAAATCACGGGATAGAAAGGCCAGTGTACCATTTTATTTTTATTTTTATTTTAATCTAAAGGCGTCGTCGCTTAAGCGACGCCTACTATTTGTTAGAGGATTTCAACAAAGTTTGTTGTGTGAGGATGTATACCATTTTATTTTTATTTTTATTTTTTATCTAAAGGCGCCATCGCTTAAGCGACGCTTACTACTAATGCGTCGTCGCTTATCCGACGGTTATGAGAATATCCGTCTCTTAATCGACGCTTGTGCCCACATTTACAAAAAAAAATGTATCCTTGTGATTTTTGGTAAGTTTAAAAAGAGAAATCCATGCGCCGTCGGATTTTTCCGTCGGATTTTGGATCGAAATGTAGTAGTGACGGCTAGGTGGAGCATGGCATGGTCTATTTTGGTTGCGTATTTGGAAAAGATAACTGCTTTATCTCATGTTTATTTAATTTGTTTGGTGTTGATCTGATTTATTTATAGATGCACGTGAATTTTTTTATGAAACGTATGAGCTATTTGTGGAAGAAAATCCTCATGGAATTCAATCTATTTATGCAAGTAAATTTTGTGAAGGAATTGGAAACCACTTTTTGGGTTTTTATGCACAAGTTGTTTGGGGAAATGATTCTTTGGAACCTCTGCTACAGAATTGATATTTCTTCCCCTGTTCATTATATAATTTTTTTTTATGGTACAGTATCCTTGGAATGGTTTAAGACACTTCTCTTTGATGCTTCTACCTTTTATTCGAAAACTAGTTCTTCGATTGGTTTGTTTTGCATAGTTTGGAGACTTGGCACGTGAAGTGTTTGTAAATTTTCCTAAATGTTCTTTTATGCTTATGTTTGATAAATAAAATTGAAATATGTGTGAGAATGTGAGGAAAAATATTATATA
This sequence comes from Pseudotsuga menziesii, assembly GCA_001517045.1. Taxonomy (NCBI): domain Eukaryota; kingdom Viridiplantae; phylum Streptophyta; class Pinopsida; order Pinales; family Pinaceae; genus Pseudotsuga; species Pseudotsuga menziesii. The sequence continues at coordinate 50,216 of LPNX010256004.1, forward strand.
TAGTGTTTGGGAAATGTCAATCGAACTTCTAGATCAATTTCCAATTTGTAGCTCCTTCAATGGAATTGTTTTGAGTAGATTTGTAACTTTGTATATGAAGTGTTCAACAAAATGTTTGAATGAGATATATATATTTTATGACTAATAAAAACAATTATTTGTATTTGAAATGGTATTTGAATGATTCTATGATATGTGGATTTAATTATTTTAGTGACTCCTAGAATTACTAGTCAATTTGGATGAGTAGAATTAGCTAGTTTTGTGAGTTATTTAATGGATTGTACATGTGCAGAAAGCTACATCCATATGAATGTAGGTGAACTCTGATGTGCTTTTCATAAGATACAATAGTCATGTATTTCTCTTTATTTGGAATTTGGAAAGTTAAATTGGAAACTATGTACATTACGGTGAAAATTAATAGCTAATTGTGGATTGAAATCTATGTTTTTGTAAAAATGGAATGAAATGAACATCTGCTATGTTTGTAACATGTTATTGTATTGTAGGTGGCTACTTATTAGGTTTGATACTTTACTAATGTATGCTTCGCATTTTGTTTCAATTATTTAGACTCAATTCCTTGCAGTGAAAGTTAACTAATTTCATTGGAATTGATGGAAAATTGATTTTCTGGATATGTATGCAGGGCAGTGTTATCGGAACCGGTCTGGTTTAGGAAAAACCGGTCGGTCCGACCAGTTTACAGAGTTTTCCGGTCCGGTCAGGGTCCCGAACCGCTTGGGCCGTATTTTGAGCCTAAACCTGCCCAAACTGGCCTGAACCGGTCTAGTCCATACAGTGTCGTATGGAAGCCATCCGGGAACCCATAAAACTCAAATTTTGGTTCTAAACTTCAATGATGTATTTTGGTTCACAAATTCAGTGATGTATTTTGGATCGAAACTTCATTGATATATTGCACTCGATGGAATTTTGGTTATTTGCACCTGTACTTGTTATATATATGAAAATATTTGCATATTTGTGTATTAATGGTTTGAATTCATATATATGCACATGAATATATATGTTTTTTTACAAAATATGAATATTTTATGTATTTTTTGTCTATCGGTTTTTTTCCCGATTTTTTTTCAGTTCCCGGTCTGGTTCACATTTTGGGCTCTGTCGGTTCGATGACCGGTCCGGTTCTAATAACATTGACGTAGGGTTGTGGGTATTTCGCAACCTCTGGTATAAGATGGGTTTGTAGGCTCTCTTTTTTAAATGATCTAATAGTCCTCCTCTTCATTGTAAGAATCTTCGTCAAGTTATGGTACTGGTTCCTAGTCCCTTCTCTCGGTCGCACTGCAACTCTCTCCTTGTCGCATTTCTCCTCTGCATGTTCAACCGAAATCTATTCCCACTCCATAGAAACCCACAATCTTCATCTATCTCACTCTCTTCTCCCCTTATCATCTCATATCATTCCACAATTTATCCTAGACCTTCCTCTAGTCGACACCTAGGCCCACCACGTACAAATTATTTGCTCATTGAAGTTCATACTCAAGACCCATTTTTCACACAATAGCACTTTAATCGACAACTTCAAAGACTTTAAATACTCACCTCATGGCCTTTTAAAGAAATCCCTTTCTACTACACTGTAAGACTTGGTAATTTTGACAGCAAACTCAGTAATGTATACCTCCAAGATATTGTCCACCCAGTAATCAAGGATGCGTGAGATCTTGTTATTCACACTTTTTGGTCATTGGATCAACTCAGGTGTCCAACCTTTAGGATCATCTCCTTAACAACAATGAAGGATATTCACCAAAGAAAACTTTGTGGATATCAGAATAAACATACTTTCCTATCCATTCTTCCCAGGTTAGTCATGGATCTCTATTTTCTTCTTGAGCGAACTCCCTTTCCTTCTAATCAACCCAAACCTCTATCTCAAGCTTTGATGGATGACACATTCCACTTCGACATAGATCCCAATCCCAGCAATGAAACCATTTCTTGGCACAATTCTATCTCAACCTAGGTTCAGCCAAAACACATACCAACAAAACCCAAGATATCAGCCTGAAATGGTCTGACCCTTTTAGCATTACGTGCGAAGCAGATGAGGTCTCACCTAAAGGACCTATGGGGACTACAAGAACCAAGTTTATGTAATGACAAAGGGGAACAAGTTGGCAATCTTAAAATTCAACATATTAACCATAGCTTCGACATAACCAGATCTTTGACAAGTGATTTTAACTATCTACGATACACAACTCTTAATCATGTAGCAAATATATGATTTGTAACTTCGTCATTAAGCACGTTTAGTTATCATCTGATGCAAAAGTAAACAAAATAATATCAAATACAACATCACAAACACATTAAATGCCAGATATTTTAGCGTGGAAACCCAAAATGGGAAAAAACCACAAAAACATTCATTATTATAAAGTTGCAACAAAAGAACGGTTTATGTAATTTGCGCACACAACTTGCAAACTTCTATTCATCAACTTCTTACAACATATCTGCGCACGCAGCCTGCACATCATACATCATCCATGTGAATATATTACAATTCATACTTTGACACATGTAGCTAAAATTATGTCGAGCTTATAACCAAAGTGACTCCAAAACTATCTAACCCTAAAAATCCCAACCCGATACATATGTATAGGCTCTTGATAGCCCTTATACCCGCACCCACTACCCAATCCTAATAATGTAATTGGACAAAAGACTTTAACTACCTAACCGACTTCGCAGCTTGGTATCATCAAAATGCCCCAACTTCCTTAATTTTCGGCTTCTTTGTAGGAGTTGACCACTTCGCCAGACTACTTCGTTGTAACCCCATTCACACCAAAAATGCTTTTGCAAAACTAGTACCCAAAACTTACCAAAATTTCCTAGGGCCAACAACACGTGATAAGGCTTCCACGTAAATCTCATGTTCTAGTATTGTTGTTCTTTATTTCTATATTTAAATTTTTTTAATAGTGTAGAAAATAGATCTCAAATAACTCACAGGTCGAAACATCTCCATATTGTGAAGAGCCCAAGAAAATAAAACCATCCCAACATCCTCAACAAAAAAGACATCATGATGTTCAAAAAGACTGTAGATGAAAAGAATCAAACAAGGAAGGAATTGGGAATTGGAATCAGTAGCATAACAAGCTTTAGTAATCTAAGATATAGTTTCTCATATAATTTTATGCCTTAAATTATGGTTGGGCAAGTTGTACTTATGCCTCTTCATATAAATTGTATTTACATATATCTAGATATATTTTGCACGACATCATGCTTTAGCATTCAATCGTTCTACAGGGCAATGATTTATACAAAGCCAACACCCAATTATTGTCATGGTTTGCAACATAAGGATGATCTTAGATCTATCCAAACCAAGTATTCAATTTCCTTGGAATTCCCTCTGCTTTCCATGCTTCTCCTAAGGAATTTTGGGAGGTGGTAGTGTAGAGGATTGAGAAAAAAAATTAATGAATAGATTATGAATCCTCTCACCTTGGTAATCGAATTTATAATTTGCACTAAAGTATTGTTTTCTACCCATGTATATTACTCATCATGTTGGGTGCCCTCGAAGATATGCCTATTAGATGTTAGAGAAGGCCATTGGGAATTTCTTGTGTGTTAATCATTTTGGTGGAAAATGATTTCATACATTAAATGGGGACTTATGTTGTACTCCAAGAGAATATGATGATTTGGGTATTATAAAGACTTACCTTCAAGTCTAAGCGTAATGAGTAAAACGGGTCATTCATATCATGAATGGAAAGGAATATTGAAATCTCTAATTAGACATAGCATCCAAGGATGATCTATGGCATGCATGAAATCCTAGCAAGGCATCTCCTTACAAACACTAGTCACTACCTCTACTCAAGGAAAAATTGTGGGCACCTTTGTGATTCAAAGTATTTGGAATCCTTAGGAGACAATCAAACCCTTTTTATCCTCTAGAGATCTCTCCTTGGAGAATGCCTTATTTTTTTATGATCATTGCAGCTGGCCATCCCCTTTAAACCAAAATGTTGGGAATTTGTTGTCTGAAAATTGGATCTTATAGTCTTTCAGAAGGGGTCATATGGCCAATGCTTTGATTGAAAACCAAGTGAGGGATTTGCTTTTATGGTTAGATATCGACCTGATATATAGATTGTTCAACCCATATAGGATTATCTTAGAACAAGTTCAAAGCTTGATTCTAAGTGATATCATCCTTAAGCTAGGTCATAATCACCCTACACCTGGTGGCAAGACTAGAAATGGTATCTTCTACAACGTACACCATATGGAAGTCTAGACTTAGTTGTAAGTATATTTTTTAATCCTATCCAAGAAGGTTGTTTGAACAAGCATCGATAAAGTAGAAAACTTAACTCTTATAGTTGTTAAGCATATGGAAACCAACTTTAGAACAAAAAAATTGTTTTGTCAAGTCACTATTTTTGGGGGTATGGATAAATATTAACATAACTAGGAGTTTAAAACATGCAATGTCCCCATAAAACTTTGAAATGATTGTTTTGGTTTTGCCCCTTAAACAAGTCTACATAGGCCTAAATATAGTTTGTATGTTGTCAATACCTCTCAGCTTCAAATACTTCCATTTGATGTAAGGCACCACTAAAATTTTGATCATTCCATCTTAAGGACAATGTTTAATACAAAGAATGTATACACTTCTATCTATGTTCAGTGTATTGTATTGTGAACTACAAAAAAATGCCAATGTCTGAGGGCTTAAGAAGCAGTGTAATAATTTCTTTCACTTGGTTCAATGAAACAAACAATTTAAACTAAAATATTGGTAGTTTTAGGCATTTGTGTCTAAGGAGCATTTATTTTCTTTGGTACAAGGCTTCATTTATATAACAAATAGTTTGATATTTTGAGACAAGAGCCACGACGTGGCAATGTCCCCGCTATTGTTAATAGTTATTGCTATAAGACAAATAAATTTAAATATGAGAGTTAATGATTAAAAAAAACTGAAACTTTGAACACACATTTACAAAACACTTATAGTTAAATTTTTCAAAGGCTTCTAAGACTACACAAAGAATCGAGGGCTCTGAGAGAATCCTCCTCGCTTTACTGTAACCATGACCAGTATTAGCATGGAAATTAAAACAAGAATTACTGAATGCAAATAAAGGATAAACCTTATGATATAGTAGTTGTACATGCGCAAAAGACTCCAAATATTCGGTTTCGATATTCATCGTTTCTCTGTGTAGACTCCTTCCATATCCATCGTTTCTCTTTTCAGAGAAAAGGAAAAAGACTGAAAACCTTAGCCTAGTACTCCTCGATCTTACATGAAGAGTCTGACCAAATGAAAAATGGCTAGGAAGAATCAGCATTAATAATTCTCTGTTCTAAACTAATTACTGCATTTTAAAAGGATTTAGATGGTTGAATTTGCGATTTAAACACTCCTCCTCTGCCGGATTCCGGCGGGTTGATTTGGTTTAAGGTATAAACTCCTCCGTCTTGATGTTTCCCAAAGAGGCAATGGACAAATGGCCAAAAAAAGTTCCAAGTGGAGTATAATAACAATCCAGATGTCTATTGCCTCATCTACCCAAAGTTAATGCTGGAGGATTGTCTACGTGGGGGAGATTATGTAAATATACTGTGTGCCAAATCCCAAGGACCAGCTCAATAAATTTGAGGTACGTGTATGCCACGCATATAGCCGTTGGTTTTGGATATTTAAGGAAAATTAAAGTTCATGATCTAATACATTATTTACCTCATAAAATATGATTATAAGATCGTGTCACCTGTCGATCATCCTCCGTAGTAGCGAGGGGCTCGAGACAATCGTCCTCAGCAAGGAGCTGAAATTCAAGAAGTATAATCCTGAGTATATGCCATGGACCCAAGACTCAGGCAAGCATCATAGGAACCTCACTATGCTCTTTTTCACCAGACCGTGTCAATTAATGTAGCAGTTTGTAAGTTATATCAGACTTTTGACCTTGCTGCCCTTTCACCCACGGTAGAAAGGAGGGGTAAGGTAAGTTTGGATCATGTAATCTAGTGCTTCTAAGATCATGTCATAGGTTTAATTGTGCAAATTGTTCATGATTGATGGTGTCAACAGAACAACTCATTAACATGGCACATGATACACGCATCCATTTTATTCATGTGGCAAAGTGATACTCGCATGGAGTTAGCGTCTTGGGTTCCTCCCTCTATCGTCAAAGAAAGCCAGCTCTGTAAAGTTAATCGTCCACACATAAAGAAAATGTGATGCTTCGCTTATGTAAGGTTTATACCCCCTAGCAGGGGGAGCCAGGTGGGAGAATGAATTAAATCAAACGAACCATAGACCTAATATCTTCGATCTTGCTAATTGTACGTATCTCGATTGTTTCCCGGCTCTTTATACCTCCTTAGATCTCTTCTCTCTATACCTACTGATATATGATCTATACCTCCTCCACCTTCCCACCTACCTGGTGATATATAGAGATTTCCACCTGCTTGAGCCTAGAGCTTATTGTCCGCCCAGTAAGGATGGCAACTGCCCAGGAATTACACGTCCAGTCCCACCTATATGGCACTAAAACTGAAATACACCCAGGGATAGAGCCGATCATAGTAAAAAAAAGCTCCCCTTTAATACGTACTCTACCATAAACTCTTTGATGACATTGTGATACAAGGGATAGTCGATCTTTCAGTGATATTGTGCTCAACTGGTGTTGTTCATTAATGAAAGTTGATGAATAGAACTCAATGAAACTCAAGCCTCGAACTAAAGTTAGCTGCAATTATCGATGAGACTCCTAAAACTACAGTACTACCAGAAACATGCATGCATTATTATTATGATAAACTTAATCTTTATCTTGTTAATTGATGTACAGCGTGATGCAGCAAAAGAAACTGTCAAGAAATAGTTTCTATAATAATTTGACCGATTTTATGATGTTATACCTGAGTAACGAACACTCCTTTGTGGCTCACGTTTGGTTTTGGTGTGGCTCACGTTTGGTTTTGGTACAAGCTCAGAGAAATATTTTGTGTACAATTGATAACAAGGACCTCTAGGATCTGAGGTCTACTATTATGACATCGAATCGTTTATTTATGTTCTCCAGCTCAGCCCTGCGTCGAAGAATTTCCATTAAAGCTTTAAACATTAGCTGGAACTTAAGAAGTATAAAGTATAGTTTTGAAAAAAAGGAGCATTAAAAATTCTTTACCTAGCATCATTGATAATGAGCTCAAGGCGATAAATGGAGAACGCTTCTCTGTTCACACGAAGGTATTTGCTGAAAAAATCAACAACATCCTCCAAGCAAAGTTCAAAATAAAAGTAATAAAACCATAAATTAATGCAGACGCTCTGTTAGATACAAAATATAGCATGTACTTATCCTGTATATATAAATAGCTACCTATAGTCTAGTTAGAAATAAAATATTGCTAATTACACTTATATTACTTTGGCAACACTTTACTATCAGTGTAACTGCACAGAAATCTGCATGTCAAGAGGCATTCAGTATTTTACTGAGACAAGTCATCGGCATAGACATAACTGATATTTAACAAGTAGATCTTTCCAGGTAGCTATAGTATTGAATCCTCCAAGCAAAGTTCAAAATAAAAGCAATAAAACCATAAATTAATGCAAACGCTCTGTTAGATACAAAATATAGCATGTACTTATCCTGTATATATAAATATCTACCTATAGTCTAGTTAGAAATAAAATATTGCTAATTACACTTATATTACTTTGGCAACACTTTACTATCAGTGTAACTGCACAAAAATCTGCATGTCAAGAGGCATTCAGTATTTTATTGAGACAAGTCATCGGCATAGACATAACTGATATTTAACTAGTAGATTTTTCCAGGCAGCCATAGTATTGAGGATCAAACAACGTCCTCTGCAATTCCAAGTTCCTGTGGAACCCGTTGATAAAAATATCTACAGCGTTGTCAACATCTTGTTCAGAAATAACCTCTGCTTCTTTCTTCTCAGATGTTACTGTTGCCGAATCCAAGGAACCGGAGCCAGAAACTGCTCAAAGGGGCTCATGTCCCACTGGCTTCACCGTGGACTTCGATTTCTTCAGGAGTCTGTTCTTTTCTTCTGATCTACCACCACATATGAATAACCAATTTTCACAAAATTGTTCTTTAGCTCAAATGTATAATTCAAATTCTGGTTAGCCCAGTTGAATAAAATGGGTATGTGAAATTTCCATTTAGACTATGTGAATGAAAGACAGAATGGAGCTTCTGCATTACTCCATACATAGCAGAGGTATAATGAAAGTCCTCCCTCAGCCCAAATGAATAACATAGATTTCAATGAAAGTCCTCCATTAGTTCAAATGATAGCAGATGTTTAGTGATATATACAAGATGAAATTGGTCGTGTTCACAATTCAGATCAAAACAACTCGGATCAATTATATACAATCTACTCAAAGACATTGGTCTGCATATTCTCTTCTCTACCTATATACAAAATATAGCCATTACCAAGCATTTAACTCAAATTTGTTAGGAAGAAACGGAGCATTTATATCCATAAATGTACTTGTACAGACTGGCAAAATGTCATTAAAGTACAAATACAGGACCCAAATACAGACCTGGATGCAATGTGAAAATTAAAAGAGAACTGCAAAGAATTTCTCGTATCCCAAAAGTCCTATTAAGAGTTCGAGACCCTGTCCGTGGGTGTGTAAGAGTAATTAATGATCTCCAGAATAAAGTATCAGAGCTGGAATCACAATTGGCTTCCACACAAGAAGAGGTGGCCCGCATTACTCAGCAAAATGGCAATCTCATAACCATCATCAATGGATATGATGAAGTCTCATATCGCAATTTTTACATCCCGTCACTTCAAGGCTTCAAGCTGATCATAGGGAAGACACCCATACGTATCCGCCTGTTTCAAACGACATAGATCCTTTGCAGTTATGGGAGCCACTCTGGACATAAACAAGAACGATTACCTATAGACAAGAATAATAATTACGTATTGCTTTGGTTTTTGAGTTTTTGAATAAGAAAAATACCTCTTTCTTGCTATTCATTAGATCAAAGGAAAAAGTATTTTGTGAAAAAAAATATTTACATATCATAGGATTCCAATACCTATTACAATCAAAGAAAAAGTACATATCATCCTATTTTGGATTACCTATATCTTGCTTTGACAATATCTGTATGTGAAAAAGGGAAAACTTGTTATGTTCTTCCTCCATCTCCTTTCCCCTCAGCCCAGTTGTTCTGCACACATTAACTCATGCATGTCTTATGATTAAGCTTCGATCGAAACTCTGTGAGCACTGTGAATCGATCCGAGTTTTTGTCCCAGAAATTTTAACCAAAAGTTGTTCAATCGTTTTAGATTTATGAAAGCGTCGGCTATATATATTTATTTGTTGGTTCAGTTTTTCCCCGACATATAATACGTGGAAGCAGCAACCTACCCTTGGCCTTAAACTATATGTCCTACAAATAACACTTAGATGGTAACAGAACAAGCATGCCTATATCATTCTATGAAAGGCTCCTTAGGAAAATATTAGGGAAAATAATTTCTTATGATAGCTTCTTCATCAGAATATTTCTTGGCCCTAGCGTGGCCAAAACAGCTCGGCAGCAACCCAAAAAGGTACTTGCATACACAACCACCCAAAACCAGGAGAAGACAATAGCCCCAATCTTACAATGCAACAATGGCAACATTACACAGTTTATAATGGGAAAGAAGCCAAACTCTCAGCATGGATAGGGAAAGGACTTAAACGTAGACCACCATCAGCAACATACCTAGCCACAATCGACAAGGAGACATACACCTACCACCAAAACTAGTATGGAACACACAGGCACACAGCCCCGAGCGTGAATGGCCCCTGCACCCAAAAATCCTGAGTGACAGCCACGATTTCTTCCGCTCCCTTCGTGAGGAAAACCAAAGCAGAATTCCTGTGCATGAGAAGGAGAAAGAGAGAGAATGCATTGTGCCCTATTCCTGGACTATGACCCATCAGAGGAAAAGCCATAGCACCATCTTTCTAGTATTTTTCTCGTAGTTTATATTATGAGAAGGGCCTTTCTCCTTCTTACCAATGTCATGAGCTCCGGCCATGTTTTTATGGCCAACAACTTCTTCGGCTGCAAGACCATAGCTGTTTCCCTTAGGGTTCGTTCTTACTTGAAGGCCGTGATCCCTCAATGCAGCGTTATATGACTGGATAAACTGAGCTTCACCTGATGCAAATGAATCCACAAGAAGCAAGGTTAGAAATATAACAGCAACAGTTGTGGCCTTCATTTCAAAATCAAGTACTTTAGAGCTTCCCTATAACACAATCTATCGGGCAGTCTAAGATCAGGTAAATTTCTATATCATCTTTATTTCAACCTTTCGGTGCATCTCTTCTCCAAATAGTTTCTATAATATAATGAACTGGTTCTACAATATTCCTCTTCTATATAATATCAGTTCTAAACTTTTATCAGAACATACCGTTTTCTATCTGTGCTTATAAAAACCTAAAACAAATCGTCTGTATCAATGTACCTTTATTTAGAAGGAAATATGGTACCAACTCGAATAGCTTTGGTTGTTTACTTTAAAACCCTAAATCGTTGCAGACAATTATTTATTTATTATAACAATCAGCTTCCAAATGGATGAATGGTAGCAGAGACTGCGAAGACTTGAAAACTGTCAACCATGCCAACAACTTTTTAATTTTGAAATATCAACTTTGAGCAATTGATTGTTGACTTCATTGTGATTGGCCTTAGTGATGCCATCTGTTGACATAAAGCCATTGATGTATATTTCTCATTTGATCATAATGGAATCGTTCATAGTGCGGTGGAGATGGTGATGCTGGTCAGGCCTTCTGGATAGTTGAAGAGACAAATGCAGATTTCACCCATTTACCATAAACCCTCAACATTCATCAAAGAAGATCACCATTAACGTCGAAGATGCTAAGTATTGCTTTGACAATCGTCCCCAAAGAACTCGCACACACAGACAGATTAAAGCTATTGTTTCATAATCTTCAAATCTGTAATATTAAAGTTGCTTATTATTTCCGGAAATCTTTGGATCCCAGAGATGTATCAGCCACGGTTTCTTCTCATGCGTTGCAACAATTTACATTAAATTCTTTGCCTTGGAAATTGACACATATTTGGCACCTGGTAGAAATAAATTTCAACTTGGAACCTCTAGATATGTAGTGTGGCCTTTAATACTATTATTATTCCTGTCGCAGGCAATTTATATTGTAATAGATATAATGTTCACTTTATATTGCTCGTAAGTTTATCTGGAGGCGGATTTGAAATGTAACCAGCAGTAACTGAATATCTGAATAAGGTATTCTCTTTGATCCAGTTATGAAGGTAAACTGTAGGACGTTGGCGGGTCCCTTCTAGTTGGCAGATAACATGAGCCAGCCTTGGAACATTAGGATGAAAAAGACGAAAATTCGTGTTTGGCTTCGACCCATGAGAGATTGGAACATTCTGCTGCAATAATAATGAGCCTATGCCTTCTTCTATGAATTTATGTACGGAGCAGAACAAAATAGTTTCAACAAAAGTAGTCCTAGTCTCTTCACAGTATAGAAATTAATAGAGCGTAGAAAAGCTCACGGGAATGGCACATGGCAGCATAAACACAACGCCACTCGCGTACAGATTCTCTCCAGTCAATAGTTGTCAAATTTGTGCACAGTGGGACAGACCAACATGTTGGGCAAAAAATATATTACATGTTATTGAAAATTAAATGCGACGGCGGTGGCACTGTCCGCGGTTGGATCTTACTTTGGAAAGGATCCGACGGTGCATAGTGCAACCGCCGTCCCATTTAATGCCCAATGGCATGTAGTGCAACATGTTGGGCCACTCTTCGTTCTCATTCATTGAACCCGACTTTATACCAGTACCATCTTATACGTGGGACAGTCGGTCTCTTTCTATACTAAAGGCAGGCACGAAATCCAAAATTATTTTAATGCCGTCATGTTCCTGCCATCTTGAATGTACCCCTTGAATGTGGAAAATTCAATTGAGTGACATCTAGCACACAAAATTGAATGAAATGTGCTCTCAAGTACGACATTTTAATTGTTGCTGATTTCCATCATTTTATAACATTTAAGTTGTAAAATTTTATATCGTACTCTTCCAAAAGAATTCTTAATCTTAATCTTAAATATGTCCATCACTTTCTTTTGGTATAAAGAATCAAGATTATGTGAGACGTATATTATTTTGCTAATATATTTATTTTAAGGTTGATGACAGTGTCCAAAGGAATTTTATTGTTCAAGTCTTGGTTGACAAATATTCTTGCAAAACCTCAATTAATTTTTGTTTTTCCTGAAGCATCACTAGTCTTATCTTCTGTCTTCTGTGTAACCCATAAGTTTATTTTTCTCACGAGAGACTAAACCCTCAGACTCTGCATTGCCAGAATAGTATTAGCATGATGGAGATATAGATAATTTTCTCTGCAAATTTTACACTTCTCCATTTCAAAAAGGCTCTTTTGTCAAATGTTAAAATATATAAGTTCATAATTTAAACTGTATTTAAATTATAATAATCCTATGTATATCATTAACTATAAACCAAAAGGTCTTATCAAGCAGTTTATATTGTAATATATATATTTTATATTTTAATATATATATTCTTGACTAATTATTACTTGTACATTAACAAAAAATTTATCAATTTTTTCATTTTAAATATTACAATATATAAATTCATAATTTTAAATTATATTTAAATAATAATAATCAGATACATGATTAGCTATAAATCAAAAGGTTTTATTATATAATCATTACATTGCTTTCACAAATTTTTAAGTCATTAAAATAAATGGTATTTGCTACCAGCAGTGGCCCTCAAAAGGTTTTATTATATAATTATTACATTGCTTTCACAAATTTCTAAGTCATTAAAATAAATGGTATTTGCTACCAGCCAGAGTACTGAACTTACATCATACAATGGCCCTCATTCATCATAAGTTGCTTTTCCAACTCATCTATTAAACCTAGTATTGAATACAAGGTTCTGGAAATTGTGTACACCTTAAGTAATACAATATGAACTACAAACTACAAATACATTTAGGTGATTATCGTGACATCTTTATCTTGTTTCCCTTAGAATTTTGGATTTATCAATGCATCATTGATCGAAGAAATGCATTTTGTATTGTCTTATAAGGTAATTGTTCCACCGTATATAAATATGTCATTTTGTAAAGAGTGTGGATTAGTTCATTTTTGGATTGAGGTGAAATTATAACTTATCCAATACTACATATATTGGTTGAGGTTGTGAGTAGTATTTTTTTTCTGTTCAATATTATATTAAACTAATTATATTAGCCGAGTAATAATTTATTAGCTAAAATGATAATTGTAGGGGAGTAAAATCTATTTGTATTAAAATCCATTTTATGTTTGATTTGAATACAATAAAATATAGTATTATTGCATATGCTTTCTTCTCTCTCTACGGATTCCTTTAAAAAGAAAATTAAATTGGGCTTGCCATGAAAATGATGCTAGAAAGCCTTTAAACATAATTTAAATTTTAATATTCATACAAAATTATATCAAAATTAAAATCACTCCTAAAATTATTCACAATTCTAACATCTTATTCTACTCATAACAAAAAAAATGATGATAGAAATTCACAATTCTAACATCTTATCCTACTCATAAAAAATATCAAAATATTACATACCACAATATAATATTAAGAGGCAATATAATCTTATAAAAAACTTCAATCCCCCAAACATCACTAACTATCACATTCAAGAATTAGCTCTAAATTCTCTTGCAGCTAACCATCACATTCAAGAATGAACTCTAAATGCTCTTGCAACAACAACTAGCAATGTCGGGAACATTGCCACCTCGTAAATTTGTGACTCAATGTGGAACCATCAAGGAACACATCAAGGAAAACCTTGAGGTAACGTTCGGCAAATATATTGTGATCTTTACTTAGTGAATAATTCTCCTAGTTATTGATAGGGAAGTATTTGCCCTCGAAATAGGAAGTATAACCGTAACATCTTGCACATAGCTTCTTATATTTTCAAGAAGCTATATAAGCAATGAAGAAGAGAGAATATTAAGATGTCAACATCTCTGAGATAAAGGTTATATTCATCTTAATAATCATCTCCAAGGTTCATAAGGTCCTTGTGCATAAAAGAATCAAGGAGCTACAAATCAGAAAGCAAAAAGCATAGCAAAATGAAACAAAACAAGCAGAGCAAAGTAAAACAAAACAAGGAACTGGAAATCAGAAAGCCAAAAGTATAGCAAAATGAAACAAAACAAGCAGAGCAAAGCAAAACAGAACAGAAGAGAAAAAAATAGAAAAGGAAACAAAACAAGCATAGCAAAACAGAACAGAAGAGAATATGTTGCTGAAGTTTTGTGATCCCATTACTTGTGCATGAATGAATCAAGGAGCTGCATGACACCAAGGGAAAAAACAGTCCTACATTATTTTAACCATTGCCCTTGGTGTCATGCTGCTCCTGGTTTCTAATATATTATTAAGAATTAACAATATTTAATGACACCTCTCAATGTGTCATAATTATGTGGGCTCAATATTTTCCGTGTGTCCTCCCTTTCCTAGCCTTCCATCTTCCCCCAATTTGAGTAGGAACCCATTGAGATTCCCCAACTCACATGAGAGACCACTTAAATGCTCTATTTTTACCTGGTTTAATCCTTATTGCTCTATAGTTAGCATTACTTAAAATAATTTCCATTGACAAGGTGACCTTGTGCGTGGCTAAGTAAAGATCCTTAGGAATAAATTAGATGGTAAGGACCTTGAGATGTAAGATCTTGGCACTTTAGTTGATGTAAAGGTGTATTACATTTCTGTTAATTCTTTTATCAGATGAAGAAAATTTGCTGATGAATCCATAATAATTACCTAGGAATTGAATTTGCTAGAAAGTTCATAGTGATTACAGAGTGTTTATTGTTTACGGCCATAAATTGAATTTGCTCGTAAGTTCATAGTGATTACCCAGTGTTTATTGTTTACTGCCATGAATTGAATTGTAATGACAATATATGTCATAAACGTTTACAGATGTGAATGTGTTCGCATAATTGAATTTGTTGGTGAGTCCATACTAATAATCCAGGAGTTGAATTTGTTGTTAAGTGTTTTTTATCAAGGCGAGAAATTATTTGGACAGGCTTCTACATATTTATGGATAAGATTTCTTTTATATGTACGATTTTCAAGAAAATCCTGCTAATCGGAGTGAGATGTGTAAGAAATTTTTCCCTTATAAAGACAGTAATACGATTAGCTACAAAGACAGTCCTTGATGAGGGTCGACTGTAATTTCTTGGATATCTTTTTAAGCCTTCTCAGCTGCAAATAAGGGGATGGGTAAACCAAAATCTTCTTTTCCTAGAAGAAATTTCGATGGATCAGGTACTATCCAAGGGTTTATCCTTACAGATATTAGGATATTAGGTTAGTATTTACTTTTGCATCATTAAATTTGCTTATGACTCCATACTGATTACCGAAGAATTGAATTTGCTAATTGAATTTTCTTTTATTGATTATAGTGAGGAATTTTAGGGACAATAGATGTCTTAATAGTTTATAATTGTGAATGTTTATTATTTATTTACTATTGCAGAATTAATTTTTCCCGTGAGTCCATACTGATAAATACCAACATGTAAATGAAAGTTGGCCAGCAATATTTGAACCCTGGTCGTTATGTTAACCTGCCTCTATTTTATATTTGTGAAATGACCCGTCTAGTGTGATATTACTGAAATCTGCTTTGGCATTTGCAGAATAATAAATCCACCCACATTTTGCACACGAAGTAGAAGCAATTCCTATTACGCAAATGCAAAAATAGCTAACGCAACAATTTCTGTGTTCATTCATGCTCTTTCAGATTTAAAATGAAGGCTACAGTGCTGCATTTATCCTAAAAGCAAATCAAGGGGAGATTGAGAGAGAAATTCAGTACCAGAAATCAGTGTGAGGTCCTGAAACAATCTGAGCTCCCTTCGGCTGAACTGAGCAGCTCGCTCTTCTGGCTACTGATACCAATAATGGTGAAAAAAATACTGAGCAGATATCAACCTTGAACCCTTGTTAAACCCTCTCAGCTATTGATAAGGTTCGGGTGGACTGTGAATTAGACCGTCTGGTTTTGCCTTGTCTGATTTTTAAAAAATATGTTGCCAAAATAATTGCTAGTTCTTTCCATACGGTCGCGTTAATTGGAAGTTAGAACCAATTTAAGTGATATCTTGGGTTTTGGGTACTGTACTGAAAGATTTAGCAGAAAAGGAGGATGGCCGATAATTTTTCTTCCCCAAGCACATTTAGTATTCCATAATGACAACAAACAACTGTAACAGGGAAGTATTAAACCCATGTAGGTGGAGAAGCAGACTTCGAATTCCAATTCCAAGAAGGAGGGATTTGGAAATATTAATGAAAAATAGCTGGCAAGCAATTCCAAGCAAACATCATACCATATCCCAAGATACTACACTGACGTAACCCCGCCGTCGGGTCTTGGGGCACAAATATCCACACCAACGTCACTTGTACAGAGCCAATAGAATGTCATTTAATTACAATTTTAAAAAATCACATTAAATAAATAATATTCCAACTATGGTGTAATTTTAGAAAAATTAAAAAATCAAAATTAAATAAATGAATTAATCGATTCCAGGCAAGCATCATACCATATCCCAAGATACTACGCTGACGTAACCCCACCGTCGGGTCTTGGGGCACAAATATCCACACCAACGTCACTTGTACAGAGCCAATAGAATGTCATTTAATTACAATTTTAAAAAATCACATTAAATAAATAATATTCCAACTCTGGTGTAATTTTAGAAAAATTAAAAAATCAAAATTAAATAAATGAATTAATCGATGTGAGCGATTCATATATATCCCCTTGGTCGGGGACATAAAAATTCATAAAGATTAAATACATTTGCATTGAAAAGTTAACTTAAAAATAATACAAAGATATGTATATATAAGAGACTTATAAAAACTATTAAAAAAATAAAATGATACATTAAAATAAAGTGAAAAAGCATTTAGAAATGTGCAAAAACCCTATTAGGTGGTTGCAAGTATCATGTCTAAATAATACAAAAGGATTATAAAGCATAATTCTTTAGGTTTTATTTCAAAAACTCTAAAGGAGGTGTTCAAGGTTAATTATTGAAACAAAGTGGAAATTTAGAAAGAATATTACTAAGATATTGTGGGTAAGAGATAATATTCAAAATCACCACAAAAATCATTGTTTATTAGAAAAGAAAGTGATTTCCTTAAGATAGATTTGAGGACAAAGCTCTTTTAAAAAAAGTGACAATGTTATGTATAAAATAATGTAAACATTAATAATATTCGGGGCGGTAGTGGGGGGCAGAGTTATCTTCACCCTGGATGGAAAAATAGAAACAAATTTCTTTTGGGGGCTCGGTAGGGAATCAAATAACATCGCCCAAGCATTAGCCCTTTAGCAAGGCGTATTGATCTCCAAGAATAAGAGAATTACAAAGCTTTCAGTGCTAGGTGATTAAAGGATAGTTATCCAAGCGCTAGTCTAAGGCTCTCTCCCAAACCATATGCACCTTAATCAACTGATAAAAAGGATTCAGTCCCTTTCCCATTTCTTCCACAAAATCGACTTTTTCCATGTTCTCAGAATCCACAACAAAGAGGCAGACTTAGCGGCAAACATTGGAGCCTTGCTAAGCACCGGCTCCCTCCTAATCAACAGTTCTTATGATTTTTTCCCTCTTCCATAAAACCGGGGTTGAGAGATTGGTGACCGTGTGGACAGGAGCATCTCCCACATGCCTGTCTGGAGGTGAGTTCAGTGGGAATGTGCCATCGTGTGGGTTATTATGGAACTGACAAGTTGCATTTAAATACAGTACAGGGGCGTACTTCAAGCAAGTGAGCGACAGCTTAACAGTCTCGTCGATTTACTATGAATTGGGTGAGGTGATACATGAATTAATGCGAAGCATGATGATTCCTGGTGGTCTGGTGTTTACGTTCGTGAGGAGCAGAGATATAAACTCCAGGAAGGAGAGGGGGAGAGGAACCTTGGTCTGACTGGTCTGCAAGCGAATTGAGGTAGTTAACAAGGCAAGCTGTGGAAAGAGTTTGAGGGTGTTGGCACCGAAGGTGGTCGGTATTTTTGGTGTCTTTGTTATTGAAATTATGGCCTCCTCTGAATCTTTGGGATCTTCCCTACCGACATTGATAGACTATGATATTAAAGAGGAAGTGGAGAAGCTGAAAGGCACGGTGGATGTAATCGATACTGAAGGAGGAAGGCGGCTGGGAAATGTGGAAGGAGACCTTGCATTTCTGAGGAAGGAATTCAAACGCTCAGTCAAAAAATCTGAATCTGCAATCGTCAAGATTTTGGCAAACCTAGAGGTGAAGATTGAAAAGCTCAAGCTGAGGGTGGTCAAAATGGAATGTGCAAATAATTCAGGTTCATCGATCCGTCCTTATGGGAAAATCAATTAGCTCGTGGATGTTCCTTTTGTTAAAATGCACACTATTACGTCTCCTGCTGGTCTTTTTGAATTCCGTATGTTATGCTTTCTCTCAGTAGTATATATTGTCAGTAATGCTTGTTGTTATTTCGATAGGCTGTAATGGTCTCTGTTAGTGAAATGGTATTCTAAACTTGTATAGTTTCTAAAGATTTACTGTGTTAGTTTGCCACTTTCGTAAGGGCGCTTTTGGACCTTCTTTGCCGCTTCCATAAGGGTGTGTTTAAGGATGGTTGGCCTACTTTGCTGCTTCCATAAGGGAATTTTGTATTTGGGTACTGTTTCTGTGGTTATACCACCTCTTTAATATAATATAACCGTTTCTGTCAAAAAAAACATAAATACTAATAATTTTAAAAATATAAATAAGTAGTTAGCATTTAACTAAGAGTCAAAGGGTGCACCTCTTCACTCTCGTGAGCAATCAATGCCTATAAAAGGTATATCGTCATGAGAGCATTGTATCATCTATCATATGATTCCCATTGAATAAATTATTTATGATATATATTTATTGGAGAGATCCTTCTGTCAATTCAATAATAACAACCGTAAGATTTTTATTACGTAAACCCTAATGATTGCATAAGGAAAATTCCACCATGTCAACAGTTTGGCGCTAGCAGGAGGTCCATGGAAATCATGCCTATGTAGAGTTGCATTATATTTATGTAGGAATTGCTTATGGCTATGCCCTGAATCCTTATGGGGGATCCAAAATTGCATTGGACCTTCAAGGACCTTTGCATGACCCACCATGAAAGGTAGTCGATCTCTTGTCAAAATTCAATTGCGAAGGAAACACAATAATATTTGATTATGTTAGGGAATATGAATGTAATTTGTGTTTTCTTAATGTTGTTCATGAGGATATTATTTGCAAATAGTTTCCTTTCACTTCTAATTGAAAAAATTCATGTTGGTATGATGTCTTAACCATAGGCACAATTTAAAGCTAGTCTAATTTTAAGAAAGTGTTTCAAAATACTTATGACGAATATTATAGTGTGCACATAATGCATCCAGAAAATTTTCAGACCAAAATGGAAGACAAAGAATCCATTCAATACTTCAACACAATATTCCACCAATCTTATTATCACCTTCATGGAAACTACAAACCTTTGTCTAAAATCACGTGTAAATAATATCTACAAGCTATCCCTCAAACAATCGTTATGCTTATTTTATGAAAAAGGAATAAGTGATTTCAATTAAGCTTCTGAGGAGGCTCATATTTTTTCTAGGGATATGCAACAAAATCCTTTCACTCTGTTTTACCCTTTTGATGGCACTAAAACAAAGAGTGATGAAGTCAAATTAATTGAATCAAAACCTATTAAATCAAGAAATCAAGTTGTAAGAGATGATTATAGGTTTGTGTGTTCACAAGGTATAATTGACAAAAGAAAGGGTACAATATCAGGGAAAAGGTTGGATCTTTCATGCAAGTTACAAACTCTTTTGAAAGCTAAGAGAGGGCCTAACATGAACTTGGAAAAGAAATCTTATCATAATTCCTTTTTTCCATATAACCCTTTCATTGGGGAATTTCTATGTAAAGTCTTGGTCGTTCTCATTTCGGTTCTATTGTTATAGAAGAGAACAATAAACCAAAATTTCATAAATTTTCAAGTGAAGAGGATGTATCACTTGCATTTAATGGTCATCCTTTTGCAAGGTCTGAATTGTTATCAGAGTCTTATACTTCCATCTATTCCAATCTTGAGAACAATCAACTTCATCCTAATGAGCATTTACTTGAATATTAGTGGAAAGAGAAGAGGGCATATATTCAATAGTTATATGTTTCCAAGGGAATGATAAACCCTCAAATTCCATAAATCATCACAACCTAATGTCATCATGTCATTTTGAAAGTGATACACTAAGGAAAGATCTTAAATACCAATCCCTATCCTCCCCACCCTATCATACACAAGCCAATGATACACATGATGAAAATGAATATCTAGAATTGGAACTGAAATAGGTTGAGTATTGTGCTAATGAGAGCTATTAAATATATAGGGTTGTGCATGAATATATTAGCTTGGAAAAGGTTTCACAACAACAACAATAACCGAGACTACGCAAACACCCACTCTTGACCAATTTAAGAAAGAGAAAGGAGGTTGATATGTGTTTAATCAAAGATAGTAATGATGATACATCCCTATAAAAAACACACATATGTGATAAAGAGTATCTATCTTTTAAAATAGTAAATCTTAACGAAATTTTGCAATCTTAGATATAAGAGAAACAAAATTATGTAATTTGACAATTACACATTACGTATCTCTGTCTGGGGATCCCAATCCAAGAATAGAGCCAAGTATCTGACTAAGGGATAAGCATGACCAAAAATTAAAGCATCCCATAGATGAATCATTTGTTAAAAGTTGAGTGTTATAATGACAAGATAGATATGAATGAGCATTGATCAAAATTTTCAATCTTGACACTCCATCATGCAATAATCACATTCATGGTTTTGTGGAAACATGGATGGAGTCCTCATGGTTTTCAAAGCCTTCTTACCACCTCATATTCTACACCAAGAACAAGATGTTGAGTGCCACAATACTAGCAATAATATATCAGTCACCTTACTAGCTTTTATGCATATGATTCACTATTACATCCTAATAGGTAAGGCTATACTTCGATGGTTACACGAGATTTGTGATTTTGCATGAGGCTAAACATCCAATGTAGATTAGGATAGGAGTAGGACCAAAATATTTCTTTAACTTTCATGTTTTATTTAGTAAATTTAGCTTTCTGCTCATTGATGTAGTTAGATGGTGCTCTTAGACATTAGCTTATACAACTATGTTTTCATTTAATTCACAATTGTTTTCAACATAAGTTATTTCTTTTTTCTTTGTATCTTGTAAGTAAGTACACACAAGGGATTTGAACTCATGACCTTCCATTTAAAACTTTTCATCTCAATTACTCATTACCAATTTCTCTAACCCCCGTGGGCTAGTTCACGATTCATTTTAGTTAGGTAGGTTAGTTGTACATTTCTTGAAGTTTGTTGTTCTTTTTCTATCTTTGAGCATCTTTTGATACATCAAGCCTCTCTCATTGGCAGTTTAATATGAATTCTTGATCATTGTTGGTCTAACATGCAAAGTGATATGAAAGGGTCTTGTTGAATATGATCGTCAAGTTTGGTTGTTTACACAATTCCATAAAACAACCAAGTTTCTTCCTAATCATGACCTATGATTATACAACACAAGGTAAGTAAAATGTATTAATGTTTCCTCAAAGTGATTTCATGGCAAATAATGTAAGTGTTTTCAACCCAAAGTCTTAAATAATCATTTATAAACTTCACTCACCAAGGACTAATCC
The DNA here is from genome assembly GCA_001517045.1 of Pseudotsuga menziesii. NCBI lineage: Eukaryota > Viridiplantae > Streptophyta > Pinopsida > Pinales > Pinaceae > Pseudotsuga > Pseudotsuga menziesii. Next base: position 72,276 of record LPNX010256004.1, read on the forward strand.
TAGTGGTTGGACATATCGAATTGAATCTTCACTAGAAACTCGACTCTATTGCTTTTAAGATTAGGTGGATCAACATACCAATGTGCTAGCGATGGAAACATTAAGAAAAACGATTGCCAATTCTCTAGAGCTATGGTCAATTGTTGTAAATTCTTTTAATATAACTGCTTGCATTGCTTTTATATAGATGAGTCTCCCATGGGCACCACCTTTTAGATTTATTGCTTTGTAAAAATCACCTCTATTTTTTTTAAAGAACACTATGTAATACTTGATGAGTGTTGCATTATTTCTAAATTATAAGTGTACACATGATTGACAATTCCACTTTGAGTATGGATAGCTTTCATTTCTTTCAAAAAAATATTTTTCACTTGATTTTTCAAGCCTTAGGTTGAAAATGTCATTTTTAAAAAATAAGGTATGTTCATTTACTACTAAGGTCATGATTTCGTAATTATAGTTGTTGGTTTAATGATTGATCTTTTCCCATATATAAATAACCATACATAGGGTACATTTCTAAATGATTATGTGTTCAATTGTATGTGCACTTGGGGAAGTAAAATTTAAAACCTTATTATGATGTCAATTGAAGTCCTTAGGTGGAATGAAGGTTGTTCAAGTATGATTTCAATCTTGTATACATTCTTAACTTATCTACCTTGTTGTGAGGTTACCCAGGTATTGATGATGAGGGATCAATGAACACTAAAAGGAGACAATTAAATGAAAAAAAACATACAACCAAACGATAGAGGATGAGGAATTTTGATAGATGTGAAACACATAGAAATTACATGCCCTTATTCAATGGATCTCAGGAGAGGAACTATGCTCATTGTTTCAAAAGAATATAGGCACATATTTTATTATTCCAAACATGTATTGTGTATTAAAATGAGGAAAATTCAAAAAACATTTGAATTAATCTTGTGAAAGTAAAGTTTATTAAAAACTAAAATTAGAACAAAGGACAAACCAATGATGAATTTTAAAACTCAAGAAGAAAGACATGAGTCATCTAGAAGGCCAAAGGCCATTGGAAAACCAAGAGTCATTATTATTCTCTATAAAATGACTCTTGGAATCATTCACAGGGGGTGGGATGGGGTGGGGGGGGGTGTTTGGCTCCATGGAGGGTATTTTTGTCCAAGGGGTCTTCTACTTGTATACTTCATGTAAAAAAGTTTTTGCAAAGTTCTAATAACAAGAATCCTTTGTTGGCCTAACTATTTTGGAGGAAAATTTCAACTCTGGGACCTCAATGCATGGAACTTTTTATGTTAAATGGTTGCATTGCAAATTTGTTGTGAAATGTTTTTTTTCTATATTGTAGACCATTTAGCTATAGAAGTACCAGTTATTTCTCTAATTTGTCTATGCATTGCTTATGTTATAGTCGTGAATATATTATTGTAATCAATTTCTCTTTTTCAAACTATTTCGGTGCACAACTAGTTAATTATGTTTATTTTATTACAATAACTAATTTTTTTTATCTATGGGAATCAACAACTGGAACTGGGCTGGTACTCGCGTGACATGGGGTCCAGGGATCCATTATCACTACCACTATGACCCTAGGTGCCCCACACCCACCGCAAGACATGGAACATAGGTAAACACGGGTGGGATTGATCTCGTGACCTCCAATTTACAACAAGTGACTTCATAATAACTGAATCACCATTGAGCCACACCCATGCGGGCTATTACAATAACTATTTATTGAAGATCAAAACATTTACATATTTGGTGTTGTGTTCTCATTTCTAGTTCTTCTAGTTAGCCCAGACATAATTTTGCACTATGCATCTTAAATTATTTGCATGTCATACACTTCATTTAAAAAAAGTCCCTAAATGGTTGATCAATGTACAACTGATAAAACCTCAAGCCATAATGGTTTTTGGGCCAAAATTTGAATGGTTTTCCATTTACAAATACTGTTGGGTCTAATTGGGAACTTTAGCCAGGGGTGACCCTTATTGATTGTGTATGGAAAACTCCACCTAGTAACATAGGGGATAAGTGAATGAAGTTTTACCACTTAGACAGGGGAAGTAATTAACCATGGAGTTACCTATATTCTATTCAGAATGAGGAATCCAAAACACACAATTGTTGAATAAACTTGTTATTGATGTCAAACTATGTATGTATATGTCCTCCAAAGTGGTCCCCTTATGGCATTGTCGTTACGCATGACCCTCATGGGAAGACACTTTGTGATTTACATATATGGATCAAAACCCTAAATAATTCTCTAAGGTTTCCTTTAAGAATTGTTGAAATAAGAAGTGAAGAAACCCATAAACAATGGTGTTTGGTCCACTTTCCCATGAGTTTGGGGTTACACGACCCATGGTGGAGAATGCCCTAAAGAGTCCCCAAATTTGGTATGAAGCAAGTTGGTTTGAAGCTTGAAGTACCCCTAAAATAATAATTCTTGGTCTAGAAACAAGGACAGTGATACAGTAACAAGGATAGTGATACAGAAACAGGGAAAGTGATACATGAACAGGGACATTGATACAGGTACATGGAGACATATACATGTACAAGTTGTCAGATACAATGATACAATGATAATTACATATTGTTTCTTCTATTCATATCAGGGCGGCATGATAGGGAAAGGATAAGAGATTATAGTGTCCTTCATGTTGGTGCCTGAGAATTGTGAGTTGGTGTTCACTAAGGATTGTAATCCTCTCTACAAGTTGTAGCCTATGACCTTAGGGGGTCGTAGTATCCTTTCAATTGGATATGATAAACTAGGGGGTTGTAGCCTCCTTCTAATTATTGTAGAAAATCAGGGAATTGGAGATTCCTTCTAGTTGGTGCCGGTAACCACATTGAATGTAATATTTATATTATAAACAACATATTCTGTGGTTTTCTCCCCTTTGGGTTTCCACATTAAATCTCATGTGCACTGTGTATGATTTTTATGTGATGGCGAATGATATTGTTAATGGTTAATGTTACATGTTAAAAATGGTAAAATATGCCAATATTGATTCACCCCCCTCTTAACATTGTTGAATATTCCAACAATTGGTATCAGAGTAGGTTCCTTCAAGACCGTTTAACCATTGGAAGGTAGATCATCATGGACAAGTATGCATAATATTATAAGCTTGATCACTATTATTTGATGGGTTGAATTATGCTTTTTGGATCACAAGGATAAAGTTATTCTTGCAGGCACTAGGACTTGATGTTTGGCAAGTTGTAGTAAATGGATACACTCCATCATAGAGATATCCACCTGTAGGTACTACTGAAAGAAGAATTTTTTAATGCAATGAAAGAGCCATGAGTGTTATTTTGGGAGGCTTAGTAGGTTTAGAATTTGTCAAGGTTGTGCATTGTATCTCTACAAAATAAATATGGTACAAGCTCAAAAATGTGTACGAAGGAAATTCCAAAGTCAAAGGAGCAAGAATGCAAACTTATCAAAGACAATTTGAACACATGAAAATGAAGGAAGATGAAGACATTGCAACTTATTTTCTTCGAGTAGATGAAATTGTGAACACCATGAACGGTCTAGGAGAAAAGATTCAAAATTCAGTGATAGTCCAGAAGATTCTCAGATCTCTTCCAATGAGGTTTTACTCTAAGATATCAGACCTAGAATAAAGAGAATATCTAGAAAAGAACAAGAAATATTACTATAAGGGAAGCAGCATTCAAGGCTTCCAATAAGAAAGGAATAACAAGAAAAAATCAAAATCATATATGTGTTCCAATTGTACTGATGGCTCAGATGATGAAGAAGTAGAAAATTTTGTGTGAAAGTTAAAGCGAGGAACTAGCAAGTACAAAGGTAGGCTTCCATTCAAATGTTTTAAATGTGGTAAAATTGGTCATTTTGCTTCCAAGTGTCCTTGTGTAAAAAGGTCAGATAGTAATGAAGAAAATGAAAAGAAAATTCATAAAAGGAACAAGAAATTTGTGCAAAATATATTCAGATATCTACAAGGAAAAAAGGACTTTGGACTATGGTATCCAAAAGGAAACAAGTTGACATTGGTTTCCTACACAGATGTAGATTGGTAAGGAAGCATTGATGATAGAAGAAGCACACGTGGAGCATATTTTTTCTTAGGTGATTGTTTAGTGTCTTGGTTTGGTAAGAAGCAATCTTCAGTATCTTTATCCACATCAGAAGCAAAATATATTGCAGCAATATCATGTTGTACTCAAATTATATGGTTGAAGCAAACTATGGAATACATTTAAGTAACATATGATGAGCCTATTCTGATCGCATGTGACAATACAAGTGCTATAAGTATTTCAAAGAATCCAATTATGAATTGCAAGACAAAACACATTCTTATCAAGTATCACTTTCTATGAGAACAAGTTGTAGAGAAGAATATCAAGATGGAATATATTGGGACAAAGGAACAAATTGCAGACATATTTACAAAGCCTCTCCCAGGAGAGACATTTGAGTATCTTCAATAAGGATTGGGAGTAATCCCTTCTACAAATTAATAAAACATTATAAAAATGGAGAGAGATTGTCAGGGGGGGTTACTCTTTTCCAATGATGTAAAAGGGGGAGAGAAATCTCTTAAGCACGGTCACAGGGGGAGTATGATGGTTTCCATCAATGACAAAGTGGGATATTATTGAATAAAGTTTTCATTGATGTCAAACTCTGTCTATATATGTCCTCCAAAGCGGTCCCCTTATGGCATAGTGGTTACTCTTGGACCTCATGAGAAGACACTTTGTAATGTACACATATGGATCAAAACCCTAAAGAAGCCTCTAAGGTTTCCCTTAAGAATTGTTGAAATAAAAGGTGAAGAAACCCTTAAACATTGTTGTTTAGTCCACTTTCCCATGATTTTGGGGTTACATGATCCATGGTGGAGAAGGCCCTAAAGAGTCCCCAAAGTTGGTATGAAGCAAGTTGGTGTTAAGCTTTAAGTACCCCTAGAATAATAATGTTTGGTCCACATGACCCCAAAATTTGTGGTACTTTGACCCCCTTTGGAGAAGATATGATATGATATTAATGTTTTGGCATGAAGTGTCATGATGGACTCCTGAGGTGGGGTACTAACCCTTGAGAACCCCTTAAAATATGGAGATCCATAAATTAAGGATAAGTTTAAGGAGACACTAAAAGAAGCTACTAGACCATGATGAAGTGTATAAATAGAGGAAAAAATATTTCATTTCATTATCAATCAAGTCTCTCTTTCTTTTGTGCATCTTTGGATAAAAAATGCGAAAGTTTTTGGAGGAGCAATTTTTGGGCATCTTTGAGGATTGAGGAGATTCACGAAAAATGGCACAACTTTCTCATACGGTATCAGAATTACAAAATTATTGGCTCGTTGGAAATCTAGTTGGGAGCGATATGTGATGAATCTATATAAATACTCTTTTGGTTTCTATATTGTATCTTCATATTGTAATCTTTGAAAAAGTATGATTCATGCTTGTGGGTTCTCTTGTGATGGCACATGTCTTTCATGGATAGATCTCATCTTTGATCTTGGTATGTGAGCCTATCCCTTGGTATATATATTTGAAGTCCTTAAATATGGTATGTATGCTATGATGATGGTTATCTTGGTAGTTATGGTTGGATAGAACATTGTATTATGCATGGATTGATTTGATGTATATGATTGAACATGGAAATGAAATATTTTGATGGTTGTTTTTGGGCATTATTTGGAATTGAACTTGAGGTATGCACAACTTGATGTAGTGATAGAAACAATGATAGTGATACATAAACATGGACAATGATACAACAACATGGACAATGATACATGTACATGGACACATATACATGTATAGGTTGTCAGAGATATTTATCATTACCGATTGTTTCTTCTATTTAGGAGTTTTAAAGCCTTAGTTGAGAAACAATCTAGAAGAAAGATCAAGGTCCTCAGACATGATAATGGTAGTGAATATTTCAAATTTAAATTTATACAATATTGTGAAGATGCAGGTATCCAAATGCACCACTCTATTCCTTACACACCTTAGCAGAATGGTGTTGCTGAGAGGAAGAATAGATATCTCAAGGATATGGCCACTTGCATGATGGAGTCTAAAGCTTTTCCACCAAAATTTTGGGCTGAAGAAATCAACTGTGCATCCTATATACAGAATAGGATACCTCATAAATATCTTGACAGAATCACTCCTTTCGAAGCTTGGAGTGGACATAAGCCTGAAGTGTCTCACTTTAGGATTTTTGGCTCTTGATCTAGAATTCCACCAGAAAAGAGGAAGGATTTGGAACCCCAAAGTAAAGAATGCCTATTTTTGGGGTATTCATAAGATTATAAAGGGTATAATCTGATCAATATGAGAACTTGAAAAGCATTCATTGAAAGGAGTGTTCATTTTGAAGGAGAGCCTATGCCAGCATCAAAAAATGGAGACTCCTCTTCACCACCATCACCTATGATTGTAAGTGAAGACTCTAAAAAGTTTTTTTTATTATGATATGTCTGATAATGAATATTTAATTGCAAATACTAACACTCCTACAATACCAAAGTGGGAAGTAAATACCATTCAAGCAGTTGGGGAGCTAGCTGGGAATCGTAGTGATCCTAGAAGAAGTAGATCTCAATTCGAGAGTTCCCTTTCTACCAAAGACCCATGATTTGATGAGAAGTGTTATATGATGGTTAAATCAGATCCAAAATATGAATAAGCATAAGAATATCCAATATGGACAAAAACCTTGAAAGAGGAATACCATTTGCTCTAGAAGAATGAGACATGGGAACTAGTCAATCTTCCACCAGGGAGAAAGCTAGTTAAGTGAAAATGGGTATTCAAGGCAAAGTTTGCTATTTATGGATATCCTATGAATTATAAGTCAAGTTTAGTAGCCAAGGTATTCTCCCAAGTACAGGGCATTGACTACAATGAGACCTTTGCACCAGTGGCAAATATGGATTCTATGAGACTAGTTTTGGCCATTGCAACTTCCAAGCAATGGGAGGTACATAACATGGATGTTAAGAGTTCCTTTATACATGGATATATCAAATAATATATATATATATCATCCATAAGGTTTTGTTACTAATACATCTCTTTTTTGCAGGTTGAAGAAAACACTATATGGGTTGAAACAAGCTCCCAAAGCTTGGTATGCCAAGATTGATGGCTTTCTACTATCACATAACTTTAGTAGATGCAAATCTGATCCAAATGTCTATTTCAAGATGATTCATGGTTCAATTATTATTATTGTTTTGTATGTGAATGACCTGTTGATAACCGGAATTTCCATGAAAGAAATTGCCTCCTTGAAGGATGCTTTGAACCATGCCTTCTCTATGACTGATTTGGGATTGTTGAGCCAATTTTTGTGGCTTGAGATCTCTCAAGCAGCCCTTGGAATAAAATTACATCAGTAAAAATATGATTCAAACCTTCTAAACAAGTTAAACATGAAGGATTTCAAGCCAAGCAGGACTTCTTTCCTCTCAGGAGTCAAGTTTGAAGAAGAAAAATCAACTCCTTTGGTAAACAACACACTATATAGGTAGCTAGTTGGTTGTTTGCTCTATTTGAATAACACTTGACCTGATACTTATTATGCACTGAGCGTGGAATCTAGACACATGGATCAACCACATAACATCCATTGGAGGGAAACAAAGAGAATCTTGCACTTTGTGCAAGGAACAAAGACACATGGGATTCACTGTGTTGCAAAATCTAACCTAGAGTGAGTTGGTTTTACTCACTATGATTGGGAAGGTTATAAAAATGATAGAAAATCAAATTCTGGATATGTTTTTATGCTTGAAAATGGACCAATTAGTTGGTCAAGTAAAAATCAAAGTGCCATTGCACTTCCTTCTATAGAGGCAGAATAAAGAGGAGTTGTGAATGCGACTACTCAATGTTTGTGGTTGCAGGATATATTTGGAGAGTTTGAGATCGAATCTGACACTTCCACAATATTTTATTGTGACAACCAAAGTACTAATCGAATATCAAGAAACCCAGTACAGAGGCAATGAACCAAACACATAGATATCCACATGCACTACATCCGAGGGCGTATGCATGATGAGGTCATTGCTATGAACTATTGTTCATCATCCGAGCAAGTTGTAGACATATTCGCCAAGGAATTATCTCAGAAGACATTTAACAATATCAAATCACCACTTGGGATAGTTGATCACATGGTGAAGACTAATTGAAGACAATATTTCACAAAATTTTGTTCATGTCCATGTTTAAGGGAGGATTTTCCCCTTGTGGTTTTGCCTCTTTCCTTATTTTTATGGACAAACAGTATGTAAAGGGTGACTAACTCTTGTTATTAGTCCCTATACATCTGATATGTTTATGATATTTCACATAATTCAGGCTTAATAGGGGGTGTTAAAATAATAAAAAACCCATTCCCCTACTTAGGATAATTCAGGCTTAATAGGGTGACTAAGCCTTGTTGCTAGTCCATATATATCTGATATGTTTATGATATTTCACATAATTCAAGATTAATATGGGGTGTTATAATAATAAAAAACCCATTTCCATACTTAGGATACATTAATTAATCTTTTTTATTAATTTCCTAGGTCCTACACTAACTAGTTGGCATCCACTTGCACCACTTTGTCAAAACTTGCCTAAAATGCCTCTAGGAGTGCCTTCACAAGATTTGGGATAAGATTATGAAAACTCAACAGACTTCCCAGTTTAGTAAGTGTGCATTCCTTCCTTATCCATAGTTAGACTTCTTCTTAGCAACTTTTAAGGAAAAAGGTGAAAGCTAGTCACATGGCAACTGCCTTGTGTTTTGCACAACTCATCCTCCATATTTTTCTCTCTTGAAAGCATGAGTATGTTGAATTTCCATCACTTATCAGATGACATACCTCATTCAGGAAATTCATGACCTCGTTGTTTGGTTTGGAAAGTGTTTTATGCACCTAGGGGGGCTTTTTTACTTTTAGTAAGCCTTCTTTTGTGAGGATTCAACTTGCCTCCTTAGGAATTTGAATATATGATGTAATTATATATTTGGAGAGCCTATTATTTTATAAGGTTGGCTGATGTAAACTTATTCAATTCAAGTTTGTGTTACGCACCAATTTCAGTCTCCAATTTGAGTGGATCTATGCATGTTTTCAAGTATTTTTGTGAGTTCAATTGTTCTAAGTCTGGTATTAATTCCTGCATATCTCAATGGATCCTACTCTCAACTCAAACCCCATAAGAATAAATGGAAATTAGGAAAAAATCAAATTCGACACCGAAAGAAACAATAATGAGCACCATTGATATCTAAATCATCACAAAAGATCAATATTCAATTCTTAACCATCCTAGAAGGCAGGTCCACAAAAATTAGTCATTAGAATATGAGCAAAAAAAATATAAAATTCACTTCTCAAATAACCTAGTGCTAAATCCAACATGGGAGAGTTTTTATGTGTCTACTCTTTCAGAAGATTAGTGTTTTCCAAGGGAAACATGAACACTTGTTGTTGTATGACCCATGTATTTTCAAAACCACATGCAACATAAATATTCTTTCCTTATTTATTAGAGTATTTCCATGATTTATAGTTGATATTCCAATCATCATTTACGAAAGGTTTGGAATTTTAATTATATTACCCCAAAAACAAGAAATACTTGAAAAAACATGATGATGACATCATCATCACATTTTTTAGGTATTTCTTGTTTACATGGATAAATCCTCCTTATCCGTCGATCTGTAGTACCTATTCATCCGACGGTTGATCATGTTCACCACGTCCTTTCAGCCTCACCAATTTAGGTAGGTTTCTAGGGGGTTGCTCCTCATCTTTGGACTAGTTTTCTAAAGGGTTTCTGGGCCTCGAAGCTTAGTTGAGTTGATCATTTGGTTGTAGTTATGTAGATTGGATATGTGTTCCACCTTTCACATGAATGTCGTTGCATTATTTTTCTTGAAAATATTCCATCCTTTGAAGATAAATTTCATTTTTTTATTCAATCCTTTTGTCTCAATTAAAAAACACCTTCTTTCAATCCTTAATCCACCCCAGGCAATAGGTAGTGATCAAATGTGTAAATCAAGCTACAAAATCATGTATGTTCTCTAAAATTGATCAAATGAGATAAAGATATAGGTTGTGAATCCCAAAAATAAACAAAATGTAGCATCAGTGGTTGGACTAGGGACACTTCTAGCACATGGGCATGGTCATCCTTGTATACAAGTTGAAAAATAGATATGGTGTGTTGTAGTGACCCACTAACAATCACATTAACAAAGTTGATCATGAAAAAGGTAAAAGGTTGAAAGTATGGGGGTCAAATTCTAAAGGGACCTATAAATATCCAAGTATTGAAGAGCTCAACTCAATCTCAATGGAAGGAAAATATCCAGTAAGGGTTGCAAATCCATTGCTTCCCCCATTCAAATATCAGTCATGGACATCCAAATAAGTGAAAAAGTTTAGAAAGGAAGTTTATTTATAAAATGGATATACACAGATAACCCCACCTAGATCTATAGACGACCACTAGCAATAGGGAAATGTATGCCATGTCACGGTGAATCCATCAAGGCTATATATGCTCACAGGAAATAGACGAACACCTAAGATATATTGAGAAGTTCCTAATGAAAATATTTCAAATTCTAAAACTATAAATCCATTGGACCTAAGCTATAACTCGATTCTGAACTCCATTTATAAAATCTCTTTAGTACAATGGATGATGTTTCTCAAAATGGATACGCATGAATGATAATTTATTATCTCACAAGAGAAGTTCATAGGGACCCATGATCTGCTAAATCCCTTGTTGATTAAAAAAACAGGAGGATGTATTTACGCTTCAAAGTCTATTCACAATTGGAACAACAGAGATTCTGGCTTCAGATAATGTATTGCCATTTTTCAATCCCTAAACATATCCCCAAGCCATGTAACTTGCGTCCCCACCTTAATCCTTGGATCAAGTATCAATGACCCAGATGTACTCTCTTTCAACCATGCTTCATCAATTCTAGCTAAGTGTGGCACACCGTTGGTTGGTATGTTTTAAGTAGTTCTCTAAGCAATTATTATCATTGATAACTTTGGTGCATTCCTCAATTGGTTTTATCATTGTCCTATTAATCTATATCATAATGTTGCATGCTTGTAAGTGATTAAGAAGACTTGAGGATTCTAGAGTCGTTAACTTGTGCTAAGGTGGGTTCATCAAGTATTGATGACTCAAACATATGATTTAGGGCCTCTAGCAATTACTAGGGACACTTTATATGAACTAGGGACATTATGGGAGCGTTTAGGAACGATTAGATGTCAATAGGGATGCACTAACATCATTAGGGTCATCAGGGTGGCAATAGGCTCACTATGTGTCGATTAATTCTATAACACTAAAATTAATTTTTCAGACTTGTTTTGGTCTCAAAGTTTCATGATAACGTTTAGTATTATTCTTTTTCAAAGAATCTAGGTTGGCCTTGAAGAAAAACATGAAAAAACTTATAATTTTAAAGGTGATCTCCTTGCAAAACTTTTTCCCTTGCAGTTTTTGCTCGAAAATTGTTCAAAAAGGTTATTTTCCCATGACCGAAAATTTAGAGATTTATGTCCAAATGTACTAACATTTTCGATATTATGGACCAAACCGGCTGAATTTTCATAATAAAAAAGCTCAAATTCACTGAAATGTCAAATTTGAAGCCCTTAATTGGCCGACGTGTTGGAGCTTAAGACCATAAGTGGCTAATGTTTCATACCTTAATCTCTTAAGGTATGAAATTTCCAAGCTTAATCCATTAACAAGACAACAAGTCAGAGCAGTAGGTCCCTAAATGGACAACATTTCAGAGTACTGGGTCTCTAAATAGCTAAACTATGAAAAATGACCTAACATCTTTTGTCATAGCTTCTGATTCTGACCTTTGTTTTGTGTGTTCTTCATATCTTTGGAAAAGTATTGAAGAGACATACAACTTCACTTTTGTAAGTCTTTTCATATGAGCTGCTAAAAGAATATAAAATTGTGAATAAACAAAGGGTTACGTTGTTGGTGGCGAAGAAGGAACAAGTTAAGTTGTGTGATAGGAAAAAACTTGGTAGCACAAATTAAAGCAACAAAAGTATTAATTGGAATTAGGGAAGTAATCTTTAAAACCTTATTATGATGTTAATTGAAGTCCTTAGGTGGAATGAAGGTTATTGAAGTATGATTTCAATCTTGTATATATTCTTAACTTGTCTACCTTGTTGTGATGTTACCCACGTATTGGTGATGAGGGATCAATGGACACTAAAAGGAGACAATTAAATGGAAAAAAAACATACAACCAAACCATAGAGGATGAGGAATTTTGATAGATGTGAAACACATAGAAATTACATGCCCTTATTCAATGGATCTCGGGAAGAGGAACTATGCTCATTGTTTCAAAAGAATATGGGCGCATACTTCATTATTCCAAACATGTATTGGGTATTCAAATGAGGAAAACGAAAAAGTCATTTGAAATAATCTCATGATATTAAAGTTTATTAAAAACTGAAATTAGAACAAACGACAAACCAATGATGAATTTTAAAACTCTAGAAGAAAGACAAGAGTCATATAGAAGGCCAAAGGCCATTGGAAAACCAAGAATCATTATTATTCTCTATAAAATGACTCTTGGTATCATTCACAGGGGGCGG
>LPNX010256004.1:85020-98873 GCA_001517045.1 Pseudotsuga menziesii
ATTTTGGAGGAAAATTTCAACTCCAGGACCTCAATGCATGGAACTTTTTATGTTAAATGGTTGCATTGTATATTTGTTGTCAAATGTTTTTTCTATATTGTAGACCATTTAGATGTAGAAGTAGCATTTATTTCTCTAATTTGTCTCTATATTGCTTATGTTATAGTTGCGAGTATATTATTGTAATCAATTGCTCTTTTTTCAGACTAGTTCGGTGTGCAACTAGTTAATTATGTTTATTTTATTACAATAACTATTTATTGAATATCAAAACATTTACATATTTGGTGGTGTGTTCAGATCTCTAGTTCTTCTAGTTAGCCCATACATAATTTTTCACTATGAATCTTAAATTATTTTCATGTCATACACTTCATTTCAAAAAATTCCCTAAATGGTTGATCAATCTACAACCAATAAAACCTCGAGCCATAATGGTTTTTGGTTCAAAATTTGAATGGTTTCCCATTTACAAATACTGTTGGGTCTAATTGGGAACTTTATCTAGGGATAAACCTTGTTGATTGTGTATGGATAACTCCACCTGGTAAACATAGGGGAGAAGTGGATGAAGTTTTACCACTTAGAGTGGGGAAGTAAGTAACCATGGAGTTATCTATATTATGCTCAGAACGAGGAATCCAAAACATACAATTGTTGAATAAAGTTGTTATTGATGTCAAACTATGTATGTATATGTCCTCCAAAGTGGTCCCTTTATGGCATAGTCATTACGCATGACCCTCACAGGAAGACATTTTGTGATGTACACATATAGATCAAAACCATAAAGAAGTCTCTAAGGTTGCCTCTAAGAATTGTTGAAATAAGAAGTGAAGAAAACCATAAACAATGGTGTTTGGTCCATTTTCCCATGAGTTTGGGGTTACATGACCCATGGTGGAAAAGGCCCTAAAGAGTCCCCAAATTTGGTCTGAAGCAAGTTGGTATGAAGGTTGAAGTACCCCTAAAATAATAATGCTTGTTCTAGAAATAAGGACAGTGATACAGAAACATGGATAGTGATACAGAAACCAGGAAAGTGAAACATGAACAACGACATTGATATAGGTACAGGGACACATATACATGTACAAGTTGTTAGAAGACAATGATACAATGATCATTACAGATTGTTTCTTCTATTCATATTAGGGTGGCGGGACAAGGAAAGGATAGGATATTGTTGTCTCCTTCAGGTTGGTGCTCGAGAATTGTGAGTTGGTGTTCACCGAGGATTGTAATCCTCTCTACAAGTTGAAACTTGTGACCTTAGGGGGTTGTATCCCCCTTTCTGTTGGATCCGATAAACTAGGGGGTTGGAGCCTCCTTCTAATTATTGTATAAATTCAGGGAGTTCAAGATTCCTTCTAGTTGGTGCTAGTAAAAATACTGAATGTAATCTTCATATTATAAACAACATATTTTGTGGTTTTCTCCCTTTTGGGATTCCACATTAAATCTAGTGTGCACTTTGTATGATTTTTATGTGATGGTGAATGATATTGTTAATGGTTAATGTTACATGTTAAAAGTGGTAAAATGTGCCAATATTGATTCACCCCCCTCTCAGTATTGTTGAATATTCCAAAAATTGGTATCAGAGAAGGTTCCTTTAAGACTGTTTAACCACTGGAAGGTAGATCATCATGGAGAAGTATGCAGAATATTATAATCTTGATCACCATAAAAATCAAAAGGAATAACAAGAAAAAATCAAAACCATGTATGTGTTCCAATTGTAGTGATGACTCAGATGATGAAGAAGTAGAAAATTTTGTGTGAAAGTTAAAGCGAGGAACTAGCAAGTACAAAGGAAGGCATCCTTTCAAATGTTTTAACTGTGGTGAAATTGGTCCTTTTGCTTCCAAGTGTCCTTGTGCAAAAAGGTCAGATAGTAATGAAGAAAATGAAAAGAAATATCATAAAAGGAACAAGAAATTTGAGAAAATTATCTTCAGATATCTCCAAGGAACAAAGGACTTTGGACTATGGTATCCAAAAGGAAACAAGTTGACATTGGTTTCCTACACAGATGCATATTGGGAAGGAAGCATCGATGATAGAAGAAGCACAATTGGAACATTTTTTTTAGGTGTTTGTTTAGTGTCTTGGTTAAGTAAGAAGCAATCTTTAGTATCTTTATCCAAAGTAGAAGGAAAAGATATTGCAGTGATAACATGTTGTACTCAAATTATCTGTATGAAGCAAACCATGGAATACTTTAAGTAACATATGATGAACCTATTCTGATCGTATGTGACAATAAAAGTACTATAATTATTTCAAAGAATCCAGTTATGCATTGCAAGACAAAACACATTCTTATCAAGTATAACTTTCTACAAGAACATGTTGCAGAAAAGAATATCAAGATGGAATATATTGGGACAAAGGAACAAATTGTAGACATATTTACAAAGCCTCTCCTAGGAGAGACATTTGAGTATCTTCGACAGGGATTGGGAGTAATACCTACTCCAAATTAATAAAACATTATAAAAAGGGAGAGATATTGTCAGTGGGGTTACTCTTTTCCAATGATGTCAAAGGGGGAGAGGAATATCTGAAGCATAAAGAGAGGGGGATCATGCTCAGAGGGGGAGTATGATGGTTTCCATCAATGACAAAGGGGGATATTGTTGAATAAATTTTTCATTGATGGAAAACTATGTATGTATATGTCTTCCAAAGCGGTCCCCTTATGGCATAATAGTTACTCTTGGACCTCATGGGAAGACACTTTGTGATGTACACATATGGATCAAAACCCTAAAGAAGTCTCTAAGGTTTCCCCTAAGAATTGTTCAAATAAAAGGTGAAGAAACCCATAAACAATGTTGCTTATTCCACTTTCCCATGAGTTTGGGGTTACATGATCCATGGTGGAGAAGGAACTAAAGAGTCCCCAAATTTGGTCTCAAGCAAGTTGGTGTGAAGCTTTAAGTACACATAAAATAATAATGTTTGGTCCATATAACTCCAAAAGTTGTGGTATTTTGGTCCCGTTTGGAGAAGATATGATATGATAATAAATTTTTGGCACGAAGTATCATGATGGACTCTTTAGTGGGGGTACTAACCCTTGAGAACCCATTAAAATATGGAGATCCATAAATTAAGGATGAGTTTAAGGAGACACTAAAAGAAGATACTAGACCATGATGAAGTGTATAAATAGAGGAAAAAATATTTCATTTCATTATCAATCAAATCTCTCTTTCTATTGCACATATTTGGAGAAAAAGTGCGAAACTTTTTGCAGGAGCAATTTTTGGGCAAAGTTTGAGGATTGAGGAGATTCACGAAAAATGGCGTAACTTTCTCATAGGGTATCAGAATTACAAAATTATTGGCTCATTGGAAATCCACCTGGGAGGGATATATGATGAATCTATATAGGTACTCTTTGTGTTCCTCTATTATATCTTCATATTGTAATCTTGGAAAAAGTACAATTCATGCTTGTGGGTTCTCTTGTGATGGCACATGTATTTCATGGATAGAGCTCATCTATGATCTTGGTATGTGAGCCTATCCCTTGGTATAAATCCCTGAAGTCATTAAATATGGTATGTAGGGTATGATGATGGTTATCTTGGTAGTTATGGTTGGATAGATCATTGTATTATGCATGGCTTGATTTGATGTAAATAATTGAACATGGAAATTAAATCTTTTGATGATTGTTTTTGGGCATTATTTGGAATTGAACTTGATGTATGCACAATTTGTTGTAGTGATAGAAATAAGGACAATGATATAGAAATAGGGACAACAATATAGGAACATGGAAAATGATATAGGTACATGGACACATATACATGTATAGGTTGTCAGAGATAGTGATATAGTGATCATTATAGATTGTTTCTTCTATTCATATGAGGGTGACATGATGGGGAAATGATAGGATATTGTAGTATCCTTTAGGTTGGTGCCTTAGAGTTGTGAGTTAGAGTTGTGATTTGGTGCTCAATGAGGATTGTAATCCTCTCTAAAAGTTGGAGCTTGTGACCTTAGGGGGTTGTATCCTTCTTTCAGTTGGAGCCGATAAACTAGGGGGTTGGATCCTCCTTTTAGTAGGTTCTAGAAAATCAGGGAATTGGAGATCCCTTCTATTTGGTGTTGGTAAACACATTGAATTTAATCTTCATATTATAAATAACATATTTTGTGGTTTTCTCCCATTTGGGTTTCCACATTAAATATCTTGTGCACTATGTATGATTTTTATGTGATGGTGAATGATATTGTTAATGGTTAAAGTTACATGTTAAAAGTGGTTAAAAATTCCCAATACTGATTCACCCCCCCCCCCCAACTCTCAGTATTGTTGAATATTCCAACAACATTTTGTTGCTTAGCTTAACCATTTGTTGGAGAGAAATGACTAGAAGGAATAGGGATAGAAAGGATTCTTAAATTCTACAAATTGAGAGGGTTCATAGAAAACAGACACAAAGTGACTAAATTGGTTGCATAAAAATCCTATGAGAGCAAAAAAAAAATCCAACAAGAGCATAAAACTCTAGGTCTAGTTAAAAGTCTATGGAAAAAGAAATGCCAAAGTAGATACCAACCGGATTGGGGAAGTATTTATGTTCATGAATTCTTCCCAACACAGAGAACATATAATAAAATAGAACCTAAATATACCACCCTGATCAAACAACCAACGAAGCCATTGAAAGAACAAGAATATATTCCAACATACCTTAACCATTTTGGGGATGGCAGACCCAAGTTTGTATGTTGTTCCTAGGTGAATACGAACAACCAATGCCATTATCCCACCTTATCCAGTAAAATCGACCTTTCTACTCAAAATTAAATGATATTGCGAGGGATGGCATGTTCAACACTATTCCATACCCATAATGTCCACTTAATGCTCCATAATTCAGTTTATCTCCCAATGGTAAATGTCCCCTTCGAGGAACTATGATTGAAGGTAGATCTACTAAATGAAATTAAGCATTAGGGGATTTGAATGTAGCATATAACCCCATTTTTTGCAATGTCCCCTATCCAATTGAGTGGTTAAGATGGCTTGGAGATATGCTCACCATTTAATCCTTGGAGGACATGAAAGAATCGAATCTCTTGAAATCAAGATGATTCTTGCTTAAGTTGATAGCCAAGTTTAGATTCATAGTTCATATTTTGGTGGTCGAATTTTGTGAGCTTAATTATTATTTTGGATTCCCTAATCACTAGAATATACTTGAAAATCGTTGTATCAATGCTCTGAAGCCCCTATAATAGTGCATAGGCATATGCTTGATTGTTAGTGGTGATTCCATGACTCCAAGAATAATGGATTTCCTTGGTTCCTATAAGATCAATGATGATCCCCCCTGCACATGCCAACCCTAGGATCCCCTTTGCAACTTTCTCAAAGAAGAGAATGTGCTTCTTTTGTGATTTAATATTTTTTTAAAGAAAAATTGAGTTTGTTAATCTTAAGGGATGGGTTAGCTTATTTTTTTATTTAAAGATTTGATATAGTCGGTTGCATTTTTATTTAATATGAAACATCTTTTGCATATATTAGTTTGACTACTATTAAAACACATCAATTCTTAATTTTTTTCATGATGAAAAAACATCAATTTTGTCCATTTTTTGAAGGGAATATTAACATAATCCTTAGGGTATCTTAATGGCAAACTCACAAATTTGTCACTATATTCACAATAGTGTTGGTAACAAAATGGTGAGATGATAGTCAAGTACGATTTGAGTCAAAGGTGTTTGGTGCAGGAGCAATTGAAAAAGGGTAGTCAAGGTCTCACAAATATGTTCATTCATTAGATAGAGTGGACCTATTTAACCAAGAACTAGAAACCTAGGTGAAAATTGCACTTGGGGAACTTTTTCAATATACAAAAGCCAAATATTCCTTTCCTTTAATCTCAATCTTGGTGCTTAAAACAATGTTTATGGAATTGGGGATAGTTGAAGTGCATTGAAAGGGCTTGGGGTTTGGTTGGGGGATATATCCCTTGTGAGTGTCTTCTTCTCCATATTCGAACTTACAAACTTAGTATGTTCATTCATGATAGATTTAATTATAAAAGATAATATTTTAAAATTGAAGTTGAATCCCTTTATCTTGCAACCATATTCTTTTCTCATCTCTTGTACTTAGAATTGGAGCTTGAAGAACCATGGAAAAGATAGTTTAACTTGATGGGGACATTTTTTTCAAGCTTCCTAGACTTAATGGAAGAAATTTTGTGAGTGGTTTAGAATGTAGTAATGCTTTTTGGTCATTGTCTTTTTGAAGAACCTTGTCTTGCGAGTCTTTTTTTATTATCTTAATTCCAAGATCTATATGGTATATGATCCTAGTTCAGGTATGATATTCCTTAATATTATAAGTCTATAAGTTGTGAAATGTTATATTACTCTTTGGAGCACCCAATTTTAGATTCAATGAATAAAATTATACACCCGTGAATATGCACGCACACACATGCATGCACGTACACACATTCCTATACATCTGCACTCATGCCCAAACACGTGCGCATGTGCATGCACACACACACACAATAACACTTTATAGTATTCCCCCCTCTTCATTCAAATAACTTGATGGGAGACAATTTCAATTGTCAAACACAATAGTGGTTGGTAATAAACACAGACTCGACTAGATTGAACCTATGAACTATATTCTCTGCGTTGAAAACAAGCCTTGTGAAGATGGTTCGATTGACTAAGATAATCCTTTAAGGGACATACAACTCATGCACACATAGGTAGATAAAATTCCAGCATCTTTCCCTTTAAATCAATGAAAGATACAAGAGTTAGATCAACTAGTTAGACCATCTATCAAATGAAAGCTCTCATGTCCTTCAAATTGATAAAATCCCTAGGGGTTAGTTCAAGCGGCTTGGACCATATACTAAAGGTATGGTTCCTTTAACATATTTTCTAACCAATTGAGCTAACCCATGGGGCCTTTATTAGTTGAAGGAAATGGAGGTGGGATTTTTTTTTAGTAGTAAGCAAAGTATCCTTATATTACTTGAAAGCTAACATAGTACAAAACTAGTGGTACAATCAGTCACGCCAAGATGGAGAGTTCAAGCATGGTCGGATTGTTATAAGACAAGTGCCCATATATTTCTAGTTCCTAGCCTAATATCCTACCCAATTTTGAAAAAATATACCACATAAAACTGGTATGTCGGCCCCTGAACCCAAGTCTATGCAAAGACTGAAAATTCATAAGACTTAAAACATCAACAACAGAATCAAACAAGATAATAGTAACACATCAAGCTTTATACAACATAGTTGCATGGAATACTAGAGAAGAATAGCAACCCCTCCATCACAAAAGATATAACAGCTAGGCATGACACCCATCATTGGGAAGGGGGTTCGCGAAGAGGAGAAGCCTGCTCCTCCCTAGGAAGCTCCCTAGGATGATCTCTGTAATCCTCTGTAATCGTCTCAAGCAGGCATTGAACCACTTATGTGTGCAGGATTTGATCCACTTATGTGTGCATGTATGTACAACCTCTCCATTGGCAATGTGCCTCTAGAAAATGGTTCAACCAATTAATCAAACCCTTGGGGTGGGATTTGATCCACATATGCATTCATAGGTCATGATATTATTTAATATAATCTCTTTTGGTGCAACCACATGTTAAACCACTACCACAAGATGATATGGTGGCTCAATGAAAATGCCTCATGAGAATTGAACCTTTCCTAATGCTGAAAAAATCTATTCTAATCACCATTGGATACAACCCATTTGGGATCAAATTTAAAGGACAAGATGTGGGATTTGGTCCAGTTATGTGTACATGGGTAACCAAATCATTTAATACAATTTATTTAAGTGCAACTATGCATTCAAACACTACCTAAAGGCGAATCTATAACTATAGGAAAAATACTCATGAGAATGTATCCTTGCACATTGGTGAAAGACTAATCATTGGTCACGAATGGATCCAACCCCTTTAGGGTCAAATTTGAAGGACAGGGGGTTGGATTTTATTCAGTTATGTGTGCATGGTTTACAGGAACATTTTACATAATTCCCTTGGCTTCTATTAAGCACTTGGTCATTATCTCGAGGCAACCTCATGGCTATAGGAAACGTCCTCACAATAATTGAACCTTGCCCAATGGTGAAAAACTTCTTAGTCCACAACATTAGAGCCAAAAAAATTTGGTACCTTGTATATATAAATTTATCTACACCCGTGTGAAAATATATTCACTCCAAGTATCTTTATATCTTACCCCTTTTGGTATGGATCAACAAATGAGATGCAATCGGCCTCATATGGAAGCTTTGCAACTTAGGGAGGTCATAGGATCAAATCCACCTGCTTGCTTCATTTAATAGTTTAGACTTATAAGCGATTGACAATGATGATACCCCATTTTTATTTGTGGTTACCCAATCCCCCAAGTGACTACTTTCAAGCAATTTATTATAGACTATAGGGACTAGAGAAAAGAAAATGCAGAGGTTAAACCTACTACTCATTATATATATATATATATGCACTCTCTATATCTATGTGGTAATCTCTCTATATGCATACATACATGCATGCATGCATACATACATACATGTATGTGTATGTATGCATGTATGTATGTGCATAGATACATAAACATAAACATAAACATATACATATATTTATTTATTTATTTTCCAAGGAAAATATGCATTATATATTCCAATAAAAAATAAAAACACTCTTCAAGTGCTCTAGGCACATTACAAGTGACTTGGATTAAACAAATGGTTTTCCAATACATACTATAGATCAACAAAAGCTAAAGTTTCTAGTTATGCCGACCATAATAACTTACAGATAACAACCCAGACCTTTGCATACAACACTTACAAAAATAAATGGTACCTAGTATCCTCAATATATTCTCCAAAACTTCAAACTACCATATAAAGAAACAAGTACAAAATTGAGATTATCATCAAAACATGAATATAAACTAGACTGTCTACTACTGCTTAGTGGGAATTCCATCGATAATCTCCAATAGAAGTTGAATGGTCACCATTGTTAATCTAAATTTTCATAAATTATCGGGAATGGCTTGATATCCTGATACGCATGAGTAAAATAGATATTATCAAAGTGTAGTGTGATTGCCTGAAGTTGAACGAAAAACAAGAGTAGTATAGCATTCTACACATCAAGTTGTTTATTCATCCACTTGATGAACAAAATGGAATCCCCATAGACCTAGAGTTGATGTATTCCTCTATGTGTAATTGTCTTCATTAAACATTCTATTGCTATAAATTCACCATAGTTATTAGTACATCTTCCCATGTTTTTGTGTTGTTGTGTTTTGGAATCAACTGTGTTGAATTTTAGTAGTCCTGCATTTTGAATGGACACTCCACCCATATTCATGGGTCTATCCATAGCTCATTTCAAGATATATAAGAGCAAGGATTCATATTATGTGGATAGAGTATGTGAAAAATAGCTGTTAGAGATTAGTTAGAAAATTAATAAATTATAGTAAAGATGAGAGTGGTTGGTTATGAAAGAGAAAATAAAACGAGATAAAAAAACATAAATAGAGTATGGGAGGAAAATCCATTATGGATTAGTTCAAAAAAAATAAAAATAAAATGAATAAGGATAGGGATGAGAGTGGTTGGTGATGAACACATAAATTAAATAATGATAAAAAGTACACTTGAGAAAGGGTTTAACAAAACAATGATCGATAATAGTTTTTCCATGAAAAAAATATTTGTATTCAATATTTCAAGAAGAAAACAAAATACAAATATGTGATCATTTCATCTCAATTTTTGTACTAATATTGTTCTTCCCCATTGACCAACTACCTTTCACTAAGGTAAACAAGACTAATTGTCAAAAATACTTTCCTTAACATACAATCTTTTACTTTCAATTGGTAGCAAGACAGTCTAAATCTTAAATCTAAAACAAAAAAATATGACAATCTTTCATCAAAAAACAAACCTTTGGACAATTTCTTGAGGAAGATTGTCCTTGAATTCATGTTCAAGCAATAATACTTCTTACAAAACTAAATATTCCTTAGAAAACGATTAACTTTATGATTGAACTACCTGTATGTATGAGTAAAGGAGATTTTCTCAAAAATAGATTTTTTTTCCTTCAACTCTTTCCATAATTGGATCGAGAGTTAGATTAGTGATGGCACGTCTCCCTTTAGCCCAATCCAAGAGTCGATTGGAGTCTCCAAAAACCTAAAAGATTTTCATATTTCTCTCAACATTCACATATAACAAGATCTATAGAGCAAAACACTTTTCTCTATTGTTTGATCCACCACCTGCTCCATATTTTAGCATAACAAAATGAGATTTTGGAAGGCATGGAATATAAACTTCCCACACTTACAAGGAGACCCTTGGCTAGATCCATACCTTGGTTCTTGCAATTTCCTTGGTCCTTTTTTAGAAGTATCCCTTTTGCCTTCACTATAAGACAACCTGAGTTAATTCATCAACCTTTCCAGTTGAGCCTCCGTCCCTTTAAAAATTAAACTATTTTTTATTAACCGTAATCCTCATTAAATATACTAATGTAGATCTTTGTGCTCAGCTACAGACCTGTCCATAACCCAGTATTCAAGGCACGCCAATAAATAATAGTTTTCCCAAGCATGTTGAATATTGAAACTTTGACATACACCTTTCCAAACAAATTTTGTAAAAGGACAAGCAACTAAGAGATGATCAATAGTCTCATTGTTACTTCGACACAAAGAATCAAAATTTGATGAAGATGGAATATATTTAGTCTGTAAAGTGCATAAGAACAATTTTAGGGACTTATAATCTAAATCGGTTCTTAATAGTAAGAATATTATACAAATAAATTATTCTCCTCTTTTTCAACTGTGTCCTAACCTTATAGGAACTTCATTTCCAAAGGAAATTGTAACTTGTATTTTTTTTTATCTTTCCAATAGAGTAGGATTGTCTCTGCTATATATTTGGCTAATACCAATCTCCTTTCTCTTGATGACCATTTATTGCACATGGAATTGATTCTCTTATCATTCTTGGCCAATAAATTATTGTCCCTCTTATGATGATCGTTTGGATTGAGAATAAAACCAAGATACTTGATTCATTCCTATAAATCTAGAATCCTATAAGGAAATACATTATTCAGGGTACGATACACCCCCTCTTCAAGGTTGTTAAAAAATACAATAGACTTACGATGATCGTTTGGTTTGGGAATAAAACCAAGATACTCGATTCCTTCCTAGAAATATAGAATCCTATAAGGAAATACATTATTCAGGGTACGATATACCCCGTCTTCAAGGTTGTTAAAAACTACAATAGACTTATGATCATTTATTTCAATTTTAGTTTATTTGGAATATAATTGAAGAATCTTCTTATATTTTTGTCCCTCCACCACAAAGCCATTGGACAATAATAGGAAATCACCCACAAACAAAAATCAATGAAAAAGTCAGTACCTCTAACCTTGATTCCTTGAATAGATGTAATCCTTTTGTATTTTAGAATAGACCTACTCAACCACTAGGAAAAACAAATAAAGGGACCAAGGGAACCCTTGTCATAAGACCGTGCAAGATTTGAAGAAAGAGGATGTTGTTCCATTGAAAAAATTGAATAAGAAATTGAAGCTACACACCCCATAATCCAATTAACTAATGGAAAATTAAAACCAATATGAATTAATCACATTCTCAAATAGAGCCAAAACATCCTATCATGTGTTTGGGAAAGGTCTAGCTTGATAGTTTTAATAGTATGCAACCCATACCATGTCCAATATGATACAAAAATTGTCTTTTAGAGATGATGTCATCTGAATAGTCAACTAGTTGGATGCCATCCTCCATTGCATACGAATGATGAAGACAAACTCTTCATTCAATTTCCAAACCCTAACCTTTCCATCAAAACCTTATCCCTTGTAATGAGCCAATTAGAGACGAGAAGTTTCTCTTTAGTCTTTCATGTCAACTTCAACCCTAGAGAATGTTGTTGAAATCCCTTAATGGCATCCATAACAATTCTTTAACATTCCGCACAGTGCTTCATTAACATTTCCTCCACTAGTTGATCAAGCTTTGTAAAAGATGTGGGTGTTGAGTCATCAAGATGAGTGCAAAAATTAATTTTATAATAGGAACCATAAGCTATAGGATCTTGCAAGCTTGGTAGTGTTAAAATCATATTTGGTTATTTAGCAATTCAATGTTCACTCGAAGTAGGCATTATAAGTTAAGCACCATGACAAACATGGATACACTGAGAACCCTCACTAATAAAGGTTGCAAAGAAAGACGAGAATAACTGAGTCTAACTTAAGTATATGCCTATCTAGAGGCATTGAGATCTTCTCCTCGGTTGTTTGTTTAGTGGGATACACAAGGATGAGAGCTCCAAGCAAGTGGAAAGTCCTTAAGGTGACACCACTGTGTCTGTAGTTTCAAGTCTATAGATTGTGTCCTATGTTCCCTTACCATTCGTGGACACCTTATATGTGATTATTCTGCCCAACTATTGTCTGTGAATTGGTAGCCATATTTTCTTTTCCTAGGTTCATAATAGGTGATTGCAAGGGGGAAAGTGTTGTGGTACCTGGTGCAAACACATAACATCCACTCATCTCCCTTGGAGGGTACTTGTTTTCATGAGAGTGCTTGAACCTTGAGTGATTTGGTTGATGCTCAAAATGATTCGAGCAAAACCAATGAAGGAACAACCTTAGAGGGATGGTCAAGGGGAAGAGGGGAATCGAAACCCAGGTAATTTTTATAGCCCTTGGTGTTTATTTATATGCAAATGTTAGTCGAAAATATATATACAATAAACAACTAAATAAAAATATGAAATAAGTGAAACAAAACTAAATGGCCAAGTATGTAAACATCTAATGAAAATAAATTGAAATCGTTGGTGTGATGACAAAAAAAAATTAACAAAGGTGTCGAACAAACAAAACAAAACTATGTTAATTTTAAGAAATGATTAAATAACTAATTAATATACAAAAAAATTTCTTAATTCAAAGAAAAATTATTGTGAGTAATCCGAAGCGAAAATAACAGTGAGTTAGATTGTTAAGCTTAGTAATATGCACAAAAAATATTACATCAATGTTAGAGTTAGAAAGCAGCAAATGTAAATGTTTTTTCGCTATGGTGTCGTGCATGTGATGGTTGCAATTGCTATATGAGATATTAATTAATAACTACAAGTGTATACTTAAAATGAATTATTGTATCTTATTAATTTGTGTTACGTTATAAAGCAAGAAAAATCAATGCTAACAGCTCGTTTTCTTTTAAAAAACTAAATGATAAAGTTGATTGTCTACCATATAAAATTTCATCAAACATATACAAGTTAAAAGGATATATACAATCATATTTAATATGTAGAGTTTGTTAAAAAAAAAAAGGCCGAATGCTTCTAAAAAAAAATACAAGGACACAAGTATGCCCAATTTTGTTTTGTTGATAATCAAAATTTGACTGTAATTCAGTACATAACAATTGTAATTGGCCTTGAGGGGTATCTCAGTTGATTAGTTCTTTTGAGTCCAAGAATGTAGTAGTTGAGGTTAGACTCCTGACCTAGAGCCGACAACGTGAGGCCCCTTCGGGTGGGCCACTTGAGAATTATTACCATGGATGTAGCAAGCCCTCTATCGGTCTTGAACTTGAAAGCTGCAATTAACTAACATGCCCCTTTGGCAATATATATATATATATATATATATATATATATACACATACATACATACATACATATAAATATACATATACATATACAT
>LPNX010256004.1:99970-135464 GCA_001517045.1 Pseudotsuga menziesii
TACATACATACATACATATACATATATATATGTATATGTATATGTATATACATTTACATATGTATATGTACATATGTATACACACACACACACACATATATATATATATATTGCCAAAGGGGTCTGTTAGTTAATTGGAGCTTTCGAGTTCAAGACCGCAATAGTTGAGGTCGGAGGTTCAATTCTCTGGGTCCTTCATGGTTAGTCTCCTGGACCTAGAGCCAATAGGGTGAGGTCCCTTTGGGTGGGCCCCTTTAGAATTATTACCCTAGATGCAGTGATCCCTTTATCTTCCAGGGTTGTGAACCTCGTGAAAAAATAACAACCTCAATCGGTTTTAGACCCCTAATGATATGAGGTTTTTGGGACCCTATGTTTCTCTCAACATTCCACAGGATAGTTAAGTGAAACTCATACATCATGAATGTGCTCACGACCATATTTTCTTGAGGTAAATTGCATGCATGAAGTTTTTAACCTTAAAATATACAAAAAACACAAATTACATGCATAATAACATAATGTACCTCTAAGAAAAAGATGCTTTGCTTCCACCCTAATGGATGGACCAGCAAGTAGCCTTACCTACCATCAATGCATTGTTGGGATATTGGATCGATGTGTATGAGCAAAAAAAAGAGAGAATGGAACACCACTTTACCTGCTCCTTACCTTCGATGTCGCATCCAAATTTCTTGTATTTAAGCATGTTCCAAAGGTATATAAAGCATTTCGTCTACCATGGGAAACTGAAGAATTTTTTAAACATTTACTACTTAGTAATTTGATGGGCACAAAAAAAACATAAAACCCTTGGGTTGGGGTGAAATTTAAGCATTAAAAAGACTCCCCTTGAGGAACGTATCTATGACAATAGCACTGTTGGATCTCCCATCCAACAACTCCAACCTCATAGCCACACTCCTCGAGGGGGAGTCTCTCTAGTGATTTATTTTATCCCCTAGGTTAATGGAAACATGTGCATGCCTATTTTAACTCCATGTGTTGTCAAGAACCATGCAAGGTTTTTCTATATTATAGAACCTTCAAAAAAACAACCCCATATTGGCATTTATAGTTATTTTTAATGATTAAACCAACCATCGACGTATTGTTGCACTCATGTCATACAAAACAATAAGCTTCAACTCTACTTATTCCTTCAAGCTACCTTAATATGACCTCAATCTTGGATCAACTTTCAATTCCCATAGAAGCATCTTGACAATCTCCTAAAGCATCAATACAAATTTAAAGGGTATACTTTGTTTCCAGAGATCAATAAAATTTTCCCTCTCAATTTTGGTGCCACTTTTCCTATTAATGAAGCATTGAATATAAGACCATATTTTGGTGTTTATGTTTGGTTTCAAAGCTCTGAGTAATGCCTTTTTTTGTCCCAAGGATTTGAATTGTACTTGTAGGTTGTTTTGCAATACTCAACATGCTCTCCGCATGAGGAATAAGGAAAGTATCAACAAGATCCACCATAAGAATAGTCATATTATGACAAATAGCATTCATTTGGCTTCGTAAATAATCGAAGAGTTGTGCTATATAATATGACAAATATATAACTTGGGTACAAAGAGCTTTAATGTTCAACATTCCATGATTAGTGACTTTAGTCCCCGTGGATATCACTGCTACCTCTTTTAACTGTAATTCAACCTCCTACATAAGTATCTCTAGGAATTATATATCACTAGCATTTGTGTGACTACCCATAATATTTACTACTTTTGCATGCTATATATTATCCTAGACGATTTTTGGATAATTTCATAAAATGTCATTCATACCACTCTTTTTTTAACACAAATGGGTAATTTTATTAAAATAAGGAAGACGGTCTATTTTGGCAATAACCAATCAACCTAATTACAAATTTCAAAGAAGCCAGGGGCTTAACATAGCATTAAAGAGAGGGAGGGCTCATCCATTCAAACTGTTACAACTGCATTAAGTTACAGAATAGGATGGAAATAACTGGGTTCCCCATTGATACTAAGAAATCCTCGAGGAAGAAGACAAGCTTTGTTAGCAAGGCATTTACAAAATTTATTAGATCCCAGAGAATGGGGAAAGAGTCAGACTTATCAAAATATTTCAAAATTCTCCTAATTCTTTGCATAATTATATTCAAGGCGGAATTATTAAGACTATCAGTTGAATTTAGAGATTTTATCAATATCTCAGAGTCTCCAAATATTTGGACAGACTTGAATCCTTTCTCCTTAGCCAACTGACTCACTAAGAGGAGGTTGTAACATTCGGCCTGATTGTTTGACAAGGTTCCAAGCCCTCAACTAAAACTGAAAGTGGATAATATGTCGGGGGAGAAGACCAAGCGCCCAACTCCAGAGACCCTAGGATTCCCTTTTGAAGCACTGTAAAAAAATAACAGCTGAAGGGGAACTCATCCAAAAAGAATCAAATGCAATATTATCCCCATGAAACCTCCAAGGATGGGGCCTAATAGGATTTTCATAAAACAAAGAATTCCCCACAGCCTAAGAATTAGAACCCAACCGCAGAGAAATTGACAAGGAGGACAACGGATGTCCAATTGATTAAGCTAACCATGATAAAGACTTGAAAGCAACCATCTGGCAGTACCAGTTGGTGTATTAGCAGAAGTAATATTTCTCCATGAGCCACCCTTTAGGTATTTCGTCCTAAAAATTCTACTGACTGGGTGTTTTTTATCCACGAATAGCTGCCAAATAAGCTTGCCACTCGTCGCCAGATTATCCAAGCCAGGGTCACGAATTTGTAATCCACCTTCTAAAATAGGGCGCTTAAGAACTTCCTAGCTTACAAATGCATCTTATTTTGGCCACCTTTCCCTCCATTCCAAAGAAAATCTCTCAATAGTTTAGAAATCTGAGCCGAGATGGACTTAGGGAAAGTTGAAAGGATTGATTTAATCAAGATCAATTTCCCATCCTTAGTAAGCCACTGACCACCCCAAGAGGTGATTTTTTCCTTTAACTTAGCCAACACATCAAGCCAAAGAGAAGGAGGGGGCAAACCAAGAGTTAAGGGAAGCCCCAAATACTTTATCTTCTCCCATTTGACAAAGCCAGGGAAGCCCAATAAGTATGAAATTCAAAGAAGTGTCGAATGTTCTACATTCCATCCGTAAACAACACTTTTTTTGTTGTTAATCACAACTCCTGAGATTTGGTAGAATTGTTGAAGGATAACATTGAAGGCCCAAGCAATTTTCATAGAGGCCCCTCCTAGAAGAAGAGAGTCATATGCGAAAAGTGTATTGTTGATTGGGTCCACACCCCTAGCAATATTTATTCCTGAGATATACCCAACTTCCTTTTCAACAATGAGTTTTCTGATGAGGGATTCAGCCATCAAGATGTATACAAAGAGAGACATCAAACAGCCTTGATAGAGACCTCTAGTGGATTTGAAGAAATCAATAGGTCTACCATTGACTAATGGTGCAATCCAAGGCTTCTCTATGCATGCTTTGATCAAGTTTACAAATTCAAAGCAAAAACCAAATGAAAGCAGAACATCATACAGGAAGGAAAGCTTTACTCGGTCAAAGGCGTTATTCATATCCAACTTAATTATCATGCCTTTCTCTTTCCTTTGGAAACTTGAATGAAGAGCTTCTTGAACTTGGATTACATTATCCACTAGGTGCCTACCTTTTAAGTATCCCCCCTGGAGAGGAGAGATCAACTTACCTAGCAAGATCTTAAATATGTTAGCTAGAAGTTTGGATAAAATCTTATATGAAGCATTGCACAATGAAATAGGACAGAACCTATCGAAGGAATAAGGATTGACTTCCTTAGTGATAAGGGCAAGAAATGTAGAGCTAGTACAACCACCCACTTTTTCATTTTTCTGAAAGGAATACACCATACAGAACATATTAGATTTGATGGTGGGCTAGTAGACTTTATAAAAATGGTTGGAAAAGACATTTGGCCCGGGAGCTTTGTCAAACTCCATAGCCCAGATGACATCAACCATTTCCATTTCCAAGAAAAGTTTCATTAATTCATAATTGTCCTTATTGGTGACAAGAAAGGAACATTATCTAGGAAATCAAAAGACACTTCCTCATCAAAGAGACCATCATCTTGAAACAATAGGTGAAAATGCCTACTAGCTGTCTGTTTGAGAAGTTCTTGACCTTTTATGATGAACCCTTCGTTGTTGGAGATTCCTGGAATGTGATTTCATGAGAGACTGGCCCTGCATTGACGATGGAACAATGCAGTATTCTTATCACCCATATTCAGCCACAGGCTTTGAGACTGCAGCCTTAGATGTTCCTCCTCCTGCCTAAAAGATTGAGATGTTTTAAACTGGGAAAATTGTTCCAAAGCTAGTTTGGAAGTGGTAATTTCACTATTTTCCATTCCAATTTGAAATGCACATAACTCAGCCACTCTATCCTTTATGTTGATCATTGGAGAAGGGAGAGGAGTTTTGACCCACTCCTTCAATGGGATTTTAGTTTGTTTCAATTTTTGTTCCCAGACAAAACTAGGAGAGCCAACTACATATTGGGACCAAGCCTGAGATACAATATCCATAAACCCTTTTCTCTTGATCTAGAGTGAGCTAAATCGGAATGGAATTGGTCCAAGTGCCTCTTCTTTTTCAAACATCAAAGTGATAGGATGGTGATCTGACGTGAGCTTAGGTAAAATTTTAGAGGAAATAAGTGATTTACCATCCATCAGATTACTATGAACAAGAAATCGATCTAGCCTAGTAGAGATGCTTTTGGCACCCACTCTGTGGTTGGACCATGTAAAACGCCCAAGCTTGGGTTTTAAATCGATCAAGTCCCAAACTTGGATTATTTCTTCAAACGTATCGTGCAGATGATCCTTGCGATGCAAACCTCCTTTTTTTCATTCGGAGCTAATGTAATGTTGAGATCTCCTACTAAAATTATGTTTACTGGAGAATTGAA
This sequence comes from Pseudotsuga menziesii, assembly GCA_001517045.1. Lineage (NCBI taxonomy): Eukaryota > Viridiplantae > Streptophyta > Pinopsida > Pinales > Pinaceae > Pseudotsuga > Pseudotsuga menziesii. The sequence continues at coordinate 104,931 of LPNX010256004.1, forward strand.
CTCCAGGAAGTCTGATAACAAATTTCAACATTATTTTTTTCAATGTAATTAAATGGGACATAGAGATTAAAGAGGGAAAAAGAGGTATTACTGGAGATATGATATGGCTTTGAAAAAATCCAATGCTGAGTGGCAAACCAATTTTTTAACTGAAATTTCTCTTCACACCATAGAGTTGTTAATCCCCCACAGGAACCTCTAGCACTAACACCTTTTCCAGCGTTCAGTTTCCATTTATTTTTTCTTATGAGAAGTAGAGCACCCTCCACAATCTTGGTATCTTGGATCAATAGGATTTCAGAAGGATCCATTTTCATTAAATCTCTGACTGCTTCAGCTTTGATTGGATTCCCCAATCCCCTATAGTTCTAAGAGGTGATCTGCATTACTTATCCAGGGGAGAGGGAGTAATTACTCCCTTAGGGGGCCTGGTTCTCTTATTCATCCCATATGACATTGCGATAGTGGGTTGGCTTCCTTGCGTCTTAATCCTCTCAGCCTCTTCTTCCCGAACCTCCTTCTTAGAATTCTTGTCAGCCTTTTTTGAAAGCTACTCAATAGAATCATCATCAGGAGATCCAGAGCCGGCAGCTTGCTTCTTCCGGGTAAGAAGGGGGAGAGCTAGCATCAATAGGAGAGGTATGGGAGGGACTAATGATGATGGACCATCTTGACCCTTTTAAACTGTATTTTGTTCAGAATCCAACTCATGCCCATTGAATTGCTGCATTTCACCTTCTTCAAGGATAGCTTTAGGAGAACTAAGAACAACAAAGTGATTGGGAGAAGCTTTGGGGGTGCCAACAACCTGAGAAAAAGGAGGAATTTTCTCAGCTGCAGAGTCACCAATCATATATTTACTTTCTTTTCCTTTCTTTCTAGGGCCCTGATTGGAGATTCATGATTTTTGGACTTGGGTCCATTGATCTTCTTTCTCATTTACAGTATCCTCTTCTAATTTTGTTTTACAGTTTCAGGAAAAGTGGCCATAACCATGGAAAAATATACATTTAAATGGAATTTGTTCATAATCCAACTCCTGAATATAATACCACTCTGCAATTGTTAACTTTATTGCTTCGGGCAGGACAATCTCTAAGTCAACTTCCACACATATTCTTGCACCGGAAAACTGATCTTTTCTTTCAGCCCTATCGATGTATTTACCAAGCTTTTCTGTATGGTTTCCAGGGATTCAAAGTTACAACAATTCAAAGGAATGTGCAGGAGTCTTACCCAAACAGGGACTGCAGATGGGACATCTTGAGTAGGGTCAAAATCAGGGGACCACTTGTTCATGTATAGTCACTGAGGGCCCATAAAGTATGGACCATTTCAAAAGATAAGGTCTCGGTCTTCTGCAGAGTCAAATACAAAAACATAATAGCCTCTTCCTACAAAATGACTTCATATACCATCAGATACTAAAGGCCTCCATTTTATCTACACCCAACCCTTAATAGCCTTTGGAGAAGGCCAAAGGCCAGTGAATTGACCAATGAGGCCACGTTCAGCTAGATTTAGTGCCGAATGGAAGATTCGTTCAACAGGTAACTCAACTGATGAGATATCAAATTTCTTGACAAACTTCTAAGAAGGACCCCCTTCCCTCTTGCCATAGGAAGCTATCAATCTCTTGAAAGCTCTGAGGTCAGGAGGAAGAGGCATCACAGGGACCTCTCCAGAGTCCATGAGGTCTATCCACTAGACAGGATTGAACACCGCCAAGAGACACAGAAAAGGAAGCCCCTAATCCAAAGACACCCTGTAAGAGCAATCAACAGATTAAAAGGACTCTGACTAGAGCTTCGGCCACCAGGAGAGACCTAAAGACCAGGGAATTGGCCCATAGATCAAACAGTGTAAACAAGACTCCTCCAATCCAGGAATGACCACCAAAACCTCCACACTTACAGAGCAGAAGCCTGCAAAAACCTTCAGGAAAATAGAACCAGGACGAAGGGACTAGTCTCTTCCCAGGCAGGAGCAATTCGATTTACAATGATCAACATAAGCCTCAGAGCCACAAGCAATGGCTTATCCCAACCTGGGCAAGAGCAGAGCCACCTGACCTGCAAAAAAAATTAAAAGGTTTCTTGGAGCGAAAAATCAATCAACACCGAGTGTAACACAACATCTCAACCCGTTATTCATACCACTCTTGCACCATCATCGCATATGTATTAATCTCTTCATCAAGATCATCGAGTATACCTACTACTTGAATTATCATTGTATCCACCTTATCAAGACTAAATTCCAACTTAAATTTTGAGCGGCTTTGGGAGAGACCCAAGCTCATAAGAGATAACTATTCAACTTCAAGAATAATTATCAATTTACTCAATTAAGCTTGCAAACACCGCATTCACTCCAAAACAATATTGTTGTGTACACATTCAATTTTCAATTTATCCTTTATTGCTTTCCTAATATTTGAATCAACTACTGCCAATGTCTCCCCCTCACAATGTTCACGAAGAAACTTGTGTGACCCCTTGCTCGGTTTGTTATCCACAGTCAATGTAGCAACACTCAACACTTTTATTTTTTCTCTCAAATTTGTTAAAATATTTCAGATTGATAACCTTCCTAGAAGAATTTGATGTATGAATATCGTTCCACAAGTCCTGTTGTTGATAGTGTCATGAATGCAATGTTAGACATTATTAGCTTAGAAAACTTATATTTTGGATTCTCTCTTGATATTATATTGGCGCTATCATTGTGAATGGGCCAAGGGAGTGGGTGATTCCAACAATGGACTCTTTGGTGAGGGTCGTGCGAATCCTAATCACCTTGTTCATCATTCCGATCCTCTGCATGCCTGTTTACAGAATCTTCTAGTCATGCATGTTTACGAAATCTTCCAGTCATGCAATAAATTAATATATTTTCTTTATTTTTAAAAATATGACAATATTTTTATGGAGGATAAACTTTACTAGAGAATGTCTTTTGTCTACTAACAAAATCTTTTACAAGTGAGGGATTCAAGGGGATTCATCTAATGATGACTACAAAAGCAATGAAAAGGAAGCGTGAATAAAAGGACATTGATTTAGTTTAATGGGAAGGAAGAATGAATCAAAGGACATTGATTTAATTGAATTGGCATGGTTTGATAGACATTACATAAATGGTTTAGCATGACAAAACTTTCTAAGAGAGACAGATGAGGCAAATGATAATGGACATGACAAAATTAAATATAGGTGTAAGGAGGGATTTGGGAGTGACTCTATGGTGGAGGGATAGTATCATGGCAACATAGTTAAGAGTGTTCACCATTAACATCATGTTTTGACACTTCGAAACCATGCCAATGTTGGAAATCAATAGAATGTTGCGGTAGAATTACCATAACTACCTTGCGCACCTTTATTAGTTGGATTTGGGTCTTAATCATACCATACTAACCTCCAGAAGTCCCTTGTATGGCTCTTCACTAATTAGTACCCAGTATTAACCACTCTGTGCTTATCTTTGGAAGAGTGGTATTGTTTGTTTGAATATTTTAGAAATTTTATAAATTTTTGTTAGTGAGTGTGGAGTTATTGAAAAACAAGTTATGAAAGTTTCTTCCCTTGCATTTCCTTAATTCAAAGTGGTCGAACAATCACCTCATCGGTCCAAAAGGATTTGGTGTATCCCACATGATAAGGTAGAGTTTCCTCCTAAGAGGCACACAATGGATCACACTAACCCTCCCCCATAGGGGGTAGAGGAACAAAACCCAAGAACTATAAACAATCCCACTAAATAAGAAAGAGAATACAAATCTAGTGAATCTGATAGGTTTTTTTAGGAAGGTAACTCAAAGGGTCATACACTCACGTTCATATATCCTAGAGAATAACATCTCCTCTCATACATGAAGACTTAGATTTGATTGATATCAAAGATTTTACAAACCCAATAAGGGGACTAAATACACGATTGAGTCTATCATTCATCAAAGTTTGTGAGTTTGATACTCATAGGTTCATACGAAGTTTCAATTCATTGTTGTAGTAGATTGACATGAGTACCCCAGGAGGCATTCCCTATACTTTGAGCATTATTTACCCAATCACTACAAACCCCATAGGAGGTATTAATCTGATTGTGTCTTATGCAATGGAATCCACTTGGTCTTCACTTTCATCTAGAATACCCATTGAGGATCACTCCCTTCAATCATTGCCCCTGTTAATGGAATAGGAAATTCAATGTTTATACCACAAGGTACCAATCCATTCTCTTTTGGAATGTCAATAGGTGAATTCCCATTTATGCCTTCTAGCATACATCTCGTGACACCAAATTTCATTGCATTTGTTGGTATCTCCTCCATCCCCTTCAATATCTTCCCATTTGGAGTTAGATACACTCCTATGTCAATTCCCTCTATGGTGAAAGGAGATTCTTCAGGATTCAATATTCCCCAAGGAAGCATGCCTTTCCCTAATATGGGGAGCATGGGTAGTGGAGCCTCCATGCCTTACTTTCAATTGAAACCTGGTTATACTCACACACTTGGCAATCAAAACAATCATTTTCTTGTACTTGGTAGCCTTGTGTGCCAGGGAAATCTTTCATTAATCAAATTCAATGGGCAAGAAATGCCTCGAGAAGTTGGAACCCTATAACAGAGAAAAATTTACCTTTCTCAGTGACATTAAATCTTATTGACTTGACTAAGTTAATCAACAACCCAATTTTTCATAACCCTAGTTGACCCACAATCTCATAAAATTTCAATATACCCAAATTTGAGGGGAAATCTGAAGAAGATCATCCCACTCACGTCATGACTTTCCATATTTGGTATTCATCAACTTCATTAATGGATGACTATTTTAGGCTTTGTATTTTCTTGATAACTTTAACTAGGGTGGCTGCAAAATAGCACATTGAGTTGTCGAGAACCCCTTTCCAAAACATTGACGCAATCACAATGAACTTTATCAATCACTTCCAGTTTCCAATTTGATATTAGATTGGCACTAATATTTTAACATACTTTAGACAATATAAATCCACGCATATATATGATCATATTCATGAGTTCTAGAGAAGGCGTTATCTCATTAAACCTCCTATTATGGATGAATTCCTAGTGGATTGGTTCATAAAGTCGTAGAAATCGTATATCACGAACGACATAGATCTATCAAGGGTCACTATTGAGTAATAAGCTATCATCAAGGCCCAATAATTGATCTTGGTGTACTCTATATCTCGGATGCAATGCAAGATCCTGTCCTCCACCCCTAGAGCGATTTCTGACCCAACCCAACCAAAGCCCGAACCACATGCCGATGGTGTGATCGGGTTTGTGGGAAATGTTGCATCTAATCAAATTGCTAAACAAATGGGACAATTGTATTTGAAATCAAATGTGTTTGTAGTTTCACATGCCAACACCAACAACACTATTCCCAACCAACCCTCCAATATTTTTTTTTCAGTATAGATATCTAACACCAAAGGGAACTAGAAACCCTTACGGAAGAAACAAAACAAAAATAAACAATGGTAATAATGCACACAACAATAAAAATGGTGGGGATAAGAAAGGAAATAAGAAAGTGGAATTCTTGTGTAAACTCTACGACAAATATCACTTAAATCATTAATATCGCAAACTGGATGTTGCTCAATGAAACTTAAATCATTATAGTAGATACTTCATTGTGGATGAAACTTCATGCAATAGAACCAATGTTTATAGAAGTATCATATATTATCTTCTTTCCCCAACTTTATATCCCTTACCTTATCATCTTAAATTATATTCCCACTCTCTTAATCATATATCTTCTGAAAACATAATTCTATACAAATTACTAAAGAAATAGAATAAGTCTTTTCCCTATATCTATATTCTACTTTAATTTCCCATTGCTATTGAAATCAATTTCTTAAAGTTCCCTCATACCTTGGTGAATATAGCAGAAAATGTTGTAACTTTCCTAGAATATGAATCATAAATGAATCCACTTCCTAAATGAAAATCAATATTACAAAAATTACTTTAGCTTCAATTTTGATAAGAGATGTGTTTATGAAAAGTAACCTTACCTAACCAAATGCAAATATCCATTCTAGGGTGATTGGGATGTATCATTTTTTTATTTTTATTTTTATTTTTTATTTTGGAAAAGTGTTGCATAAGAAGTGCACCCTCCTCTTAGGTAAAACATCATCCTTAATTTATTCATCTTTGTATACATACAAAAACATTTGGTTTGAGGCACCTTGCAAGTGACATATATAAGTTTGAAACTCATGGAACGTCCTCTAACTACATCTATCATAGATCAAATCATCAACATTATCTACAACAATTAATATATATGGACCATATTGAAGTAAATTGGATCAAAATGACATCTCTTTAACCCCTTTTATTTGTAGTCACTACCGATTCTAGAGTATCATGCCCCTAGAACCTACTTGAGACCATACAATTCCTACTTGAGTCTACACACTAGTTGCCATTTTTTCTTTTGGCCAAAACTATTACAATTCTCTACATTTCTTTACTCATCAACATAGACATTTAAGTGGTCATTCCTTACCTCCATGTGATAAATCAATGAATTTTGTTGCACTAATATTGCCAAGATTAGTCTCCCTGTGTTCATCTTTTACTTTAATAAAATGCTTGCTTTAAACTGTATTAATAGATGATATGTACATGTCAAAAATTATAAATTTACCTACATAAGAGCATTGTTCTTAGGTTGATAGATATATATGGATCAATTGAAGTGACTTTATAGCCCTCCAAACTTTTCTTTTGGGAAAAAATTATATGATGTTTCCCAAAAGTACAACCTTCACCTATCGACAACATCTTCCAATATTATGGCTAAGCAATAAAGAAGGAAAAATTGACCACACTCTATAAATTTGCAAAGATACTTCTCTAGATGGAACATTTCCATCTTAACTAGAGTCCATAGCAAATGAAGTCTTCTAGTAGTTTTATAGTGATATCGAAATTTGAAGTTCATAGTTTCTCTAAAGTTTACAACTAGTGGCTAAGGAGTTTTCCCTTAACTATTTGTATGGCATCCCAATTCCATACAATTTTTTCATGTAGTGACTTGCAATTCAATGGTCACATAAAGATAAAGCTATCCTAATAAGCATACAATCAATCATTTTTGGATCCAAGAGTCCAAGGGATTTTGAGTTTGTCATGTTTTGGAGTGTTCCAATATATTTCAAGGACCCAATCAGGCTTCTCAAGTGGATTCTATCATGTTTTGGGGTCTATCAAGGTAGGCATATTTTGGACCTTATGCTTTCCATAATACAATAATAATTCATTCTCAAGACCCATGATTTAATCATACTTTAGATGGATTTTCAAATTTGTTGGATCAAGTACAATTCATAGCTCATTTCCATAAATAAGTAGTTATGACATGAGGCTAGGTGGATTTGATGGGTAGTTCACGTGGACCAATTATAAGATACCATGAGGTAGTGCAATACTAACGGTATACATTCAACATGGAAAATAATTGATTAATTTCATACCATCATTTATTTTACCCTTTTAAAGCTGTAATAATAGTACAACTTACCTTACCCATAGTCATGAGGGTGCAAATTTGATGAAGTTCTTGTCCAGGAATCATACCTACACACAAATAGAACAAATAGAGTTAGATCACGTGTTACGCAATTAACGAAATACATACAACATAAACCAGCAAAGAAAATCAACAAAGCATTCATTAAATAATCATAAGCGTAAAGAAAATGCATATATCTTTTACTCACCAAATTCACTAGATTTATTGATATTCATTAGTTTCATTCATGCTGCATGTGAATACCTCCATAAGTCAAGATGGAATAATAAGTTTATATATATAATGTAAAGATAAATAAATATGCAAACCAACATGTATCATACACTAAAAACACCAAAGGCGAATACCTATATGAGCTTCTCTCTGTTTCAAGAATAATGTACTCTCTACTGAACAGGGCCAACCACGTGAAGGTGGAAGCTCATATGGCCCCTCCCACCCCCTCACATCACTCTCAAGTCCCCATACCCAAACTATTTAATGTAACATACTTGAAATAAATTTACAACTACATAAAACATAACACTCATTTAAACTTCAATTCATCCTAAGAACAAGAAGATACAATATTATATATATTCAAATATCCAACTTTTTAATTTCAAAGAAAGTAAACAAAAAATATTATTACAAAATTATTTACATGACATACATAACTAGAACGTGAAATTCTTATCATTTTTGTATTCATAAATGCGACGAGGATACATGTTTCCATGTGTTTTCGCAGTGACAATATTCATTTTCCATGTGGTCATATGACATAGTATGGAAAATTAATATTGTGCACTAAGAAAAGGCATAATGACACACTTTTTTCCTCATTGTTGACATAAATTTTATTGCTCCATGAGACCTGCACCCAACAATTCATACATCAACATGAACAAAGCAAAGAAAATGGACATATATAGAGGCTAATTACAAAATTCAAAGAAAATGAGCATACATATATACAGCAACAAACATAACAGACATAAATTTCACGCATATAGAACATGACCAAAATACACTACAATTGTAAAATACACGGAGGTAACTATAAAAATCAACACATAATCAAATCATGTTTAGGATATGAACATGTAGGTCCTCTAGCAATGTGTGTGTGTATATATATATATATATATTACAATTCCGCATAGTACAACAAAATTTGTCAACCATGTGTAGTGGCCAATTTCTATTGCCCTATTTTTTTTTCTCTTAATGTAACCCAAAATTCTATAGTGGCATCAACTTCCTCAATATCATCTTAATCAGTTTCTTGTGGTACTGGATTGGTACATCAGACCACAAGATACATCTGCGTATAGGTTTTCTAGTTGTCAAATTGATGCCGACTACATTTAAAGCAAACCATATTTTGATCAATTTATTTATTTTAAACATTAACCGAAAAATAAAAATTTCTACAATTGAACTTGTCCCTGGTACCTATAGGTGCAGTAGGGGGAAGGTATGGCTGGGAAATATTGGCTTTGGTCTCTAAAACTTTATCATCATGAGGGACATGTATGCCTTCTTGTCTTGCATACAATAACTTTTGTAGAGTTGTTATACAAGGTATAAATGTACTTTATAATTAATTATTCAATCAAAACCCATTGAGTTTGTATACATCATCGGTGTTGAAGGTAAAAGTGTCAACTGCATTGGCCTTTTTGCTTTCAATAAGGGCATTGTAGCCTCCTTTGAAGAAAATTTTTAGTTCATCAGTTATGGGCATCATGCCAAAGTTGGTGGACTACATATCCCATAACATAATAAATTTTGTCAAGGAAAGCATTTAAATCCTAAAAGAAAATCCAACAAGGACAATTTTAAAATCTTAACATTTACATATATTCCTTTCACTTTAACGTAGCCCCTTTGGACAAGTTTGTGCTACCTAATCTTCTCAAGTCTGGTATGTGTGGATTTTGTTGTGTCTTTGAGCCTATGAAGACGGTCAAGTACATGTTTATGCAATTTAAAAATCTAGGTCAGATACAATATATAAATTATAATTTCAATGTTCGACACACTATTTTACAACCTTGGTGTTTTCACCACACTTGGAGGCAAGGACCCCTCTTTTCTCATCTTCTTCTCTTTCTCATCCTCTACTAGTGCATCCCACTCACAGTTTGGAATTAGTATAGGACTCTCCTAACTGGCTTGTCACCCGATATTAGTGTGGTAATTGTCCAACATAGATTTCAAGTACTTCTCGTCCATGGTTTGGACTGTCTTTTGGTTGAACATAGGACCCAAAAACGTGTTCATGTGGTTAATCAACTCTTTCTTCAATGCGTTGCTACGATATTTATAACTTGTTCTAATGATTGGTGCAAATAGGACAAAAAAAAATTCACGCAAATCTTGGTAGAACACGTTATTTCCTAGAATGAAATAAAAATTTATGATTAGATAGATCAAATGAATATAAATGTTTCATTATTTGTATAAATTCAACAAATTGCAATTAATTAGATGTAATTACCATGAAGTTTTAGTCCCTTTACCAACACCAAATCATGGTCCATCTATAACTCAACTGGTAATTGACTGGTTCTCTCTACTACCACGCCTGACGTTGTGGAACTCATGTTAGCCTCTAATGTATGAGGCGCAACAGTACTAAACCGATGTTGATCCTATGTGTATTCGGGTCGTGCTCTACCTCCCACCAACACTAGGTATAGAATTAGGGGCTCGCTCAACAATACCAGGAGTTGTTTCACTAGTAGCATGTGCATCAGGAGTAGGGGTGAAACCATAGCTACTCCTCTCCTACTCCCAACTCCAGGTTCTTACCGTCTCATGAATACCTAAGAAAATAGTTCTCACCGAGTCATATTCTTGGATTCCTTTATAAAAATGTCATATTCTTTAAAATAAATAATGGAATAAGACTTTGAAAATTTTATGTTGAACCTATCGATGTTGTGCATCAAGAATTTGATTCTCCTTTATTTTTCAAGAGATTCTTCTGTGTACATTAATTTAGCTAGTTCTTTGCCCATTCTTTTAAATATTTTTTTGAGAGGTACTAAAGGGTAATTAGCTTCTGAAATCTCCATGTAAGCCTCATCGGGACAAGATGTCTACATGGGATCCTTTAAAAAATCATATCATCTAATTCCACTAATCAACGTAACAAGGATCTTCATGACGGGATAATAGAGAACAATATGGAATATAACACCAAAAATATAAATGACCATATTAAATCAGCTTGCCATCGTCAGTTCCTTTCCCTTTCCCCCGATCATTCTATAACATAAACCATGATTTTCCAAGCATATATACACACATAATTTGTTAACAACATAAAATATACAAAAAGAAAAATAATAAATACACAATGTACATGCTTTTTAGTAAATCATGAACATGATTGTTAAGCCATACTTACCTAATTCCTAGACCATGTTCAAATGATAATTGAGCAACAACTCCTTGCCCATGAGTATTGATTTTATTGCACTAACCACAACATTGTTATCTTCATCCTCAATAAAAACACAATTGGGAAGTTTGTTTGTGCTCCTAGGATGAGTATTGTTTATAAACCCAACAACATTTCTCCAAGCTTTGGGTCTTCCATCCATATCTATGGAATACCCTTTATATTGATTTCTTTCTTTCCTCCATTATAATTTGCACAAATGATGTATATTTGCATTCTCTTTAGATAGCTTCTCATCCTACCCCAATGCACGTAATCATACTTTGGGCCAACATATTCCATTAGTTCCACTTCACTATTATATGGAACGTTCACACCATCCATTGTAAAGAGGCCCAAACCATGTAAAGTAGATGGAGGAATGTGATATGTTGAGGCTTCCATCAATAGTGAAATCTATGTTTATTTCAGGAAGTGGGTTTGGCTCATAATTCTTAAAATGATACCTATACATTAATGGAACTTCTTGGCCTTCGACAAACTCATTGTCATAAGACAATGACCCTCCTTTAGAAATAAAGACATCCATACGTTGTTTGGATTTTCTTCTAGCATTGCTACCTCTATTTAATATTGATGTACTGCTTAACACTCTCCCTTCTTCAATTTGTTCAGGAAAACCATCACTATCCAATGATAGATCAGACATATATCTATTTGGTTGTGCCTATCATTAACGTCAAACAACAAAGGTCATGTTCCAATCATATGATTTATATAGAAAAGGTATCAATTAAATTATCCTATATCTTTTATTTGTGTGACTTATTCTATGTGATTTTAACTCATTGGTTTCCCATGTCATATGCTTCATGATAAAATGAAGCATATGTGTGATATGTTAACTCAGGTGCACAATGGGTTCAATGCATTGAATTTCACTAGTTCTATGGTACCCCTGGCATAGAAGCAATGCTCTTTGATATACACAAAGCATTTATGCTTATAACATATGCACAACATTGATGCTCCCATGTATGCATCAAGTATCAATGCTCCCTTATATACATGAAGCATAAATCATCCCTTAGTACATTGAGTTTACTTTTTTATGCCTTACCATGGGTTACAACATGCAATTGTTCATGTCTTAGTGTTGAAACATGTTTGGAAGACCTTGGATTTTCAACATTAGTTACTTGACTTTAGTTGGTTGCATGTACTTGTGGTTTCCCTTGAGCCTGGTAGTATTTTCAGCTATAGGGTATTGTAGTGTTTGGGTGTACCATTTGTTTTGTTATTGAGGAGATATCACTTTACATGGTTCTTCTATTTTCATTCTGATAGTTATGACGTGATCAGGGTTTAGGCATGGTTAGAAATTGTTGGCGTAATACATTATATATGTATTGAGGATCCTAGCTTATGGGTCGATTTTGCATATGGTTACACCTTGGTAGCATTGATATTGTGTTATGGAAGAGTCCTAAGCATGTGCACCCTTTTTTCTATGGTTTTAGCATAAGTTATTGGTGTATTTGAAGTGATGTGATGTTGTTTGAGCATCTTACTGAGAATGACCTAGCCCATTTGAGGGTTCTTAACACATATATTGTTATATCATTACATAGAGGCACGCCTTTGATGAAGTGCTCCACTTGTGCACACATAAACAATGATTGTATCCCTTTAACAACTATTTTGGTCTTCTTTGAACGTTGGGGACTATTTGAATCAACACCATAGCTTATTTCGCTTGATTTCACACTTGATTGGTTATATCGTGAGGTGGACTCATTTTCTCTTTGGTTTCTTTTCACAAAAGGTTGTTTTTAGCTTCGTAAGCTTTCAATTTAATAATTTCCATACACTGTAATAACAATATTTTGATAAATGAGGGCTTCCTATTCTAAAGCAATCATATATAATAAATGGATGTAATTAATTAGTCTTTGAAATGTACCATTGAACTTTTAAACGAGGTCCACTCTATGACTATGTTGTTGATATTATATGAAACAATATGCACGTGATCTTTAAATTAGTGATTTTTATGACTACTTATAGTGTGAACCATAGAGAAATATGGATAGGTATATGAAGGTGTGAGTATCAACACAAGAATATTAATTTGTAAATTGATATGTGTTATTCCCCATTGACCAAACTACACTCAAGCTAAACTCTACCAATGTGTGGGCATGTCTCTCAAAGAGAGGACTGTTGGAAAATTGGACAATACTGAGAGAGGGGGGATGAATCAATATTGATAAATTTTAACAATTTAAACCACTTTTAATTTATTCTTTAACACACATGATCAACAAGAACACACAAAACACAAATTTATCATGGAATCCCAATTGGGTAAACCACCACTACTTCCTATTACTGCAAAATTATATTTACAAATAGTTTATTCCTGCTACTACAAACAAGGACGGTACTACATCCTATTTACTAGCAACTACTAGAAGCAGGCTATGACCCCATCAGCTACTATTGAAAGGATGCTACAACACCCTATTTACCAGCTACCATTGGAAGTAGGCTACGACCCCCTAGTTTTATCAGCTGCTACTAAAAGGATGCTGCTATACCCTATTTACTATCTACTACTGGAAGGAGGCTCCGACCACCTATTTTTATCAGTTGCTACCTAAAGGATGTTGCTGCACCCTATTTACCAGCTACTACTGGAAGGAGGCTACGACCCCCTGGTTTCGTCAGCTACTACTGAAAGGATGCTACGACACACTGTTTAACCAGCTACAATTGGAAGGAGGGTATGACCCCCCGCATGCTTGTTTCCTTCCCTAGCGCCACCCTACCACCCTAGTATGTTTTTAGTAAACTTCCAAATCTATTTACCCTGCAATCTCTATCACACTTTCTGGTTTATGCTTCTGCTTCTACCATCTAGACTGCAAATACAACTTCTTTCACTCAACATTTTTTCTATAAATACCCTCGAACATGTTTTCTATGAATGCATCTCTTCATTGTTTCTCCTTTTCATTCTTAGATCGTACCTCTTCATGAAAAATCAATTGTTCAATTTAACAATTCTTTAACTCTATTTAGGTTTATGAGTCATACCTTTCCGCAACAAAATCTTACCAAAATTGCCTCTCCGTATTGATAATTCTTCACAAAAAATTCTTCTTAATTTAACTTTTCGCAATGATATTTTTGCAACAAAAATCCTTCCGCAATTTCCTTTCTGCAACCATCCTGAGACGTTGATCCATTGCAAACAATTTCATGTCTGTCAATCTGAGATTGTATTGCGGATTGCGGACGCACGTTTTGACTTTTCCCAACAAGTCCTTCCGCAATTTTCTTTCTACAACTAACTTTACGCAAGGTACTTTCCGCACCGTTGATTTCTTGCAGAGTCTTCTTTGACCGTTGAACTTTAGATCAGATACGGATTGCAGATTGCATGTTTTCCAAATTTCTTGAAAGTGATTCCGCAATTTGATTTCCAAAAGATTTCTTTTGCATCATCGATCTCATGTGGAAACTTTCCTGATCATCGATCTTAGATCAGATGTGGATTGCGGGTTTTACATATTTCATGAAAATGCTTCTGCAATTTCCTTTCCGCAATATTCCTTCTACACCGTCGATCTCTTGTGGAGTCTTTCCTAATGGTCGATCTTCCAGATTGCAGGTTCATAAAATCTCAAACGTTACTTCCACAATTTTTCTTCCACATCGTCGATCTCTTGTCGATGCTTTCCTGACCGTCGATCTTCGGATTGCATATTGCAGAATGGGGAATAATAGAATCACACTTTCATATTTTGGACCTCCATAATTTCCTTCCGCAACTTTGTTTCTACATTTCTTCTGAACCGTCAATTTCCTTGCAGGTTCAGTCCTGACCGTTGATCTACAATAAAATGCGGATTTAAAAATATTCATTTTTCTTGTGTGAAAATCATTCACTACCGTCAATCTTCTCAAAATCGGATTTCGCAATTTCTCTCTCTCAACTGATTTGGGACATTGATTTCTTTGCAGGTTCACTCTAGACCGTCGATCTATGATCAAATGCAAATAGTGCTACAACGTTGTGGATCGCTTTGAAACCGTAGATATTTTACGTACTTTCTTCTAATCATCGAATCTGTTCAATGTCACTTATTCCAAAAAGGTAGGGGGGCCCGAGAGGTCGTCCCAGGCTAAAAGTTGGTGACTTCTAATGGATTCCAAGCACCTAGATCCCCCACAATACCTTTTCTTTATGTGTTGAATAACCATAGTGAAGCCAGTGCATATAAACACATACAAACTCAAACGCGCTACCAATGTGGGATAAATCCCAATCGTCAAATCAATATGCACTGTTGATCACCTAATCGGATGACTGTTGATTCTTCGTAATGGATTCTACTGTAGATCCTCATCTACTCTGCCTCTTTCATCGATCGGCTACTACTCCTCGAACTACCATCTGTTGCAGATCCTCATCTCCTCTACCTCTTGCATCGATTTGACCGCTACTCATCACACTTCCATCTGAATTTGTAATTCCTTTGTCTTACGCTGAGTTTTCCTTTTCATCATGTTCATTGTTTATTCATTTGTCATTGATTAAGTCCTTTGACATAAATTGAAAATCCACGTAATGGATCCTTTGTCTTTTACTGAGTTCATCCTGCTACCATGTCTATTGGTTATTCCTTTGTCAATCCTAAACTCTATGACATCAATGACAACTATATTCTCAACAATATCCCCCTTTGGCATTGATGGCAACATCTAAACATTCCCCCCCTTTGACAACAATGACAAAGGATAACCTGAGTGATAATTTCATAGACTCCCCCTATCACTGTGCTTTCTTTTGCTCCATTATTGAGTCTCTCTCAGTTTACTTCAAGTCAATTCTATGCACCTTGTCTCTATGTCAACCATGCACCAATCTTATCATTTAACCCTGATCATCTCTTGTCTTTGAGGAAGATAGCTTTCATTATACTTCAACATTAGATACCAATTGAATTTTTTCTTAAATACCAATTGGAATTTTCTAAATTTAACTCCCCATGAGTATATGACCCTCCTTATGTTATTTTCAGGGCTCTCTTTAGATCTTGTGAGATCTTAGAAAATAATTCCACAATCACTATATCCTTCTTCATCTCCTTCATCCTCATCTTCATCGGTGTATTATTTTCCATCTAGTTTTTCCTCATAATGGATGTCATTTTTATCTATGGCAGTTGTATGCTCATCATCATCTTTGAAGACCTCACTGATGTTTGAAATTTGTTTTTCTTTTGATCCTTCGTAATCCCACTTTTTCTTCCACATCTTCTCATGAGGTATATTGCTTACTTGTCTTTCATCATCATCTATGTTTATGTCTTGTTTCCTTCCCAACCTTTGATATTTTCCCTTGGTTCTGCAATCAGTAGCCTTGTGACCAAACTTATGACTGCAATAGCAATAACCATAGAAATTTACTTTACATATAGGAAATATTTGGTCTTCCTACTTCACAAATTTCATCTTGTTCCACTATTTCTGAGCCTTTACTGAACTACTCTTTCTTAGTTTACATTCTCTATACATATGTCCAAAGTTATTACATTTGTAACTCTCTATGTCATATCTTCGAAGAGGTCCAAAACAATTATGATTTCTTTCTTTTGGTTTGTTACTAGAGGAATCCTTCTTGTGTGCATGAACCTTTCCATAAGCTCTGCAGTTCAAGGATTTATGACCAAAATTATTACAAGAGTAACAACGACCAAAAAATATCTATTGATATATATTTGTCATTGGTCTCTTAGACACCTCATCAGTTATGTCCTTGTCATGAAAGGATGGAACGAATTTCTTGCTTTCTTCCTTTTTAACGGGAATCTTTAGTGCATTAACATAACTTCTTTTATTTCCACCTTAGTTTATAAAGGAGGAATATTCTAGATTCTTTACTTTGTCATATCCTAGACCATACTTATCACTTGATGGTCTTTGGTTATTTAAGTTATCATCTAAGATCCTTGAGCTATTCTCAAACTTTGATTTGATAGATTCTTCATCAACCCCTTTTCTAGGTTGAATAATCTCTTTTTCAACTTTTTCGAAATCTTGGATTCTCTTCTTGAGCAGAACTATTAGGTCCTCTTTAATCTTCTTGCCCTATTGAAGTTGGTTCTTCAAGTCAATTATAATTTGATTTGTCTCTTCTTGGTACTTTGACAATTTCTCTTTCAAAACTTTGTTCCTTCTTCTACATTTTTCAATTTCATCAACAACAACTATGTATTGATATTCTAGGTCCACTTATCCTTCCTTGTATGATTCCTCATCTGAAGTTACTATCCCCATAAATAGGATTTATGCACCTTCACTTTCATCGTCACTATCTTCTTTGGAATATAAGTTTTTTCTTCATTTTCTTAAACTTCTTTTTATCCATGGTTTTACACTTATGACAACAAGGTTCTTCATGATCACTATCCTCTTGTTTTGGGTAAGAACACTTATTGGAAAAATGTCTAATTATTCCATAGTTAAAACATTTCAAGGGTAGCTTTTCTTTGTATTTCCCAGTACCTTTCTTAAGTTTACTGATGAAAAGAGCTTCTTCATCATCTAGGTTCTCTAATTGGTTCTCAGATAGGGCTTTAAATGCTGCCTCTTTTCTTGAAGGTTCATTATGTCCCGTCCTCATCTCATATGTAGTGAAGATCCCACGTAGTTCATCTACTATCATGGCATCAAGGTCATATCGTTCTTCTAGGGTGGACACTTTTGAGTCATACTTCATTGGCAATGTCCTTAGTACCTTGTTAACCACTTCTCTTTCTTTTAATTTTCCTCCAAGGCCTCTAATAACATTGACAACCTCATCTACTCTTAGAAGATATTCTCCAATATTTTATTCTTCTTTCATTTTTAGACTTTCAAATTGTTCTTTATATGTCTGAATCTTGGATTCTTTGACTTTGGATTCCCCTTCATAAACAATTTTTAACGTATCCCAATCTTATTTGGCAGTCTTGCATCCCATGACTTTTATAGATACAGATTTCGTCAATCCACTCAAGATGGAATTTAGGGCTTTTGCACTACCCTCGTATTGTTCTAGTTCCAAACTGTCTGTAGGTAAGATGTATGCTATTTTATACTCCTTTTTAGTTGTAGCCCAAACCTTCCATCCAAGAGACATCAAATGGCACTTCATTCTCACAATCTAGTATGCATAATTTTATCCTGTGAATAATGGTGGTATGTTAGTGGCTAACCCTTCGTGTTGATCCATAGTGGTTTTTAAGTAGGATGTTTCTTCCAGTGGTTAAGCTCTCGTGAAGGAACCGAATCCGATACCAATTGTTGGAAACTTTGAGAATATTGAGAGGGGGGTGAATCAATATCGATAAATTTTAACAATTTAAACCACTTTTAATTTATTCTTTAGCACACATGATCAACAAGAACACACATAACAAAAATTTATCGTGGAATCCCAATTGGGTAAACCACCAATACTTCCTATTACTGCAAAATTGTATTTACAAATAGTTTATGCTTACTACTACAGACAAGGATGGTACTACACCCTATTTACCAGCAACTACTGGAAGGAGGCTACGACCCCCTGGTTTTATCAGCTGCTACTGAAAGGATTCTATGACACCCTATTTACCAGCTACCATTGGAAGGAGGATACAACCCCCTAGTTTTATCAACTGCTACTGAAAGGATGCTGCTACACCCTATTTAACAGCTACTACTGGAAGGAGGCTACAACCCCCTTGTTTTATCAACTACTACTAAAAGGATGTCGCTACACCCTATTTACCAGCTACTACTAGAAGGAGGCTACGACCCCCTAATTTCATCATCTACTACTGAAACGATGCTATGACACCCTATTTGACCAGCTACAACTGAAAGGAGGCTACGACCCCCTACAGGCATGTTTCCTGCCCTAGCGCCACCCTACCACCCTAGTATGCTTTTAGTAAACTTCTAGATCTCTTTACCCTGTAATATCTATGACACATATCGGTCTCTTCTTCTACTTTTGCGATATAGACAGCAGAGACAACTTTCACTCAACATTATGTCTATAAAAACCCTCTAACACGTTTTACGTGAATGCATCTCTTCATTGCTGCAACTTTTCATTCTTAGATCATGCCTCTTCATGAAAACTCACTTCTTCACTTTAACAATTCTTTAAATCTATTTAATTTTATCAGTCATACCTTTCCGCAACAAAATATTACCAAAATTGCCTCTCCGTAATGATAATTCTTCACCATAAATTCTTCTAAATTTTCCTTTTTCGCAATGATACTTCTACAACAAAAATCCTTCCGCAGTTCCTTTTTCGTAACCATCATGAATCATTGATCCATTGCAGACACTTTCATGTCCGTCAATCTGAGATCGGATTGTGTATTGCAGATTGCAGACACGTGTTTTGACTTTTCTAAATAAGTCCTTCCACAATTTTATTTATGTAACTATCTTTCTGCGAGGTACTTTCTGCACCGTTGATTTCTTGCGGACTCTTCTATGACCGTTGATATTTAGATCAGATGCAAATTGTGGATTGCAGGTTTTCCAAATTTCTTAAAATTGCTTCCACAATTTGCTTTCCACAAGATTTCTTCAGCATTGTCGATCGCATGCGAACTCTTTCCTGATCGTCGATCTTAGATCAGATGCATACTTTGGATTGCAGATTTTCCAAATTTCTTGAAAATGCTTCCGCAACCTTTCTTCTGCACCATCGATCTCTTGCGGATTCTTTCCTGACTATCAATCTTTCGGATTACGGGTTCATAAAATCCTAAACTTTACTTCTGCAATTCCCTTTACACAATTTTTCTTCCGCATCGCCGATCTCTTGTGGATGCTTTCTTGATCGTCGATCTTCGGATTGCAGATTATGGAATGCAAAATCACACTTTCATATTTTGGACCTCCGCAACTTTGTTTTTTCATTTCTTCTCAACCGTCGATTTCCTTACGGGTTCAATCTTGACCGTTGATCTACAATAAAATACGGATTTGCGAATCTTTATTTTTCTTGTGCAGAAATAATTCATCGTCATCAATCTTCTCAAAATCGACTTACATAATTTCTCTCGACTGATCTAGGCTGTCGATTTCTTTGTGGGTTCACTCCAAACCATCGATCTATGATTAAATGTGGATTGTGTTATAACGTTGCAGATCACTCTACAACCATAGATCTTCTGCAGACTTTCTTCTTATCGTCGGATATATTCATTATCGCTTCTTCCAAAAAGGTATGGGGCCTGACAGGTCTCCTAGGATCCGAGATGGTGAATTCTCGTGGAGTCCAAGCACCTAGATCCCCACAATACCTTTTCTCTACGCGTTGAATAACCATAGTGAGTCCAGTGCATATAAACACATACAAACTCAAGCGCACTGTCAATGTGGGATAAATCCCAATCGTCAAATCAATTTGCACCGTTGATCACCTAATTGGACGATTGTTGAGTCTTTGTAATGAATTCTACTGCAGATTCTCATCTCCTCTGCCTCTTGCATCGATCAACCGCTACTCCTCGAACTACCATCTGATGCATATCCTCATCTCCTTTTCCTCTTGCATCGATTCGATCACTACTCATCGAACTAACATCCGACTTTGTAAATCCTTTGTCTTACACCGAGTGTTCCTTGTCATCATGTTCACTGCTTATTTCATTGTCATTGTTGAACTCCTTTGACATCAATTGACAATCCACGTAATGGATCCTTTGTCTTTTACTGAGTTCATCCTACTACCATGTCTATAGGTTATTCCTTTGCCATTCCTGAACTCCTTTGACATCAATGACAACTATATTCTCAACAAGGACCTATTCAAATTTGTAATGATGATTGGTGTTCTAACTTTCTTGGCACCCTTAATATTAAACATTAATGTTTCTCCTTGTTTACTCTCAATGCTCATTGTACATGACAATCAGAATTTGGACATCACCTCGACTTACTTGGTAATGTCCTTACCTTATTCCATAGACATTATTCTACACATGCAATAAGAACACTAACCATGGTGATTTGAGTTGGATTTTTCTACCCAAGACAACTTATATATCATTGAATAATGTCAAGGATTCATGGGGATAGATAATATGGGAATAACAAATAATTATTTCATCACACCAATATTCTTACCTTCTTCCATAGCCAATAAATTTGCTCATGTAAAAAGAACACTAGCCACAATAATTGAATTGGGATTTATGTGTAGGAATTGCATTTCATTGAAGAATGCCAAGTACTCAAGGGGATAGGAATAACCAACAATGATTGCACTCCATGGCCAAAGATCTTGTTTATGTATTCTTTTGAACAATTAAACATCTTGATTGTGGTAATACAAAAAAATTTCTCATTTATGTTCCAATGCAAACAAGTCCATTGAAAAAGTGGCAAGAAGCATTTGTTGCATTTTATTCACAAGGGAGCAAGGTAATCTAGCTTGTTAATGGTCACTTTGCTTGAGTAGTTTTTCAACAATAAACACGGTCATAAAATACTAATCATAACAATAAACACGTTCATAAAATACTATTCACAACAATAAACACAATCTCAATGTCATCAAACCGTTTCAATCTATCTTTTGTATTGTATTTTCTCATTGTAGAGGGACCAAAGGTTCAAATAAATATCAAATGATACAACAGAGGAAGATGGAGGCAATCAAAGATTGAATATTCACAAGTAGTTTTGAATGATTTCTCCAAAGGTTGGGTTGAATGGTGAATTTATTTCCATAACTTTTTACACTATTTTGAAATTCTAATTACTGCTAACTTTAGTGTCTAGTATTTGTGCCAAACTAGACAATAAAAACACTAAATTTTGATGTTAAAATAGGAATTAGTGGCATGTTTTGTTAGTGGAAGAGGAAGGAGGTTAGATTTACCATAGGGAAGAATAAGCCAACATACCACAGGATAAAAAGAGGGTTCAAATTTACCAGATCATATAGATTGTCCCTTAATTGATATGCCATGATAAGAGACCAGCAATTGTATATCCATGTCCACAAGGGGGGAAACTAAGGTAGAAATAATAGCAAGATATTTTAATGGCAAGCACAAAGTTATCATTGTCCAACAAATGCATCAGTTGGAAGTAAAAATCTTAGAAAATAGATGATCTACCAAAATCTCCAAAGCTAATGAGGAGTTAGGCACCATTATCCCTAATGCATGCTTCTCTAGAAATGGGAATATCAAGTATTCCTTAACTCTAAAAGAGAAATGAGGAGAAGACAAATTATAGGCAGTGAATAACACACCAAGAAGATACATAAAATTGTTTCATTTCCTACAGAAAGGGAAGCCTCAATTACTAATTGGTTGGAAGTAAAGAAAGGAAATATATGTTCAAAACATGGAACCCATATGAATAATATAATAGAAAAAATGATACAATGTTTAGTTGGGGTGGAAGAGAAAGAAATGTATACATTCCTTTATGTGTTTATTTTCAAAGAAATATACCCTTCAATGATGATCAATGTAGAGGAGGAATTAAGTATTGATTACATGCTTCCAATGTTTGTTGAGTTCACATGCCATGAAAAGGTCGCCCCTTTCATTTGAATGATGTGTTTACTATTATTAATATTGTCTTTGGCATTTCCCTCTTATCTTATGTATTTTTCAACAAAGGAATTTTTTTAGGCCTATGCTTTGGTGATGGATTATGGATCACTTTATTTGGAATGGTATATATGATTGTGCATGATGGCTTCATTCAATACCATTTTCCATTGGAACCTATTGAAAATGTCCCATACCATCATAATAGTGGAGCTACACATCAGCTCCACCATGCACATAAATTTAATGGAGTTCCTTATTGTGTCTTTTTTGGACCCGAATAAATCAAAATAGTTGGAGGGGTTTAGGATTTTGAAAAAGTAAGGAAAGCCAAAATGCCAAAAATGGGTCTACTCAAACTGTAAACACTTTATGAATTTAGGAGTTTTATTGTTTCCAATGTGGGGTTGTGCAACATCGAGTCACGTATATTTGTATTTATGTATGTCACTATTTTGAGTTTTGAGCATAGGTGAGACAAAAACTCGAAACTAATGATGTACACCTAAAACCAAATTAGTTTTCTATGCTTCAAGGTTAAAAATTCAAACCCCATCATTTCAAGTTTTTCTAGCAACTTGTGTTTTGAGTGACATTTGCTTGCACTTTTGTTATAATGTAATTGAGATACAAGAAAATATGTTTTTTTACGAATAATTTATTCAACATTTTTTTTTTGTAAGTTGGATGCTAATCTATTAAAGCAGGAAAATAATGGTACATAGGAGTGTACACTGCAGAGAAGCAGACCTGCTCATAATAAGTAGACGTAGAAGTTCAATATGGAACTGGGCCCTCCCTCCAAGAGGGAAAACATGTCCACATAACCAGGACCCTCCCTCTAGGAGGGAAAACAGGCCATGAAGATAGACATAAACAAAAAAACTCCCTTGTTCTTGGGGAAATCAGACTAGGAGAAAACAAATTTACAGTATAATAATAATAAAAAAACCGGGTAATGGCATGCAGGGCCACATATAGTTGAATAAGGAAAAGTAGCCACGACGAAACATATTTAAGGTTTGTAATAAGGTTCCTCCATAATGGGGCAGTTGTATCCCGGTGAAGCTGCCTCACCTGGCTTGGCCTCTGGATCATCACTGGACGTAGCCATCTCCTCGTCGCTAGTGGGATCTTCCGCTTCCATGGTACCTGTAGGAGGCTGCTTAGTGGGGAGAGGAACATAATTTTTTGCCACCACAGGGTTGGACGAGATCTTGCTTGTCGGGAGAGTGGAGGGCCCTCATTGAGGTGGAGGAATGGAGGAGGATGGAGGGCCCTCATTAAGGTGGAGGAATGGAGGAGGATGGAGGGCCTAGAGTGGTGGTCGAGGCAACAGAGGAGCTTGGAGGAGCATATGGTGAAGGTGAAGCTTCTTGGGGAACCAACGACGGGATTCGAGCTAAAAGCGTAGAGGAGGGAGGAACCAGTGGATTAAAATGAAGGACCAGTCTAATGAGAAAATTCTTGAAGATCCAATACTTTCTTCTTCTCTCCAGGGTTCTTCTGGAGACGTTGAAAGCCCCAAACAATTCATCCTCCCAGTCATTGACAATCCTCTAGACTTCTTCAGTAATTTCTAGGTTGAAATCATTTCTGCTGGCCTAAGCAGAGAGAGGGATGTGGCGTTCCTCCTGAACTCCTTGACCTTAATGGCCTCTACGAGGGACACCACATTGTCTCTTGGGCATGGAGGACAAGCCAAAACACTGAGCAAACCATAGCAGAGGGGGACGACAATTGAGAGCAGATCTAGGTGGTGAAGCAGGAGCGAAGTCCGCAACCTAGAAATCAATGACGAACATAATGGTTGGCGCTTTGGCCCAGGCTGGTGAATTAATGCGATCAAACTTCGAAATGATAGGTGAGTCCCATCTGCATGATTGGAAGCGGCCACGTCCCCTACTGGATTAAAGGCCTTCATTGATGAGAGGTTGATGGTGAGGTCACCCGAGGGGGGGGATGGCCCTGTCAGCCTACCCTGTGTCTATATTGACATGGAGTACACCCGCATTTGAGGTATTCAACAAAATATTAATGTTCAGGTAGTGGCATTTTGATTACTAAGACAACAAAGGAGGACTTTCCATAAAGGTTCACAACACATACACAATTGTTGGAGTATGCCCAAATCTCTTGAGGATGTATATCATTTCATGGCCAAGAGTGTTCTAACACTTATTGAACATAGGTTGGATAAATGGGAATACAAGGTTGACCAATTGACTGTGTTTGAGCATGAGAAGATCCGACTAAAGGAAAAGCTCAAATTTTGCAGAGAAAAGGTCATAATTTTGTAAAGAAAAGGTTGAATTTTGCAAATAATTTACCCTAGCCATCGATTTGAATGTCCAATGAACAGGGTAATCGGTCATGGAGTATGTAAACCAAATAAATTAACCCTATCCATTGATTTGGATTCCCTAGCCATTGATTTGAATGCCCAATGAATAGGGTAATCGATCATGGAGTATGTAAAATGTATAAATTAAATATATTCATCTAAAATATGTAGGAGCTAGAGAAAACTAGGTTAAATTCATGTATACTAGGGTGGATTTCACTCCAAAACAAGGTAAATTCATGTAAACTGAGGATAAATTTTGATTTTCTCACCAATTTAGGGAGAATTGTCTCTTCTACTTGGTGAATGCAACCTACTATGTGACCTCCAGATTGCAATATCTATAACCTCTGCCTCTTTCACCTTCGCCAATGACAAGGTGAGTCTTGATGATGCTAACAACATTTGGGTCGATGACAATAATCGGTATCACCATCATCACAATATTTATCATCATCATCATCATCATAATCATCATCATCGCGAACATCAACATGTTCATAATTTTTTTCGTCATTGTAAATAATAGTCATCAACATCATCATAAACAACACCATCATCGTCGTCGTCGTCGTCATCATTAGTGACGATTATGATGATGATGTTGAAAATGAAATCATCCTTGTCATCATAGTCACCATTGCCATTTGACCCCCTAAACCCTCCCCATTAATCTCTTATCCCTAAATAGTACCTTGTCACCCCTACCCCACCTCAAAACACACACACCCCTTAACTGGGAACACTATCCTCTAATCCCCACTTGAATCCACATACCTCTTAACCATGACTTCTAGTTTTATAATGGTTAACCCCGACCCCTAATAATAATATAATAGTATTGGAAGTACCTAACCTTACCCCAAGGTCCATCACATTCAACATGACTTGAAACCCATACTCCCTAGTCCTAAACCCTATCCCTACTTACATATTCCCAAGACCCATGCTTAACACACTTGTTAATAATTAATCCTATCCCATGGGGTATTAGGAAGAACCTAACTTCAAGTGGCATTATATTAAACTAAGACAAGAATAGGTATTACCCAATCTTATAGAATAGGGATTACAAAGTACATTAGTGGGTTGTTCTTCCACGTCATAAATGAGTGATCCTTGTTTATTGTTCATCCACTAAATTAAGACAAACAATTTAATTTTTTGTAGAAACATTAGGTTATACATTTAGGACTTAAAACAGCTCTGCATCATGAACCTTTTCCTTTGGGATGGTTATAAATGGATGCATAGATGCTAGTCACTCTCCAGTGTAAATTCAAATGTTGTATTTAAAATATATTTGTGGATGAGTTGAAATGTGGCATTATGTATTTAAACATATGGGAAGTTGTTATTGGAAACCGTTATCTATGGGATAGAGATCTTATTTTACAAAGAAGATACAAAAGGTGGACGCTTATAAAGGAATTAAACCCTACCTTATCAAAAGTTACAAGGGTAATAAGACTTGAGTAAAATTTTGTGCATGTATGAGGTGATTTTTCAAATTTGATGAGGTTTACACCTAAATGGAAAATAAATGATTAGATTTAGCTCCTTAAATTGTCACCATTAAAAATCCCTGGTTTGTATCAAACTTCTCATGTGGAGAGTGTTGAGATAAAGAGGTTATACTGGTTAGATTAATGCATTATCAATCCTAGCATGTCATCTTCTAAATATTTGATTTCTTAGTTCCAAATAAATATGAGATTTATCATATGTGTGTTGACTTTAGGGAAGTCAAGAAGATCACCATAAAAAAAATGGTATCCATCGCCACTGATTGGTGAAACGCTAGACTAGTTGCATGGAGCAAAGTATTGTTCAAGCTATATCCTAACTCGATATACAATCAAGTACTCATTAAGGAGGAAGATCCTCTGAATAATAATTTTGAATATGTGAGAACGGAAATTGGAAATGGTATTTGGAATGGTTTGTAGGGTGTGTGAATGTACAAATAATAAGATAAATGGCATGCATGTACTCAATTGTAAAATGGCTATAAATTCCTTTAGGAACCATTTTTCTCTTGACAGTTTCATAGGTTTGTTACTGTCTAGAGAAATATGTATCTAATCTTTGTCTTTCTGGTAGACTTTATGTATAATACAATTTTCTTGTTGAAATAAAAAAATAGGGTACCTCTTCCAATGCATGGTTTGAGGCCAAAAAGTAATTAAATCCTTTTATTTGAATGTAGTCACTTAAAAATGCATCAAATATGTAGGAGAATCCCAAATCAACGAAATGAAAATATTTTTGGATTGTTATAAATTTGTAATTTTCTTTATTTTTTGCATAATAAAGCCTAAATACTACAAGAAATAGAAATACAAATTATATAATGAACCAACAAGGTTTCAATATTCTATATACTGATCAAATTTGAAGGCAACTCTTAATTTCATGTTGAAGGTGGTCAATTTTTCAAACTTGCACAAGGTTTGTGGATTGTTGAAAAATATATACATTGCAGAAAGTACAATGTTCATTGAGCAATCAAGAATTTCCCATGCAGACATTAATGGGTTGTTGAAACCGTGACCCTTATTTTGAAATTTTATTAAATTTGTTGTCCTTCATAAATGACAATGATTTTTAAAATTTGCATTTTTAAAGTGTTTTTCAAATGATCCTTTTAGGAAGGGTTTGAACCCCTTGGAAGGGCTAGGAAGGTTTCAATTTTTATCATTGATTCCAAACACTTTTTCAAATCCTATTTCACCCACTTAGGGTTTCATCTTATATGGAATTTGTATACCCTTACACATTTTCCAAGGTGAATGTGAGTTAGAATTTGGAAGAGTGTGCACGCAACACATGTGCTCAAACATTGCATTGCACAAGGAAATAATTAGATGGCCTCTTACTTCAAGGAAATGAGTGATTGAGTGATAATCATGGTGTTATGGACATGCAAACAAGTAGGAAGAAAAGGAATTTTACTTAAATGGCTGAAATATGTTATAACCAACTAGTATTGTCGATGTTGTTCACCATGGTTGATCTTGTAATCCATTTACCCATAATTTCCTAGCCATTATTGAGCCATGGTGACATAGTTTACCCCCTAATATCCATGACACTTGAAACCATAATCCCATGAAATATTACATGACTATAGTTTCAATTAGCGTCATTGCTACTGGGTGTTCCTAGGTTTCCCCAATCTTGACTTGGAAGGATGGAATAATATCGTGGGTATAATAAAGGAATGGCCATTAAATGATTTAAAAATTATGGAATAAGGAAATATCTCGACAAATCCTAAGGTCCTCCAACATAACATGGACAAAACACAAGTTGAATAATTTCCATTTACCAAATGTATGAATATGCTAGTGTCATGTGAAAGTACCTACACATGAAAAGATAGGTGATGGGAAAGTCTAAGATTGGAGAGGTACAAGGAAAATGTTATCAAATGATAATTTGATGAATTAATAATGTTATGTTTTGTTGTATTTGACCCTTTGTATATTTTGTGAGATTAAATAAGCTTTATATTGGCCCGAGTAAAGAGAGTTATAATTATGCAGAGGAACTTGGCCAATTTCTCATTTTAACGCTATGAAATTTCAAGAGTTTGGCGTTGCTGAATACATTAGTGCATCATGTGAAATTTCATTATTGTCCAATAAAATCAATCAAATTTTAGAGTTTCTTTCATTTATTTCAATGTTAAGGGACATGATGAAGCAAGATATTGTGAAATGGTTTGATGACATTGAGATCATGTTTATTGTCGCAATTAGTCTTGTATGATCGTGTTTATTGTTGTGATTAGTATTTTCTATTCGTTAAGGCCTCATTCATGACACTTGAGCCTAAGAAGTTCCATTTATGACCTAATTCCTTTGTTTTCCTCCTTTAGCCATGGTACATTCCTTGAGTTATGTGCATCCCTTTATTCCTCCTCAACCATACTCTACTACAATATAGGGTTGTAGAATTATTGATTTATGTCATTGCATAAGTCAAATCCCTTGCTAGATTTTTTTTCCAACTGCACGTCATATTTTTGTAACATGTTTTTTTTGTCATCTTTTCATTGAGTTTGCATCATGGATGTGATGCAAATATGTCATTTTCTCCATTTATACATCAGAAAATTCAATATACGTCAATAGTCAATACATCAAAATACTTTTCATTGATTCAATATCAAATGAAAATTGTAAATAAATGATTCAAAATTAATATTTTTGCCACCTGACATGTGCAATTCTAATATAAAGTGAAAAAGGAGGTTCCCTACATTTCATTTTAACGTGAGTGTGTGGGGTAGAGCTTCTTGGAGTTGAAAATATTTGTTTGGATACTTGATAAGGGAAGGAAACAAATGTTTCCGGGGCATCACCGGATCAAAGGTAATTTTTTTGTTATTTCCCCCCAATTTTTTTTTTAACTTTGATATTTAAAATGAAATATGATTTTGATTTTGGAGATCAGATTTGTATTTTGGATGGGATATGTATTTTTATCTCATAGTTAGTGTACTATAGAATAGACTTATATTAATCATCAATCTCATCAATGTTTACATATTGTAAAACTACTAATTTATAAATAATCAATAATGTTTAAATAATAAATAATAATAAATGACAAAAATATGATTAAAACACGATGTAAACATGACACAAATAGGATGCAAGTGATGAAGGCAAAACCAAGATATCTAATTTTAAGAACAATGTAATGAAACAAAACAATTAACTTTTATGTGTTGGAATGAAATAAAACATTATTTATACCAATGGAAAGTAACATCACCACCACCGCCGCCACCAATAATCTATCTCTATTATTTTTAAAATCCTATGACATTTTACTCTCATGGAAAGTGACACAATGAAAAATAAATTCAATCTTAATTGTATGTTCAACTATTTCAGGGTCAATTATTGATTTCCTTGTAAAAGTAAGTGAATTTGTTACAATAATGGCATATGCCCAACTATGTCACAATAATAAATTTTAATATAATATCGAATCAATGACTTGAACCTTAAATGACATGTTTTTTTGCCCAATATTGAGTAGGAAGAATGGAACAATACCATGGAGTTTAAAGGAATGGCCATTAACTGCTTTAAACATTATGGAATAAGGAATTATCCTAGGGCCCTCTAACATAATATGGACATAACAAAAGTTGAATCCTTTCTATTTGCATTGATCGAGTCATAACTTGGTACTCACTTAGCCCCTCTGGGTGTCTAGATCTCCTCTCGTATTTTGGTCAACTGTCCTTGGTTAGTATTGTTGTGATTTCAAATAAAAAACAAAAGGATCACCATAATATCAATGGGAGAATAAGCGGCATCATAATTTGAGATATACCTTCCGTGTCCGGATGTTCGAATATCCTCTCATCATTTTTCTAGTGTTGTCAACTGGAAAAATACCGAAATTTAAATAAAACCATCAACTTAAAACACCTAACACCCCTGCCCCTCTCTACCTCTAACCCTGTAAAAATCCCCTCTCTCTACCTCTTCCAATCCCCTATATTTGTCTCTCTCATACTCCCCCTACCCCCCACCCCCCCCCCCC
>LPNX010256004.1:135584-169630 GCA_001517045.1 Pseudotsuga menziesii
GCTTAAGCTTCATATTTTACTTCCAAAAGTCATCATTTAAGAGACACCATACCAATGACAAAGCAATTATAATGATGTGTCATTAACGCCAATAGACTGGAATTATCATTGGTAGGGAGTCACTTAAGCGACGTCTTTCATAACTAAAATTGTAAAATATAGGGAAGATATATCGTTTTGGTTGACTCATTCTCTATGTGCTATATAAGGGCCAGGTATCACTTTTAATGTTTTCCATATAGTTTTTATTTCAATTATATGGGAAACAACATTTTTTCCCCCTTTACTATCTCATACAATGTAGATCCAATATTTTTTTTCCAAATTGTGTTGTAGGAAAAATGTGTTAAAATTGTCTTGGTAATAATGTTCTCAAGATCCTTGTTATAGCTTCAACTTTCCAATTTGTTTGAATATTGGACAATACTAAGAGGGAGGGTGAATCAGTATTGATACATTTTTAATAATTTAAACCACTTTTGATTTATTTGTTAAAACACGTGATCAACAAGAACACACAAAACAGAACATACTTTCTATTACTGCAAAATTGTGTTTACAAATAGTTTATGTCTACTTCTACAAACAAGGATGGTATTACACCCTTATTTACCAGAAACTACTAGAAGGAAGCTACAACCCCTTGGTTTATCAGCTGCTACAGAAAGGATGCTACAACACCCTATTTACCAGCTACTACCGTAAGGATGCTAATACACCCTATTTACCAGCTGCTACTGGAAGGATGATACGACCCCCTGTAGGAATATAGCCTGCCCTAGCACCACCCTACCACCATGATATGTTTTTATCAGACTTCCATATCTTCTTATGTCTCCCTTGGTCTCTGTTTTACTTGCTGCTACATCGATCTTGACTACAAAGACAATTTATCTCACTCATCACTCTGTCTATAAATACCTTCTAACACATTTTCTGTGAATGCGTCTCTTCACTGTTGTGCCTTTTCATTCTTGGATCGTGCCCCTTCATGAAAAGCAATTCTTCATTTTAACAATTGTTTAACTCTATTTAGGTTTATCAGTCATACCTTTCTGCAGCAAAATCTTACCAGAATTGCCTCTCCGCAATGATATTTCTGCAATACATAATTTTCGCAACCATCGTGAGTCATTTATCCATTGCGGACTCTTTCCTATCCGTCAATATAACACACATATTTCCCTCTGTAATCGTGTTTCTACAGTTTCCTTAGCTTTCCGCAATTGTCTTTCTGAAACAACTTTTCTACACCGTTGATTTCTTGCGGACTCTTCCATGAGCGTTGATCTGCGATCAGATGTAGATTGTGGATTTGTGTTTTGACTTTTCTAAAAATGTCCTTCCGCGATTTTGTTTCCGCAATATACTTTCTGCACCCTTGTTTTCTTGCGAACTCTTCCCTGGTCGTTGATCTTTAGATCAGATGCGGATTGCGGATTGCAGGTTTTCCGAATTTCTTTAAAAGTGCTTCCGCAATTTGATTTCTGCAAGATTTATTCCACGTCGTTGATTTCTTGCGGAATCTATCCTGATCGTTGATCTTAGATCAGATGCGGATTGCAGGTTTTTCAAATTAGTTCAAACTACTTCCGCAATTTCCTTTCCATAATTTTTCTTTTGCACCGTCGATCTCTTGCAAAGTCTTTCCTCACCATTGATCTTGTGGATTACGGGTTCTACAATTTTGTTCAAGTTACTTCCTTAATTTCCTTTTCTCAAAACTTCTTCTGCACCGTTGATTTCTTGCATAGTCTTTCCTGATCGTTGATCTTGCAGATTGTGGATTACGGAACCACACTTTCCCATTTTGGACCTCCGCAATTTTCTTCCACGACTTTGTTTCTACATTTCTTTTGAACTGTCAATTTCCATGCGGGTTTACTCCTAACCGTTGATCTACGATCAAATGCAAATTGCGGATCTTCACTTTTCTTTGTGCGGAAATCATTCACCATCGTTGATTTCCTTGCGAATTTAATCCTAACTGTTGATTTATGATCAAATAAAGATTTGTGGATCTTCGCTTTTCTTTGTACATAAATCATTCACCACCGTTGATTTCCTTGCAGATTCAATCATAACCGGTGATCTACGATCAAATGCAGATTTGTGCTATAGCGTTGTGGATCACTCTGCAGCTATAGAGCTTCTACGGACTTTCTTCTAACCGTCGGATATGTTCATGTTGCCTATTCCAAAAAGGTATGAGGCCTAACAGGTGATCCCGGGATCCAGGCTGGTGACTTCTTGTGGATTCCAAGCTCCTAGAGCCCCCACAATACCTTTTCTCTATGCGTCGAATAACCATAGTGAGGTCAGTGCATATAAAAACACACTGCCAATGTGGGAGAAATCCCAATCGTCAAATTATAATGTATCGTTGATCACCTGATCAGACGGTTGTTGAGTCTTCGTAATGAATTCTGCTGCATATACTCATTTCCTCTGCCTCTTGCATTGATCGACCGCTACTTTTCGAACTACCATCTATTGTAGATCCTCATGTCCTCTTCCTCTTGCATCGATCAACCGCTACTCATCGAACTACCATTAGACTTTGTAATTCCTTTACCTTACACTAATTTTTCCCTGTCATCATGCTTTATTGATTATCCCTTTGTCATTGTTGAACTCTTTTGACATCAATTGACAATCCATGTAATGGATCGTTTGTATTTTACTAAGTTCATCCTCCTGCCATGTCTATCAGTTATTCCTTTGTCATTCCTAAACTCCTTTGACATCAATGACAACTATATTCTCAACAATCCCCCCCTTTGGCATTGATGGCACCATATAAGCATTCTACCCCTTTGACAACAATGACAAAGGATAACCTTTTATTCCATTGATGTACCCATTTTGATATAGGATTTCTTGTCTTTCTTCTTTCTGACAATTTCCCTTGCCAACATATCTCTTCTTTTAAGTTTTTTGCTTCTCTTCCCCTTGTTAACCAGATTTGGTGCTAATCATTGCTTGAGTAATGATAGTCTTAGTTAGCATCCTCATCTTCCTTCTTGCGGCAAGTCTTTGAATAATCACCTGAGTGAAAAATTCATAGACTCCCCCCATCATTGTGCTTCCTTCTACTTCTTTATTGAGTCTCTCTCAGTTTACTTCAAGCTAATTCTATGCACCTTTTCTCTGTGTCAACCATGCAACAGTCTTATTATTTAACCTTGATCGTCTCTTCTCTTTGAATAATATAGCTGTGATCATACTTCACCTTTAGATACCAATTGAAAATTTTAGATACCAGTTGGAATTTTTTGAATTTAACTCCCCTTGAGTATATGATCCCTCCTAATGTTATTTTCGGGGTTGTCTTTAGATCATGAGAAATCTTAGAAAATAACTCTACAGTCATCACTATATCCTTCTTCATCACCTTCATCTTCTTCTTCATCGGTGTATTCTTTTACATATTCATCTTGCTTTCCCTCATAATGGAGGCCACTTGTATTTATAGCACTATTATGCTCATCATCATCTTTGGAAACTTCACTAATGTTTGAAATTTGTGTTTCTTCTGAGTATTTGTAATCTGAATTTCTTCTCCACATTTTTCCATGAAGTACCCTACTTGTTGGTATTCTATTTCCTTGTTTATTTGATTCCATACATTGATATTTCCCCTTGGTTCTGCAATCAATAGCTTTGTGACCAAACTTGTGATAGCAATGACAATAACCATAGAACTTTCCTTTATGTACTTCAACTATTTCAATCTCCATCTTCTTCCATTGTTTCTGAGCCTCTATTGAATCACTCTTTCTTAGTTTACATTCTCTAGCCATATGTCCATAGTTGTTACACTTGTAACATCTATGTTATATTTTTCAAAAGGTGCATAACAGTTATGGTTACTTACTTTTGGTTTCTTACTAGACGCATTCTTCTTGTAGCCACTGGATTTTTCATATGCTCTGCAATTTAGGGCTTTCTGATCAAAATTATTACAAGAGTAACAATGACGAAGAAATTTTTGTTGGTTTCTACTTGTCATTGTTCTTCTAGGCGTCATATCTATTCTTTGTAAAAAAGGAGCAAATTTCTTACTTTCCTTCCTTTTGGATGCAACAACATAGCTTCTCTCATCTTTTATGGAAGAGGAATATACTGGATTCTTTCCTTTTTCAAAACCTAATCCAAATTTATCATTTGATGATCTTTGGATACTTAGGATTTCATCTAATGTCCTTGAGTTGTTCTCAAATTTTGACTGAACATATTTTTCATCAAGATTTTCCTTAAGTAGAATAACTTCATCTTCAAGTCTTTTAAAGTCTTGTATTTTATCCTTGAACTCCTCGTCAATGGTCTGCTTGTGTTTGAGCCTTTTTACTTCATCCTTGAAGTTAGCAACTTCATGTTTTAAGCTCTTGGCCTCTTTCACGCTATCCATTGCTTGTTTTCTTGAATTTTGCAGTTCTTCTTGGAGGGTCTTGTCTTCCTCTTCTTTTGATTTCTGCACTTCTTGGTATTTTGATCATTTTTCTTTCAAATATTTGTTTCTTCTTGTACTTTTTTCAAGTTCCTCAATAGAAGCTAGGAGTTTTGCCTTTAGTTCCTCCTCCTTCAATATCTGAGTCATTTTCTGAAATTATTGTCTCTATGAGTAGACTTCCTTCATTTTCACTTATATTCTCGAATTCAGAAAAGCTTGTTTCTGTTCTTTGTTCAACTGAGCAAATTTTCTCCCATTTGATCCAGATTTCCTTAGCTGAGAGACATGGTCCTATATTTTCTTTGATAGGTTGAGGTAATCCATCAAATATAGCCTCCATCGCCCTTGAGTTATTTTTCGTGGATTCTTTCTGAGATGTAGTCCTTATTCTTTTTGGTGCAATGTAATTAGAGATTACTGAATTTCATACTACATATCCTAATGATTGTAAGTATACTCTCATTCTTATGGTCCATAATGCATATACTTCTTTACTAAGCATTGGAGCTATGTTGGCTGGAATCCCTTCTTGTTAATCCATAGTGGTTTTTAATAGGATCTTCCTTCCAGTGGTTTATACTGTAGTGAAGGATCCAGCTCTAATACCAATTTTTGGAATATTGGACAATACTGAGAGGGGGGGGTGAATTAATATTGATAACTTTTTAATAATTTAAACCATTTTTAATTAATTTGTTAAAACACATGATCAACAAGAACACACAAAACACAAATTTATTGTGGAAACCCAATTGTGTAAACCACCAATACTTTCTATTACTGCAAAATTGTGTTTACAATTAGTTTATGCATGCTTCTACAGACAAGGATGGTATTACACCCTTATTTACTAGCAACTACTAGAAGGAGGTTATGAACCCCTGGTTTAACAGCTGCTACGGAAAGGATGCTACGATGCCCTGTTTACCAGCTACTGCTGGAAGGATGCTACTACACCTTATTTACCAGCTGCTAATGGAAGTAGGATACGACCCACTGTAGGCATATAGCCTGCCCAAGCACCACCCTACCACCCTGTTATGTTTTTATCTGACTTCTAGATCTTCTTATCTCTCCCTTGGTCTCTATTTTACTTGTTCCTACATCGATCTGGACTACAGAGAAAATTTCTCTCACTTGTCACTCTATCTATAAATACCTTCTAACATGTTTTCTATGAATTTGTCTCTTCACTATTGCTCTTTTTCATTCTTAGATCATGCCTCTTCATGAAAAAACAATTCTTCATTTTTACAATTCTTTAACTCTATTTAGGTTTATCAGTCATACCTTTCCACAACAAAACCTTACCAAAATTGCCTCTTCGCAATGATATTTCTGCAATAGATCCTTTCTACAACCATCTTGAACCATTGATCCATTGCGGACTCTTTCCTGTCCATCCATATAACACACATATTTCCCTCTGTAATCATCTTTTCGTAGTTTCCTTAGCTTTCCGCAATTGTCTTTCTACAACAACCTTTCTGCACCATTTATTTCTTGGGGACTCTTCCTTGACTGTTGATCTGCGATCAGATGCGGATTACAGATTTGTGTTCTGAATTTTCTCAAAATTTCCTTCTGCAATTTCCTTTCGCAACTACTTTTTCGCAATATACTTTCCTCACTATTGATTTCTTGTGGACTCTTCCATGGTCGTTGATCTTTAGATCATATGCGAATTGCGGATTGCGAGTTTTCCAAGTTTCTTAAAAGTGATTCTACAATTTAATTTCTGCATGATTTCTTCTGCATCGTTTATTTCTTGTGGACTGTGTCCTGATCATCGATCTTATATCAAATGCGGATATCAGATTGCGGGTTTTCCAACAAATTAGTTCAAACTACTTCCGCAATTTTTCTTCTGCACTGTCGATCTCTTGCAGAGTCTTTCCTCACTGTCGATCTTGCAGATTGCGGATTGCAGGTTTTCCAATTTTGTTCAAGCTACTTCCTTAATTCCGTTTCCGTAAAACTTCTTCTACACCGTCAATTTCTTGTGGAGTCTTTCCTGACTGTTGATCTTGAAAATTTGCAGAACCACACTTTCCCATTTTGGACCTCCGCAACTTTGTTTCCACGTTTCTTTTGAACCGTCGATTTCCTTATGAGTTTACTCGTAACCGTTGATATATGATCAAATGCAAATTGCGGATCTTCACTTTTCTTTGTGCGGAAATCATTCACCACCGTTGATTTCCTTGTGGATTCAATCCTAACCGTTGATCTACGATCAAATGCATATTTATGTATCTTCACTTTTCTTTGTGCGAAAATCACTCACCACTGTTGATTTCCTTGCGGATTCAATCCTAACCGTTGATCTACGATCAAATGTGGATTTGTGTTGTAGTGTTGTGGATCGCTCTACAACCCTAGATCTTCCACGGACTTTCTTCTAACTGTCAGATATGTTCATGTTTCCTTTTCCAAAAAGGTACGAGGCCTGACAGGTCATCCTGGGCTCCAGGCTGGTGAATTCTCGTGGATTCCAAGATCCTAGATCCCCCACAATACCTTTTCTCTACGCGTAGAATAACCATAGTGAGGCCAGTGCATATAAACACATTCAAACTCATACGCACTGCCAATGTGGGATAAATCCCAATCATCAAATCAATAGGTACCGTTGATCACTTGATCGAACGATTGTTAAGTCTTCGTAATGAATTTTGTTGCATATCCTCATCTCCTCTGCCTCTTGCATCGATAGACTGCTACTCATCGAACTACCATCTATTGCAAATCCTTGTCTCCTTTGCCTCTTTCATCGATCGACCGCTACTCATCGAACTATGATCCAACTTTGTAATTCCTTTGTCTTACACTGAGTTTTCCCTATCATCATGTTTTACTGATTATCCCTTTGTCATTGTTGAACTCCTTTGACATCAATTGACAATCCACGTAATGGATCCTTTGTCTTTTACTGAGTTCATCTTGCTAACATGTCTATTGGTTATTCCTTTGTCATTCCTGAACTCCTTTGACTTCAATAACAACTATATTCTCAACATAACTAGCCTATGAATGGTATGATTTAGTATTCCTATGATGAACATTGTGATAATAATCTAAACTTTGAAATAGTTATGAAGTGAATTTCAAATCATGATTTATCACTAACTCCCATGGAACACCAAATTTGGTGAAGATAATTTCTTATAAAAACTCAAATACCTTGTATTATTTTGCATTTGGAAACACTTTGAACTCAACCAATTGTTCAGATAATATCTATATACCAAAATATAATGATCTTGATTGGAAGGAGGTTCAATTGGTCCCACAAATTCCAAGCTTGGTTTGTCTAATGGTTTGAAGGAGGCTTGTGGGTGATGAGGCATTTCATTAGTTGTCACATCTATTGACACATTCACTAGAATATTGGTAAAGTGTTATCCAATTGTATCTAGTGTGCAAAAATTTTAGAGTCGTTATTTTTTAAACAAAATTATCCCCATTTGGTTCATCATGACATGCATAAAGAATATCAAAAAAAAAATTATCCCGCAAGTAATATAATGGTATCATGATCCAAATACTTTAGGGATAAGGTCATCAATGAATTGTAATATTATGTTATACAACAATTAAAAAAAGTGTATTTACCTCCTTTGGATCAAATAAATATACTAGTTCACATATACTAATCAATAAATACAATTCTATAGTTTACAGTCCAAATTTATAGCTACAATTCTCCAACTATGGAATTGAAATTTTTTATGAGGAGAATTAGGTTGAAGAGATGGTTGACCTTAATTACCTCACATAGTCTCAAAATTTGAAATGTAGGTCGATACCTTTTTATATAATGATCATTGTCTATAAGTCAACCTTGAAAAAGATAAATAATGGATTTGGCATAAACATAAACTATGGAATATTTTACTTAGATATAAACACATTGAAAGCTTAAAATAACAAATCTATTTATAGTGCGGTATATTTCTCTTATTCTATATTTTTTGGTCACAACAAATTTTCTTTTTAAATTGAGTTGTTATAGTGTTTTTACCGGCGTATATGTTTTATAGAATGGCCTCCCAATTTATCCTCCAATGACTTAACGAATAATCAACATATTTATGCCACTCTTTGTTAAATATCAACACAATTTTATTTGAATTTGAAAAAATGCATGTTAATTGTTTTATGCTAGTATATTTCACACCTAATCACAACCTTAATCTCAATGTATGGAATCCAATTGACATTTAAGATGAGGAATGGATATCATGTATTTATTTAAATTTTGATATTCTAAACTCAATCAGAATCCTTGTATGTGCATGTTTCATAAAAAGACACAGTGCATGATGCCAATATTATAGACATAAAGATGCACAATACAAATATGACTAGGAGATTTAGGAAATGAAGAGAGAAAGTATGTGATGAACAAAACAAGAAATTGAATCGACATTGCATGTAAAACAATAATAAAAGAAACTTGTATAAATTCATAAGCATGCTTATGTATAAAAAAATCATAAGTGTTACAGAGAGATCCATTCAACAAGATTTTTACAATTCCATATTAGATTGATCTTTAACTTCGTCCAAGTCAACATATGAGTCATGAATATTGGAATATGTATCCATCCCTTTAGAATCATTGTGAGTATTGTCCAAAACAACATCTACAAAATCTAGTGCTAATTCATCATCGATATAGTTATCATCGTCAAGATGTGAGCCAATGACTGTCTGGTCAACTCGATTCCCCCCTACATATTACTCTTCTTAATCCGGATCATGTTGATCTTCTTCTTATTCTTCTTGATTGTTACTACCTTCTTCTTCTGTAAAAATATACTTTATGGGTCGTTCTCTTAGATCAAATCTAACAACAAAAGACAAACCTTCTCTGCTTGGTACCTCTAAAAAACACTTGCTCACATTGAATTGGAAGTACATAGGGCTCTGTATTTTGCTCATACCTATTAATATTAATCATGGTAAATCTGTTTCCATGATCAATAGTTGTCCTTTCATCACCTTGCAACAACAATCTGTACCACCTCATCTTAAAGAGAACCACTTTGAAGGATTTAAAGTATATATCCAATATGTCTTCCAAATAGCCATAGTACCTGAGATATGATGTGACTAGATGTCTATCACCCCT
The DNA here is from genome assembly GCA_001517045.1 of Pseudotsuga menziesii. Taxonomy (NCBI): domain Eukaryota; kingdom Viridiplantae; phylum Streptophyta; class Pinopsida; order Pinales; family Pinaceae; genus Pseudotsuga; species Pseudotsuga menziesii. The sequence continues at coordinate 145,175 of LPNX010256004.1, forward strand.
GTGGGAAATATTAGTAACATGAAAAATTACAGTGATACCACTATCACATGTTTTCCTCCTATCATCCAATTGTTTGGTGCGTTTTTTCCTGCCATTGCACCACATAGACTTATGATGTTTCACCTACATTCTCAACATGTTAAAAATAAAATGTTAGTATTTGGTAAGTATATGTATAATATAATTTGCGAGGAAAAAACAATTTTGGGATTTGAAATATAAAACATAAAGTTGGATATTGTTTGCATTTCTATCTTTTGCACCATATGTTATATCAATTTCCTAATGGGTTAAATTTGTATCATGGTCCAAATAAAAGATTTTCTGATCAACCCTGCCACCATATTCCATGATAAGGCATCATAAAATTCTTCACATTGTTCTATACATGTCTTCATCCAACCAAGATTATTTGCAATGTATAAATGAATTTCCCACTCTATACTACCTATAACAATTCCCAAAAAAATGTTTAGTTAAGAAACCAAGCTACTAACCAATCTACTAGAAGCATCTATGAAAATATTGAATACAATCTAAAGTTTCACCTTTCACTTTTCTCCATCTACCTTTCCCCAACAACACCTCCCCTTTAAATTTGTTGGTGGAATCAGTGTCGCAAAGGAGAGGCGCATCCATATCACCCATTATTTGGGGTAAGTACTCACTAAAACATACAGTGAATTAATATATCATGTAGCCTTCAACCATTGAGCCTTATGGATGTGCTATTTGTCTAACAAATCCCTTCAATGTATTCCAGTGCCGCTTCATAAACTACATTGACCTTATGTGTATGGGTCCCACATATTTCAATCTCTTGCATTAGGTGTATGAGGTAGTATTCCTATGCATTGAAAAATGTTGGAGTCAAATACTTTTGAATCTCACACATTAGTTGGGAAATTTCTCTTTTTCAATACTTGACATCTTCTTTATGTATCTCTTTAGATGAAATCCACCTACAAGTGCAAATAAATTTTGTGTATTGCCATTAATATAAGTAAGGAAAGCAAACCAAGTATTGACTATACAATCAATAATTCAACTATAACACTATACATACCTCATGCACTTTCCAAGATCATAAATAACCTTCTTTATGTTGTTGTCAAAGCTATTAGGAATAGATAGAGGTAGAACATATTGCAGCAAGGACACAACGTATATTACTAACAAACAAGGTATAGATTATTACATATAATTCAAATATAGATAACCATTAATTGCTAACATATAATCTATATATCATAAAATAATTGAACTTACAAAATGTTAAACCTTCATAAATGTATGCCAATCATGAGTTTTAGCCCCACCAAAATCACCTTGCTTTGTTAATATATTACTTATGTTTGAAGCAAAACTAGTGGGGAGTTTTATATTTCGTACAACCATTTTTACAACAACGCTCTCTTGCTCAATTAATAACCATGGAACATTAGTGGAATTTCCACTACCATAACAATCCTTCAAATGTTGTAATGAGTTGGATTCTTGAATGTCACTTATAATTTTTGTAAATTTTTCCTTGGTATTCCTCCCATCTACAATTTTCTACAAGCACTCTGTGACATTCTTCCCAATATGCATTGTGTCACACAAATGAGCTACTTGTAGGTGCTCATAGGATGGAAGCCAACCGAATTGGGTAGAGTATTGTTTTAAACATCATGGAATATGACCATAACAATCTAGGAGAAGTATCAATGAATTTTATTTTATTTTTTACCAGCCATGCTAAGTATGGAAATCTAAAAATAAATACCAATGAGCAAGAGCATAGTAGTAGCTACAACAAGTATTGCATAGCTTGGTCTTTTGAAATGCCTTTTTCCATATTTTAGGTGTTATTCTTCGTGGATTTTTTCCACTCTCTTCCTTCCCATTAAAGTCTTTTCTTTCATTAATCCGATACCTATGGTCCTAATGGAGAAAATGCCTAAACTCATTGTACACCTTCTTTCCTTAACTTCTTGAACATCTAGATATTGTTCTTGGACCACATACATGGCATGCATATTTTCCCTTTATTTGAATTCCTGAAAGTTATGGAATAGTCAATTAATATATAAGATTCCATAAATTATAAATAATGCATAGTGATACATGAAAAATTTGCATACCGCCAAAATGTGTAAGACCGAGCACATTGTGAATTGTCCATGTAAGTATTCCATGGAGTTGAAATTGTTTTGGGCCTATAGGTTTGGAGATGTCATACATACTTATGCCGAACCAAAATTTTAAAATTTCATATATAAGAGGCTCAATATAGACATCCATATATTTAACTTGATGCTTACCTAGTAAATATTTGAAAAGTAACATACATAATTAATAAGTTCTGGAGCATGCGATAATGAAAAAAATGGATTCCTTATATTGTGTTAACATTCTTAAAAATATAAGCACCTAGAACAATTAATTTCAACATGATGTGCTCCCTTATAATTGTCATCCATAGAGGAAGGTTATTGTTTATAACAAAAACTAGCCAAACTAAGTAACTGGTTCTAAGCTCTCCAAATGGATTGGCAACATCAATTGCCAATCAGAGTCTAACATTATGTGGTTCTTATTTAAATTTTTACCATCTTTCCTCAATGTCTATGAATGGAGATCCATCCACATGGATTTGCATGACACGATTTGCACTTTTGTGTCGTGCATAGTAATCCATAAATTATGCAATGGTCTTACACTTGATCAATCGTTGAAAACATGGAATTATCGGGTTATGGCGAAGACATTTATGGGGCACCTTATTTGTTGCTTGATAAGTACCATATCTACTAATTCTACATCTAGGGAACTCACTCATTGATACATGTTGTCTGTAGTATATGATATGATTGTTGGGGCATGCATCAATTATGTTATACTCCATTCTTATATATTTCAGGACAACACACATTTCTCTGTATGTGCGAGGTAAAGTATTTGATGGTGGTAGAAGATTATCACCTAACAATCTAAACAAAAAATCAATGTAACAATCGTAATTATGGCCTGAGCTTATATATGCCAATGATAAATAAAAAAACAATGTCCAATTTCAATTACAAATGCCTAAATCTTGCATACCTTAACAACTGTGTCATTGTTGTGTTTGAAATACCATTAATTACCTTAAGGTTCACTATCAACAAAAGAGTAGAGAGAAGACTTTTCTTTGAGTCTTTGTATAAGGCTTTTTTTGCCTTATCAATTAGAGGTGCATCATGATTGTTTTCGTAGATCCAATCATCTACAGATGCATTCTAATCCATGGCAACAAATGTGTCATTAATCAACCTATTTATCCCTACATTCTCAATAAGGTTGTGGTAATTTTGTTCTATTGTATCAACTTCAATGTCCCCACCCTCACCATCTCTAGTATGAATTTTAGTGATTGGATTTGCAAGTGTCGATGCTCTCATCTGTGCAATAATTATGACAAAATAATTCCTATTAGTATCGAAATGTACATTAATATTTATAGTATTACAAATGAAAAAAATTCATTTTTTTGATATGTTACCAAGGGATTATATTATGTTCCACCTTCCAAGTTCCCATACTAATAGCAATGTTTCTTTGATGTTTCTCCTAACAACTCTTCTTCTTTTCATCCCTCTGCATTGTGTACAAGGGAAGTAACATTTTCTATCATTGATTACATATTCAACATTAAAGGATTGATTCTAATCATTTACATTATAAAAGGTTGCTTGTGTGACCGTATGTAGAATTAATAATTGCATGCATGGCATCAATTTGTTCAGATCTACTAGCAAATTAGTGGACATGATTGCCTGACATTGTTCTATATTTCAATAAAATAGACTATCAAAGTAAGAAGAAAGACAAAAAAACCATTAACCAAATGAAAATGATTTTATTAAAGGGATAATCTCATTAATCCACAAATGTTTTAACCTAAAATCAGAGTTCTCCCTCCAAAATTCTTCCTCAACGAATTCTTGTTGAGTTGAACAAAAAAAATCGAATATGTGTTAAATTTTGCCCAATTGAATCGAAAAAAAAAACTCCCCAAAAAACTAGATGTGTGTTAAATTTTGTTGAATTGAACAAAAAAAAACTCCCCAAAAAAACCTAGATATGTGTTAAATTTTTTCCAATTAAACTAAAAAAAACCCAAATAGATGTTGTGTACGAATATGTTTTAAAACTTGTCGACTTTAATAAAAAAATAGGAAAATACATTCGAATTTTACTCATCTTTTAGGTGACATTAAGAAACTATAGTCTATTGGTCAGTGTTTTCATACAGGGCGTTGCTTAAGAGATGCAATATCCCATCACTTAAGCAACATCTTGTTTGGAGTTGCTTAAGCGACATTAGACATATATTATTGAAGGGCCTTCCAAAAAAAACTGGATAAATTGATGTGTAAAGTGACACTTTACACATCAATAAATACATTGAATTTTGACCCCAAGTCTAGTAGTGACCAGTGGGTTGTCTCAAATTTGTTAGCGGTTCACATCAATGACCAGTAATCAAACAATGTCCTCCGTGTTTGACTTTAGATCATCTATTCACAAAGTCCGGACTCATAAATTTTAGTTGTTTGGATGGAATACCTTGGGCCAACAGTAGCACTCCCACTTTTTTCTATTGCCCGAGTTGCACAATATTGTGCCATACATGATATTACATCGATACTACCTAGATAATCGATTTCTCTGCATTGCAGTTACAGTTGTTCTCCTTTAATATATACTAAGACATAGAACCGTTGTGTATTTTCCTGTGCCTATGAATTCCTTTTGGCATAGATCCACTATGTTTCATTGTTGTGGTCATGATCTCACATTCCATATATACTTCATGGATCCATTGTGTACTCTTTTTGTGGCCATGTGTTTGCATCTTTTATATGTTATGGATCCACAACGTACTTGATTTGATGACCATATTTCATCACATCTAAGCATGGGTATGCCCATCTTAGGGAAGATGAATTTCTCACACCTTCATCTCCATTGTAGGTACTTTTTGATTCAATGTCCAGGAACCTCCACCTTGATACCACTCGAATTCCTTCCATTAGAATTATAATGTATTTCGGTCATCAATTCCCCTTCTAACCTCACACATTAGGGGGCATTTGTTATAGCGCAAATTAACACTTCCACGTTTGTGACGATGATCTCCCAATATGGAAACTAAATGTGCAACAATGATCATTAACATGGACATATCATCATAGAAGAATCCCTAATTTTATCCTACATGATGATATAACCCCCCCTGAAGGAAAACTAGCTCTTTCCTCATTGAAATCACTAAGTTTCAAGACAAAATGAGGCCCCACATGCTTTTATGTACTACAAGGTGAGTGGCCACGTACCTTTCCATTGAGAAAGGTGTATGGACCATGAAAAATACATATAAAATATATAAATAATGAAAATTCAAGAACTGAAGTAGTTTCAAGGTAGTTGGCTTCGGTTTGAAACTCCCAGGACTGCATGGTAACCATTCTAACTATCCTAAACACTCATTAAAAAGGGATATGATGAACAAAGTGAGGGGATAAAACCCATGTTAATGTTATGTTGAAGGAATTCTTCTACTATTTTGAGTCAGTTTGTCCCATTTCCCCTCAACGACCCCTGTCCTTGAGCATTATTTCATGAGTTGTTGAAGTCATTCCCTTTATATAACTTCTCCCCTATACATCCTTGGAATATAAGACATTTGGAAGTTAGAGTGTAAGTGTTTCAAGTGTAGAGGGACCCAATCGAAGGCTTCAAAAGGTGTCGAGGTAGTAGAAAGGTAACTTGTGTATCATTTATTGTTATCTTTTAATAGAAATTTAAGATCTTTCCTTGCCCCATATGCATGTTTCAACCTCTAAGTGTTTAGTCTTTGTTAGTTGAAGAGTATTAATCCTTTTAAGAGCTTAATGAATACTAGTTGTGGTTGCATTTATGATTTTGATTTGGTTGGTATCTTTATTGAAACCATAAGGCTTGTGAGGAAGGCCATTTGGCTCTTGTACGTGTCTCAAGTTGTTGGAGTGAATCATATTGAGTTTGAAGGCTGGGAGCAAGAAGGTTCAAACTCTAGAGATAGGTTCTTGTCCTTTTCCATCTCTCTCTTATATTTGCTTGCTTGATTGACATAACACCTCAAGTGTGTCTTAATTGTCCATTTAAATAGGTTTAGATCATATTTCTGTCTTTCTAGTATGTTGGCGGTCAACCCAAGCCATTAGGAAACTTTTTCCTACAATACTACACTTTCATAAAAAGGTTGGGTTAGAGATTTTGAGCCCTCACTTAACTATTGGAACATAAAAGAAGATAATAAAATTAATATTATCGACAATTTTAAATTTTGCAAAATACAAAATTTAAAAATAAAATCCAAGGAAAATTAAATAATTAGTAGAATAAAGCTAAAATATTATAAATCTTTAATAAATCTCAATTGTGTTGATCAAACTATTTTTCCAACATTATGAGTTAAAGGACAAAATAAATATTGCTAAAACAAAACCAATACTCATTACCTTTGTAGTGAAATTGATATCTAAAATCACTTTCTTTTAACTATAACCAAAAGTGTTCCCAAGTGGGGTGCCATCACAGTAACTCCATGAACATGACAACACACATCCAATGCAAATACCCTACCCCTTGACGTTGCATTGTATTCAAGAGGGCATGGGAAATAAATGAGGGAAGTCTTCTTATGTAGCTCAATATGAGGATTTGTGGTACCTTCAGTGTGGGAAGAATTTGGAGCAATGGTTGACTGGATCATTCCTTTAATTTTGAGGCCATGGTAGTAAAAATCTTCATTATGTCACCAGTAAAGGATGAGACCGAGTGTCTGATTCCACTTATGGAATTATCGAGGAAATATGGGCATCATATTTGGTTCAATTGGAAGATTGGTGCATTCGTTTGAAGGCTCTCTACAACAGTTTTTTTGTAGTTGAATTCTCGGAATGTTGTGATACAGAGAAAGAGGGAGACCTCACCATGGATTATGGACTCTCAATAGAGGGAGAACTGATCAAGAAGAATAGGAAAACTCTTTCGTTTCTCAATACACAAGCGAGGGAAATCAAGAGGGAAATGACAAAGTACATGATACTTTGAAATAAAGGGTTGAAACATCGATTCATTTAACTGAAGAGCAGACATAATCTAGAAATGAGATGTGACTTCAATGTCAGGATGAAGGGGTAGGGATGCAAATTGAACATCCAAGTCTACAAATAGATATGGAGTTGCATGAAAACTCTCAGTCGTAGGAAGCGACTCAGGATCCATGGAGTTTCCAAGTTGTTTGGGAAGAGGAAGGTAAACCCCTTCACATCAACCCAATTAAAATTAGTCACTTTCCCAATTGGTAGGAAGGACACCAATTAAGTTATTCAATTCATATTGACCTTGAGAAGCTAAGAAGTCCTTCAGAGGATTCTCCTCCTCCCTAGGCTTGGGTTTTCCCTCAGTGCAAGGGAACTAGTAGCATGCATTTGGTGGAGGAGGGTGTCCAACTAATTTTCAATGTGAGAAGTGATACAACAAACTTGAGGTTTCACACAGAACAACTAGTACACATGAAACAAACTCTATTAAAAATATACTCACAACGCCCAAGTATGAAGGCATATTCACTCGGTTCGCCCATCATTATTCCTCCAGCATCGAAGCATGTAAGTGATCTTCCTAAAGAATAACAAGGTTATTCTTCTATTGGTTGGAAGTCCATGCAACATGTCTATTTTTTGTCTTAGTGTTTCTTATGTTACTGGTTCGGTATATAGGCCAATAATTCCCATATTGTATTTTTGGTTAGATGTTATCAAGAAAACTCTCATGCATTTTGTAAATCTCAAAGCCATGTGAGCATAACAGCTTTTTTATCATAATTTGGGTTTTGGTTATTCTCTTTTGGCTACCTAAACCCAAAATGATTGTAACTATTACTATACATTTCATTTATGATAATAGTCTCTTACTCAAAAATAAATAAATAAAATAAAAATAAAAATTTATCAAACATAAAGAACAAATAAATATTGCTAAAACAAAACCATGTAAAGAAATTGTTATCTAAAACCACTTTCTTTTAAATATAAACAAAAATGAGATTGGTTAAAATTGACTAGAACTAATTGACAAACCTACCCACTTCTAATAATACACCCAACTTACCTTTAACAAGGCGTCGCAACAATGTTGATATCCCCTGCTTTTAGGATTGTAAAAAGTGGAATATATGTATGTTGTGGGGTCGGGCAGGAAATTTATAGAAATGAGGTCAACTTGCAATCACTATTGTTGTAAATATTTTTAACATGAAAATCTGATCTCAGTATACACAACTTGCTTTTAGATTTTTTGCGAACACTTACAAGCCATTGACATTATTAAATGATAACACTTTATAAATTAAAAACAAAAGGTAAAAGCAACCGACATTTCTACAAACTTATAAATATTTTATGTAATATATAAATGTCGAAAACATAGTGATTCCCCATCAGCTTGGCTTTAGCTTTTAAATATAACAAAACCCCCTCTTTCGAATTAAAACAAAGAGAGGCAATCCTTTCAGTGGCCATACACCAATCATGTTGTCTCTTATGTATATACATGAGTTTCCTTTAACAACCTGAAAATCATCATCGACGGGCCTGTCAGCAATCCTGGAATTTATGAATGAATTTATCGAAAATTTTTATGACATTTGCTTACGAAGTGCAAAGAGTTTTATTCAATGTGGACGTCGTCAAGGAAGTTTCTCTGTCAAGAAATGGCATGTCCCCTTTGATTCTTTGCTTTATTCTTCTGTCGATCTCTTCAATGTCAATTGTAAGCAAATGATCCGATGCCTGCGCATTTTTCGTTATATAATTTTAAAGCTCTTAGTGACCGCAAAATTTCAGTTAAAATGGGAAGAAAATTTAGGATAAAGAAGCTGCCATAACCTATTTTTTTAACCATGGGAACAACAACCTCCCAAGATTATATCCAACAGCTTGCAAGCCAGATATACTGATAACTTGTGACTTAGCAAGGACCGAGACGTCTCGAATCCCATCGGGGCGAGCCTCTATTCGAATGGTTGCCTACCCTTCGAGCCTTGTCACAACAAGCCAATGAGCAAAGAAACTTCTAGAACCATAACCCATCCCCACATGTCGGCGAAGAATGGAATGTTAGTAGGTGTAGGCCGGCACCACATCTATTCAATCACACGTTTCATTTGATTTGATAAATTTCTTATCTATATGGAAGGGCCATCTGTGCCTCAATATAAGGGTGACTATATGTCCAGGTGAGATGTATGCTAAGCGATAACGAGTCGCCTGGCCTGATTCCTGAAATTCTGAGATTCTGAGAATAAGGGTCATTTTAAGTTATTAAATCAAATGTATTATGAGTTCAGTTGAAAATAATCGTAGATAGATTCTTTGTTTTACCTCTGAAATGTTACTTTAAGGGTTGTTGGAGTTTGTGCAACTTCAGAAGCTATTCTTATTATCCTCCTTCGGGAGTTGAACTTGTTGTAATCATTCATACAAACCCTAGAAAGAACAATGCAATCCCTAGGGTGAAAAGGCAACAATAAAAGAATAAAATAAAAATTATGAAATATAAAATTATATTACTCCCTGAAGTGAAGTAGGCCCTAGTTAAATTATGGGTGGGAAAACAGTATAAATAAGAGGCGCCCCTCCTCATTATTTCACACAACATCTCAGAGAAGTGCACACTTTTTTCTGGGAGAGAGAGAAGTTTACATACACTGCAGAAGAATATTGTTTTCAGGGTTTCCATATTTTTTCTTTTCTTTCTTCATTGTACTCTAATCTCATAATTATTATCTCTAGATGAAGGTTGTTGGGTTTTGTCCCATTTGGGTTTCCTAGGTGAAAAGTACTCGTGTTATTGTTTTGCGCTTTGTCTATCTTCTAATGATCCTATTGATAGATGCAATTAAGATATACTGTTATAATATTAAGAAAATCTAACATGGTATTAGAGCAGTGCTAGAAGAAGCCATTGTCAGAACTATGTCAGAAATCTATTGAAACTACGGTTTCATCTTTTAAGGTCTTCACTCAACCTTTTGGCAAAAAAAGAGCCTTGAGAATTTTGCTCTAAGGAGGGCGCATATTTTGGTGAAGACATAATTCAATTCTAAGAATATTCAATTTTTGACCTAGTTCTACAGTTGTAACATAAATTAGGGTTTCAGTTTTTTACCTAATTCCTCCATAGTTTTGGCTCAATTCTACCTTCTCTCAACTCGCCTCTCTAGGGCGCATTTATCTGTGGAGACGGTTTTCAAAAACTCCAACCTTCAGTTTTGACCTAGTCTCTGCTAGGGTTTCAGATCTAGATCTACAGTTAAGATGACCAGCATGAAGGTTGAAGATCGTCTGGAAAGAGCTTCCAACTTCATCCCTTGGAAGTCTAGGGTTCTTCTCTTTCTATAAGAAAATTACCTATTATAGTGTGTAAATGAAAAGATCCCATAACCATAAGTCAGAGAAGACAAACCTCGTTGGAGAAAGAATGATGCCAAAGCAAGAAGGATTTTGGTGGACTCAGTTACAGACCACTTGGTTCCTCAGATATCATAAAAGATGACAGCAAGGAAGATGCTAAAAACCTTAAAGAAGTTATTTGAACACATATATATCAATGTGACTCTCACATTGAGGAATAAACTATCGAATACAAAGATGACAAAGTCCGAGAATATTGCCTTATATTTCATGAGGATGACTGAACTCCGGGACAAGCCAAAGTCCGGTGGAGACAATCTTGAAGAAAAGGATCTCGTTATGACCACCTTAAAATGCCTCCCACCATCTTGGGAGTCTTTTATCCAAACTATAAGTGGTTGGATCAAGTTGCCCAATTTTGATAAGCTATGGGCAGAATGCACTCAGGAAGAACAAGAATCACGGCACGCCAAAGACTTCATGGCTCTCAACCTGAGGAGAATTATCTCATGCCAAGAAAGGCAAGGGAAGGGGAAGGAATTCCTTCAATCATAAGCACCAAGATAAGAGATCAAGTCCTCCCCTAGATCATAAGAAACAAGAGAAGAAGGATTTATCTCAGATATAGTGCTACAAGTGCAAGAAATACGGTCATTATGCCAGTAGCTGCCAAAGTTCAATCAAAAGGAAGCATGAAGCTTCAACTACTGATGTAGAAGAAGACCCTCCTCACAAGGAGCCAAGGAAGGATGATCGTTCAAAGTTATTCTTCTAAGAAATGATATGAAGATCCAGACTGTGATGATCGTCAAGCAAGCATATGAAGATCAGTGGACTCTGACAGTGGGAGCCCACCCACAAAACTACAAAAGATAAGTATTTTACATGCTCTAGTAGATTAGATATGTTTTTTTTTAATATGTTTTACCAACATTTCTAAAATCAAGTAGTTAAATAGCCTGTCATGCTACACAACCCATCTAGGATGACGACTCCTTTATAACATACTGGAGTATTACACACTCTTAATGGTATGCTATAATGGAGAGCATAAGCATCTGGACAATGACCTTGCGTGTGTTGTGTCGAAGCATTGACTAAAAGGTTGTCTACATTATTTCATCAATACATTGATTATGAAGTATTGCTAACCATGTGACAGGATTTGACTTGTAGGGAAATCCATGATCTACAAGGATAAGTGATCCCATTGATATATGGATGGAACGGAAGAAGAAAACCTCTAGAAGCATGCATTATGACTCTCAGACCCAGAATGATCTCATGTAGATATTTGGTGATCAGAAGCGGAAAGCTTCTACGAATGTCGATCTATTTGTTGCTTCAACAAGATTTACTCAACTAACTTCTGAGAGACAGAGGGAGTCACTTCCACGAATGACGACTTCCTTGATGAACTTGGTCGTCACCAAGATGGATAATTACTTTCCAGTCTACATTCATGTGCCCAAGTTAGAACCTTCAGGAAAGAAGGGAACATTCGTGGGATATTCCAAGTCTTCAAAGGATTACAAAATATACATCCCATGATCAAGGGAAATTGAAGTCAGTCGGGATGTAACCTTTGAATAAGAAATGGCTATCCAAAAAAGGAAGAGGATCAGATATGGAGATCGATGACGATGAAGAGATGAGATCATCTCCCCTCCAAACAGTAAGAGGGAGTCTAAAGAAATGAATAAACCGATTAGTCCCATTGATCCAATTGAGCCATATGATGCTCCCGCAAGATATGGTAGTAAGCCGAAAAATACCCAAATGAACACAATAGATTTTGCAGAAGGCAGAGGAGCATGAAGCTCCACATGTAGCAGATGGTAGTATTGAAAAATACAAGGCTAGGTTTGTAGCTAGAGGGTTCTCTCAGAAAGAGGGAGTCGATTATGATGAGACATTTGCTCATATGACTTGATATACTTCCATAAGATCGATTATTGCTATTTCAGCTATGGGTTGGAAGTTGTATCAGATGGATGCCAAGACAACCTTTCTCAATGACATCGTTGATACATTACTTCTTGGGATTAGAAGTATGATAAAGGCAGAAGAAGATTTTCTTAGGTCAAGGAAATTATACCATGGATATGTTGAAGAGATTCAGAATGTTGGACTGCAAGTCCATAGCTACTCCGATGGATGCAAATTTGAAGAAGCTAAGAGATTCTGCTTCAAATTCAAATTTGATTAATCCCACTATGTATCTCAAGTTGATTGGGTCCTTGATGTATTTGACGAACACCATACCAGATATTTGTTTGAGTGTGAATGCCCTCAGTCAATTCATATGCGAACCGAGGTAGATTCACTGGGCTGCAAAACATGTGCTTAGATACTTATATGGCACTATGGGATATGATCTACGATTTAATTTAGATTTTGACTTGAAGGGTTTACAGACCGAGATTGGTTTGGATACACTATAGATAGGAAGAGCACTTCAAGATGCGGTTTCAGTTTGGGTTCTACAGTAATTTCCTAGTACAGTAGGAAGCAGAACTCAGTAGCTCCCAGTACTGCAAAGACCAAGTATATTGTTGCCAGTTTAGCAGCCCGAGAAGCACTTTGGCTTCGTAAAATTCTTGCAGGATTGTTTGGCTAGATTCCAGAGCCAACCATGATTCACCATGATAACTAGAGTTGTGTACATATGTTAGTGAATCCTGTATTTCAGGAAAAGTCTAAGCACATAGAGATTCAATATCACTTCATACATGATATGGTGCATAAAGGTGTGGTCGAGCTCCAGTATATTCTAATAGACGACTAGACTGCAGATGATCACACCAAGCCTCTTCCTAGGATGAAGCTTAAATACTTCCGCGGAAGACTTGGAGTATAAGAGAACATATCCCTCCTTGAGAGGGAGAGATGACTGAGAGAATTTTACCATAATTTTTCCCAGGTACCTCTGCTTGTCCAGGTTCTTAGCCAGGTGTTGCAGCTGCAACAATTTCCCAAAATTCCAAAAAAATTTAGGACCCTCCTTTTTGCTTAGTATTTTCGCTTCTTCTTTGATTTGGTCTGAGAATTTTCCGAAAGAGTTGCTTATGTTTGAAGTGGTTTATCACCTGTTGAATTTCTCTCTAATGCTGAAAAGTTTACATTTTTATCAAGCCTTATCATTATCTTGGATTACCTTTGAAGCCACTTTGAATCGGAAGTTTGTTCAATTGAATTTCCCGTCGTTGCGGAGGTTTTTTGCCTTATCGTTTTCCGCCGTTGCGGGTGACTTTTGGTTCTGCATCGGAAGGTATGATTATTTCCTTGTCCGCAGTTGCGGATGGTATCTGCATTTACTTCCAGCCGTAGCGAATGAGTTTGAGATCTTGGTTTTCTTTTCCTTTCCGATAAATGTGTTTTAAGCTCGGCAGAGTATTGGTTTGAAGCGGAGGCTTTATCGTTTATTTCTCTCGCCATTGCGGAAGGAAAGCCGTTTCTTTCCCCCCTGATCCTTTATTGTTTTAAGTCATTGGGTCCCACAGTTGCAGATGGTTCCGCGGTTTGAGTTTCCGCCGTTGCGAGTAGAAGTTGGCTTTCATCACCCGATCCTAAAAGACATCCAACGTCCGATATACTTTTTCTCGCCATACACCTCCGCCGTTACAGATGTTTTTATTATTGAGCCGTCCGCCGTGGCGGAGGGAGATTCACTTTCTCCCTCCGATCCAAGCTCCTTGACACCCGATGTATGGTTTCACCCGCCATGTTGACTTTGTATATATATGAGCGGGTCACGGGGTTTGTTTATCATTTCAGTATTGTCGACTAGTGTGCTCTGCCGTTATCTGCCGTGCTCGCCCGTTCTCCGTTTGCAGTACTTTCGGTCCAGGTGTCTTCACCGTGCTCAGCAGTTATCTCCACGTCGGCTGCGCGTCCGTGCCAGGTAGGTTCTATTCACCCGTTCCTATTTCGTTGTGACATTCGGTAGGGTTTTATGTGGTCAGTTTGGATTGCGGTGGTTTGTTTGCCCCGGTAGGGTTCCGGTTCCGTTGTTTTTCACGCCTATATAAGTAGGGGGAGTTTTAATCTGGACTATCAGCAGGGGCATTTTTAACCCACGAACTCATTATCTTGGCCCGCGGCCTCTGTTTACAAGCCCCGCGCGTTACCAATGGGGGCTTGGTACAGACGGCCGTTGCGCCGTCTGCACCAAGCTGCCCCGGGTGGTAATGATTGTACAGGAGGGGGGGGGTTATGGGCATTTTTCTTAGAGTATTTGTTAGTTCTCACCGCAGTTATGACCCTTATTTTACCCGCACCGCTCGAACCCCAGCCTGTGTTGCTCACGCCGTCCCGCGCAGCCCTTTTTTGCTCAGTCGTTTAAAACCCTAGCCGGTTAGAGGGGATATGCGTTGCTTTAGTTTGTTAAACGGGAATCTCATGGATAGTGGTTCTAATCGAAGCGCCATTTGTAGTAAAATGACAGTAATACCGCAATGTATAGTCGATTTAATGTAATTATCTTTCCGTGAGCAGCATAAGTCATTGCCGATTTTATCCTTGCTAAAGTTATGTTGTCAAAATGTTGATGTTGGAAAACATAGGAGGCTAGCATGATCTTGATACATTCAACCCTTTTCTTTGTTGCTATGTAATAGACCAGATTGATGAATGCTGCACCTTGCATTTGATATACATGCACTTGCTTTATGGATTGTTTTTATGGGAGAAACGGCACATTGCGAAATGATGTAGATTTAATGCTGGCTCAAATATGATTGATAAAGTGTTTAGTATCATGCAGCAGTAGTAGATTGCCCACTTTATTGCACAGGACTGAGTTTGCTTCATGCTAGGTATAGATAAGGTCATAGAATACTGCGCACTAGTTTCAATAGTTCTGATAGTCAGGGCATTTTTTGGGCTGTACGTACATGCATTTGTTTCTCTACTTGCTATCACATTAAACACATGAAAATGGCACTTTGCATATGGATGTAGTTGTTGCAGTCTAGAATATGGTTGATGGAATGATTAATATCGTACAACAATATTTTGCATCATGCTAAGATATAAACAAGATCACTAAATGGTGTGCATTTGGTTGTAATAGTCTTGTTAGTCAGACCAGTCGGGTTATGCAAGCTTATATCTTAGTTGCTTGTCATGATACATACAGAAAGAATAAAATTTTGCACAATGCCTTGTGAATGTATGCACCTTGAATTTCTCAATGTTACAATGTTATATATGGCAGGAAGAATTCGAATCCACCATGTCCAAAAGACAAAAGAAGAAGGCCCCAGTGGTGGAAGAAGTGCCAGAAGCAGAAGCTATAACAAAGACTGAATACATATATGAAGACACTCAATGTGTTTCTGGTGTTGAACCCGAGTACAAATGGGGTGAAATATATAGATTGATTTCCCACAGGGAGGTTCCCGACACGGGCGTCGAAGAAGAATCTATCTATGCTAACATAGAGAAATCTTCTATCATGAAAGTTGCCACTAGACCAGAGCTGTTCCCATGCTCTGAGGTAATTGGATGGATTTTTCCCCGAGTAGATACAACCACAATGATCATAGGAAATGTTGAAGGACAGGGCTATGCTGCATTTATCCCTGGATATGTGGCGTTGGCCTATCACCTACCAGAAGCCCAGGTTTTCTTATCTGACGATTGGCTGGACAGCATCAGAATGGACCTGGTGGAAACTCTTAAGAAAATGCTCTTGTAGGGAAAGCTTTACCGATATAGACAGACCGGTGAGTATGATGCAACGAGCTTGAGGGCTCCCTACAGGTTTATAGCTCTGATGCTTAATAGGATCTTTGGGAGAGCTCATGGCAGACTCTTCAAGCTTGAATGGATACCTATTATCTTTCATGTGGCAACCCAAGGAACAGTCTTCAATTGGGCCAGCCTTGTATCAAGCAGTCTTTCCTCTTGCTTGGCCGCAGCCTTGGGAGGAGAAGCTCAGAGAAGGTACGAATTTTACATGAGTTCAATATTGATAGATTGCATATTGTGCAACCAGCCCTTCCCCGGTCTCAAGTGCATCTGGGACAGGGAAAGAATGCATGTGTATGCCGCTTATAGACCATTGTGGGCTCATCAATACCATAGCCATTACAGAGAGGTCTGTGAGCACTTCATTATGCCACTCTACACGCTCATTTTCTGGAAGGAATGTGGCTGTATGTCAGAAGGTGCCATGCAGGTAATAGAAGAACATGCAGATTATTTCTTGACTGATAATGGCATGTATTTCAGAATGTTTGGAGGATCGAAGACACCTTTACTGCTGCCCAAATATGCAATGGATTATATAGTCCATAAAGAGGCAGTTAGGCAGGTGTTCATTGACGGAATAGGTAGTTTCTTGTTCAAACACAAGAAGACCGCATACCCTCCTTTACCATTCAAGCTAGGTAGCTACAAATTCACCAGGGTGAAACAAGCTGCTGAATTCATAGAAGAATTGGGGAAGTTCCATTTTGGTGAGATGCCTTTCCGAAGGAATGATACTCATGGTAAAGTGGTGGAGCATTGTAAAGAACACAAAGTACATTTTGAGTATACTCACCACTTTGATAAGGAAGAATCTGTCTTCCGAAACGCCCCTAACATGATGGCACTAAACAGAAGATTTAAGAAAAATATTACCACCAAAGGTGGAAAGGGGGATGAACAAAAAAGGGCTGAGGAAAGGGCTAAAAGGAGAAATGAAGAAGCCCAGAGGTTGGAAAAGGAGGCTGCAGAATGGTTGCATATGGAAGAAGAAGAGAAAAGAAAAGCTGCCCAAGAAGCAGTTGAGAAAGCAAAAGAAGCAGCCAAAGAAACAGAAGAAGCAGCTAGATAAGCAGCCGAAGAAGCAAAGAGAAAGCTCGATGAGGAGCTCCGAGAGCAGGAAGCTGAAAGAATAAAGTTGACACAGCAGTCAGCTTCTGAAACAGCAGCAGGGCAGACCCAGGAGGAGGAAACCCTCGAGGTCCAGACCTCTCAAGTACCTGCTGCCAGCACCCCTGTGGCCCCTACGCTCCAGCTAGTGCCTTTCATCCAGAAAAAGGGAGAAGAAGTCCCCGACTTCAATACTGTCTATTATGATAGGGCCACCAAGAGAATAATGAAGAGGACGGAAAGGAAGGTAGAAGCAGAAGGTATGCCTGGCAAAATGATAACAGACACTGCTGTTATGCTAGGAACAGACCTAGATCCAAGGCTTACCCTGAGGGCCGGGACTGCAATACTACATGCCTCAGAAGATAACATAGACAAGGTGATGACTGAGCTGGAGTCATATAAGAAATCTTCTGCTCAGCTGAAAGATACTCTGAAGAAAGAGAGAGAGGAGGGAAACAAGTTGAAGCAAAAATTTGAACACTTACAGAGGGAGATGAAGACTGCTGAAGCTGAGTTGCAGGCCCTACATGAAGAGAGACAGGCTTAGGAGACTACATAAGAAAACCTTGAGCAAGTGCAAGTAGAAGATCAAGAGTTGAAGAAGGAGAAGGAGCAGTTACTGGCCAAGGTGGAGGAGCTAGAAGAGCAGCAGAAAATCATCTTGATAGCCAATGATCTGCACTCCCAAGAACTGAGAAAGCAGCATCAGGAACAGATCTTTTCGTTGCTCCAGCCGTTCAAAGAACATATACTGGCCCAGAAAGCTAGAATGCTCCAGCTCCAGACTGCTCTGGAGGAAGAAAGGTGCAAAGTCCTTCAGATCGACCGCCGATTAGAGGAAATCATGGAAACTTCCTCGTACTTCGTGGATAGAGCCCAGGATGTTCTTGAGGTCTTAAATGCCAGAATGGCGAGGCTGGAAGGCAATGCAGAGACTCCAGCAGAACTACCGTCTAAAGACCATCAAGCCCTCCAGAGAGATCATGACCTAGTAGAGTTCGTTGTCAACACTACAGAAGACTTCAAGAAGACCGTCAAAAGAACGCAAGAAGCATGCTAAGAATAATTCAAGAGGCTCCTTAATACATACAACCGGTGTCAGACAGACGCTGAACATAAGCTTGATGAGTTCCCAGACCATAAAATCTACATAGAAATATTGCAGAGTAGATATCAAGATGCAGAAGCCAGAATACAACAAATCGAGGCCATTGATGACCTAGTTTTGAAGAATGAAGTGGGCCACCCAGCCGTTAGTGTGCAATTTTTGGAAAATCAGCTTCGGTTGAGCCCCGCCAGGATCGAGGCCATAAAGAAACAAGCTGAGAAATTTGAGATAAATATTCAGTTTTTGGAGCCTTGCACTTTTGAAGGCATCGCCAATGAAGCTGCAACATGGAGGAAGTTCCTAGATAGCCAAGCGGGGCCCTCCTCATGAGGGATTAAGCATCTTTTGTATTTTGTATTGGTTTTGTAAAGACATTTGGAAAAGTGAAGCGTAGGAAAAATGAAAGGTTGGGAAGCCCAAAGGTTCCTTTGGGCAGCCCAACCGTTCCACCTTTTGTGTATAAATGTAGAGTATGTAGAAGGGTGCAGGGGACTTTTTCCCAGTAGGACTGATGAATAATTATTGTAAGAAGAACTATTTCCTTTTGCAATAAAAAATTTCAGTTTGCCTGATTGGAGAAAGCTTGGTAGAATATTCAAATGTTATGCAATGGGTTTGCTGAAGATGAACTATTTTGTTTTCAACTTTACATCCATTAACTGTGAGACCGTTCTAACTCATTGAACCTATGTTCTTACATGAATGCTTTCCAGTTTATTTTGTGAAGATTTCTACTATGAGTAATGGATGTTGTCAATAAACAATTAGTTGTCTGGTTGTGAAATATCTTTAATGGTCCATGCAATATGGGAAGAAATATTAGCTAACTATAGTTTCTCTTTATATTGTATGCACGCTTCACATTACTCATAATAAATTTCAATTCGCTCCCCGGGGATAGATAGATAGGTAGTTAGTTCTAGTTCATGGTTGCATATGTGATGCAGATGCTCGTGGGCCTAAGACGAGAGGTAAGAACCTGCGCATCACATTGTGAATGCTCCATGCATCTCCATCACCCTGCATTGTTAGTTAGGCATTTGCATTTCACGCATTAAGTCAAAAAACACAAAAACTCGGTGGACCGGGCCGCAACCGGTAAAGCTTTGTTTTTATTACCTTGACCTATGGTAGCCGGACCGCAAACCGGACGGATTCCCTACACCAAACAGTCAACGGGCTAGTTGGGAACGTTGATTGGGGAGAATCCTTTACTGTTGTCGCCTGCGATTTTCCAGGCCCCAACACCAGGTATGGGAGAAATCCCATCGACAGATGAGACAAACATGTAGTAGATGGTTGGGTTCACACAGGTGCCCATGCTCGTCTAGGTACTTATCCATGTATGGGAGAAATCCCATCAACATATGAGACAGACAGGTAGCAGATGGTCGTGTGATTGCACTCGTTCAGGTTCTCACCCAAGTATGGGAGTAACCCATTGACAAATGAGATGAACATACAGTATATGGTCATTCACATTTACTCATTTAGGTTCTCAGCCAGGTATGGGAGTAACCTATCGGTAGATGAGACGAACATGCAATAGATGGTCGTGCACATTTACTCATTCAAATTCTTAGCCAGGTATGGGAGTACCTCATCGGCAGATGAGATGAACATATAGTAGATGGTCGTACACATTTGCTCATCCAGGATCTCTAGCCAGGCATGGAAGTATTCCATCGACAATAGAGACAGATAGGTAGCAAGAGATTTTCTCTCAGACATCCGGATAGAACAAATTCATAAAGACAACCTTTAGTACATTTAGATATGATAGAGACAATATAGATGTACATATGAAACCTAGATGATCATGATGCTGATGAAGACTGGAGAATACCTTCCTTGTTGAGAGGAAGTGTTGTAGTTTGTGCAACTTCAAAAGCTATTCTTATTGTCCTCCTTTGGGAGTTGAACTTGTTGTAATCATTCATACAAACCCTAGAAAGAACAATGTAATCCATGGGGTGAAAAGGCAGTAATAAAAGAATAAAATATAAAATTATATTCCTCCCCCAAGTGAAGTCAGCCCCAGTTAAAATATGGGTGGGAAAACATTATAAATAGGAGGTGCCCCTCCTCATTATTTCACATAGCAGCTCAGAAAAGTGCCCACTTTTATGGGAGAGAGAAGTTTGCATACACTGCAGAAGAAGATTGTTTCCAGGGCTTTCATATTTGGAAAGCATTTCCATATTTTTCTTTTCTTTCTTCATTATACTTTGATCTCAAAATTATTATTTCTAGACAAAGGTTGCTGGGTTTTCTCCCATTTGGGTTTCCCAAGTAAAAAATACTCATGTTATTGTTTTGTGCTTTGTCTATCTTCTAGTATCCTATTGATAGATGCAATTAAGATATACTGCTATAATCTTAAGAAAATCTAACAAGAGTATGTATGGAGGGATGACTATATGTCCAGGCAAAATGTCTCTTGAGGAACATAACAGTTAGTTATATGCTTTTTTTGTATAGCTCAAACTTTTCTAATTTGGTGGTCATTTTTAGTTTCTAGATATAAATGTGTCCATAATGCATTTTAATAGAGCTTTAGATAGATTGCTTTTAGGATTTATAAATACAATTTCAAGGGGTGGTCTCTCTGGTAGAGCTATATAGACATATGATCAACTATATATCTGGCGAGATGCTTATAAGGTAGTATACTTGGGGAAATAAAATGTCCAAGTGAGATATATGTTGAATGGTATGAAAACCTCCCCCACCGCGAGTGAATAATGGATTGGTTATGGGGGAGGTCGAGAGGCACGTGGCAGGGCTCTTATCCCCCAGTGCTAACACCTCACCACCCTCAACGAACCTAAGATAACCAAGATTCCCTCATGCGCAAAAGGCATCATTTACACTTATTTCCTCACGCTTCCATCATGCGATAGCTACGGCCTCTGAGTTGGATGGAGGATGGTACGAACTTGCAGATCATTGCAATTATTTCAACTCACAAGAGCATTATAGTTTTGGTTGGGAAGATCTAGCGGAAGGATGAGCACTTCTTCGACATGCGAGATAATGATGCCATTACTCTGAGTTATGTGGACTTCAACTCTCTCCATCGGAATGCTATCCCTTGTTGCTCTCTTGGGCCCATGGGGAATTCTCTTCAGTTGTTGTGGTTTGAATCGTGAAGGGACTATGTTGAAGGGTGGTGCCATCTGAGAGTTGTGGGTCGCATTCATGGGCGCTCACAGGCTACAGACAACCTGGGTAAGCTAATTTATATTCCTGCGTTATGTTTTCGCCTTCAGCCCGAGAATGCTTAGTCGCCTTCTATTCATCCTGCTGTAAGGATTAGTGAATACCCCTATCCACGCTGACGATCCTTTGGCCTTTAAGCTTTCTGAAGCTGTCTCTCGTTCCCTTGCTGATATTTCTGTGGACGCTCCTGCCTCTGTCAGCATCCTCTCGAACCACAACTTTTATTCTTCTCTACTCTTGCTGGTTGCCTTTTCGCCCGTCACCATGCCCCCACGTAAACCCTCCCACTTTGCTTCGTCCTCTCTAGGTCTTGACAGGCCCAAGCCAATGACTCCCCCCCTCCATTTCCAGAAAATGATGGTGGAGAAGAACAAGAGATATAAACATGAAATTCCTGAATATGTCCAAGCAAGCATCCATGAGGCCGAGAGAGAAGCTAAGTTAGAATGCAACCGCTTGGGATCATAGGATATTAAGAATGAATTCAAAGATTTAATCCCCAACCATGGCATTTCTAGGGGCAGGCTCACCTTGTATAAGATATCGTTGGAGCTTCAGTGGTCTTAGAAGTTCATCCTTGGAAAAAATTTGGTTGAAAAAGACGAGCAGCATGAGAAAATTTTGTTGCAGCAGGACCAAATCATGCCGATACTGTACAAGAGGCTGAGCTTTCCAAGAAATTGGGTTTGAAGCTCGAGTCCCATGAACATTTGTTTGACTAATCATGTTTCTTTTTTCAGTCTTGTTTAAAGTCTTTCTATGTTTTTACAAAACTGCTACTGGTATAGGTTCCTTCTTATGTTTTTATGAATGATACTTCTTTGAGACTTATTAAGAATTCTCAATCATTCTGGTTTAGTCTTGTTTCCTTTCGAAGGAGACTGCCAGAATGATCTCCAAGCTCGTTTTCCCAGAAATGGGAGGGATTGGATTTTGTTGTAAATGGATTTTGTTTTTCTTACTATCAATGGTAATACTTACTTAAAAAAAGAATAGTATGAAAACCTGTCTTAAGGTGTTGTATATGGATGAGAATAGAAAAGCGTAGAAAATAATTCTTGCCAAATTTGGTTGGAATCTGTTTCATGCAAACATTCTCCCTAAGCTTCTCAATATTTATATTGAATTTCTTTTCCCGAAAGTTGAAAGTTGAAGGCGATTCCGTGGATTTGATTTTAAATCTATAGAAAAAATTTCTCAGTAGTAGAATTTGCCTTCTATAACACTATTGGCCAGGCTACGCTGATTTCAGAAACTTCAGTGAGTGAGCTTTGAACTGAAGTCGGCTGAGACTCCTAGAACTACAATAATGCTATAAACAAGCCTTATTATCATCAACTTATTCTTTATCTTGTTAATTAATGCATGTGTTATTATTATCAGATTTTTCTTTATCTTTTGTCTTGTTAATTGATGCATGCCTTATTATTATCAGCTTATTATTTATCTTGTTAACGGATGTACGACCTAATGCAGCAAAAGAAAACTGTCAAGAAGTAGTTTCTATATGAATTTGAGTGGACTGGTCGTAAGCAAACAAACAATAAATAGCTATGCGGAAAAGAGTAAGGCTCTCTTTTATTAAGAGCACTAAATTATAAGGGAAACCTCTATTAGGTAAAAAAACATCTTCAACAGGAGTACACAAGCTATTCCTAAATTATCCAACCCCCATTAATCTTCTATGCGATCAGTGATCAAATTTGAAGGGTGGGTCTTAATTTCAATTGGAATGGCATTTATTCTCTTAGCCCTTCAGAGATGAAGGGAAATATAAATAATTGTCCTTTAATTCACAAGTATAAATTAACCAAACCTTTTCACCAAAAAAAATAAAAATAAAAAATATTGTTTTTTTAGTGCTTGTTGTGAAAGCATACATGTATGTGATGGAGGGGCCTAAGTCAATTGAATCCTTGCAGCTCATTGTATGTCTGAGTCTCAACACTCATTTTTAAATGAACCAAAATACCAAAAGAAGTTTATTAATGTGTAGATTTGAGAAAGCTATAGGTGTGTGTAATTAAGTGCTTGGGGCTCTAAAATTTGTTGTGTTTTGTACCAGTCCACGGTTCACTGAATCGATAGTCATCGTTAGGAATTTTATTATTTAATGAAAACAATTAATGTGTATAACCTCTATGCCTATAACATTTTCCATGTTGATGCAGACCACTACCCTCTTTATTGTCTTACCAAAAGGCGTGATAATGAGGAAGAAGACCTAAAATTATGGACTTCACCTTCAAAGAATGCCTTGTAATCACATTGGTAAGGAGTGATAAGAAGATCCGAACCATCCAATGTGTCAAATCTCAGTTGATACTATTAATTAAAGACTTATAAGGTAAATTTAATATAAGACTATAGTTGTATCTTACTATTTGCATCTTGACACATTTAATATTTTATGGTTGTCTTTGGGCCTTACCCAATTCGTATTATAAAGTGAGGATGTGTAGGCATAATAATCCTTAGTTATGACTATGAGATGAGGATTTAAAGAGAAGAGGATGTAAAGACAAGTAATTTTTATATGTAATTTGGTAGTGCTAAGGTCAAATGCTGTGAGAAACCACAAATGTTTGGAAGGATTGAGCGAGATTACATCACTATCATGTCACCCATCAAATTGAAGACTATTCTTGAGCCAACAATTGTTTTTTTTATAAATTTTATTAATAACCATTGTACATGCCATTATTTGTATTTGCATGACATCGAGTGTTCTTTATAGTTGTCGTGAGTCCATGATATTCATGCAAGAAA